>CM076580.1:186207807-186653349 GCA_034641835.2 Pinus albicaulis
AGCAGAGGATCTATACATGGGATAAATTGCTGAAGAAGCAAGGCAGGAAAATTTTCATGAATGATAGTCAGGAAACAGATGATAAGGATGTAATAATGATTCAAAAAATTGAAGAAGTTCATTATTGTGAACCAAATAAAAGAGATATTTCTAAAACAGATGATAAGAAGGAGAGACTAGCTAACAGTCTCATGGATAATTTAAATCAGCATACTGATGTGCTAACAAAGAAGTTAGAAGAAAACTAAAAACAACATACTCATATGTTGTCAGAGGAGGAAGAGACATTGAAACCTTGTATTTTTAATACTGATAATTCATGTGTTAATTATGTAGGCACAGAAGGACAATAAATGGAAAATGTCAGAGAATTTAATGAAAGGGAAACTATGTTAGCTAAAATCATAGTAAAGGATCATCATTCTACCATGGTGATTAGAGAAATGGAGATAACCTTGGAAGCTGGAAAGAAAGACAGTGAATATTTTCTGAGTCTTGAAAGAGACTTGGAACTGCTAGAAGAAGATTTGGTGACTAGATCATCAAATGAGACCATTGGGTTTTGTAATTTTGAAATTGACAATTTGACTGTGTTTACAGGTGTTGCAGAAGACAATCCATCTCTTGGAGTTGTCTTGAATGAAGATGAACTGTTGCAAAAGAAGGAACTTATGAATTCCAAGGAAGGTGAGACAGTCATGTGTCATATGAAGGAACTTGTTACTATTTATGACAGAGAGGAATTGGCTTGTCTTATTGGCCAAGAGAAGACTGTAGGAAAAAATTTTAGAACTGCCACAGTGATGGAGAATCAGAATTTTATTATGATAAATAATGAAGATACAATGTTTGAAGAAATTAAATTGATTGACAGAATCAATCAAGGAGGTAATGGAAAATTACAGAAGGTTGTCAAGAAAGAAGAAGAAGGATATTCTGAAACTAAATTGCAGCATATTGGTGATGTGTTTCCGATGAAACAAGTACAAAGGGAATGGTTGAAATGTTTGCTGGAAGAATTTGAACAAGAGAAATAAATTGCAGACACTGAAGTGAAGATGCCTAAAGTTGTGGAAGAAGCAGGAGTAGATACTAGTTTGTCAAATTTGATTATGCTTACTAGTATAAAAAGAAGAATGAATGAGTATGTTACTGTAGGTAGAATATCAAATGATAAATCATTTTTTAAAAGTGAATTTACAGGTAGTGAGCAGAATAAAAATGTTGCAAAGGGAAATATCTTAAGAGATATTTAGGAAGTTTGGGAGGAGGCAACATCTGCAACAACATCCATAGCTACAACAACAATGTCGGCAAAAAAATTTACAGCAACAAACACAGCAATAGTAGCAACACAAGCAATAGAAACATCTATAGCAACAAAAGCAACATATGCAGCAACAGAAATTGGAAGCAGCAACAAAAGACAAAGAAATTTCCAGAATGAAGATAAATTGGATATAGAGATTGAAAGTATAAGGAGGTTGATGATGAAGGTGTCTCAGAAGAAGACAAAAACAAGAAAGAAAAAAAACAATATCAAGGAGAAGACAAGAACAAACTGTGAAAGCATAGCTAGTGGCAAGATGTATAATAAAGTATGGAAGCCTGGAAAAGTGCAGTTGAAGAATAATGCAGCTATTGGACAGTAGCAAAACAGAGTATGGGATCCAGGAGGAAAATACTAAAAGCACATGATCAGGAGATCATGATTATTTTTAACCTTGGGAGTCTGATGCAGGGGCATTAGTCTCAAGAAAATTCCTTGTATTTTAATAGATTTAGGGGTTTTCTGTTTTCAAAGGAGTTGGTTTCTTATGTAATGATTTGAGTGATTTTTAAATATTGTGAGGAATTTTCTAAATGTTCTCGAATGTTGGAGATCGTGAGAGAATTAGACTAGTTAAGAGTGTATAGGGATTGAGAAATTTAGGAATTAATGGTAAATCCTAAATTAGAGTTGGTTTCATGATTTTAGGATGAAAGAGGATCCTTAGGGATTAGTTGAGTCAAGTGAGGACTTGGAGGATATTTCGAATTTTGCTGAGAAGATGGAGGAACTGAAACCAAAAATAGTTTCAGAACCTTTTGTATAAAATGTAAGCCTCAAAGGCATAAAAAGAAGAAAATAGGTAGAGATATTTCAAGGTAGAACAAAGATAGAGAGGTAGGGTTTGAATTGTAAGCCTACGAGCAGAATAGGAAAAGGCCACTGATATAGAAGATCACGCGAGAGGAAGAATTCCTATGTAAATATTGGTTTTAATATAAAAAACTCAATTTCTGAGTTTTTTTTTTTGAGTGTATATTGTGTGCAAGTGGAATTGATAGGAATAGGGAGAATTCTGTCATTTTATATTCAATCTAAAATTTAAGAGATTGTGTGGTTTGAGGGTGAATGTTCATTTTTTGAATTTTGTGTAAAATTAGCATCATAGAATGGATCGATGCTATTAATGGAATTACTTGGACTTCTAATTGGCATGGATATATTTTATAATTGGAGCTGACCTCGTATAAGGTATTTCAGGGGTTTATTACACATTCTATTGTGTAAATACAATGCGGTGATATCAGGGGTTTGAAGTCATATTTGAGTTTATATTGCATTCATAAACGATGTATTTGGACCATAGAAGATGAGTATTAAGAGATTAAGCCATGCGTTGATAAATGATAGAGAGGGTTTGAATACTGGTTGATATAATTAACCAGAAGGTGTATGGCATAGTTCTTCAAGGAGGAACCACAGTTCTGTTTGGAAACTCGAAGTGAAATAAAACAGAACAATGGAGTAGTGTAGTGAATATGCTGGATCGGTTACAGAAATGGAGTAGTGGAACTTCAAAGTCAAATAAAATGAAAAATGAAATGGTGGGTGGTTTTTGAAAACCAGAAATGGTTTTCGTGTGACCTTCGAGTGGTAAATGGTTTCATTGAAATTGAACGCAATCGAGTAATATTGTAACACGTCACGGGCGCGAAACCATGAGTTTCGCATGAATTTGGAGCCTTAATTCACTGGGCTTAATGTTATGCGATATCTGTTGGATGCTCTGATAAATTGATCGGACAGTGTTTGCATCATCAGTTGCATGGAGGTTAACAAAAGGTGAGTTGTAAATATTGTGGGACCCAAACCAAATGTTATGTTGATATTTAGGTTTTAAACCAAAGTATGAAATGTTCGCGTGGCTTGAATATACATTTATGAAATGTGGGCCAAAAGTATATATTAATGTTTATTGAAATTGGGATAGGTGAGTGCATATAAGCATGGTTTAAAGGTGAGTTGGTAGCATGGCCATTATTTATATATGTGATAATACTTTGGCTTTTAATCCAAAGTCGAACGTTGATTCAAATTTTCATGAGATGAGTTTTAATATATGGTTTTAACCATAGGGTATGAAATCAGAAGCTTCTGCATTAGAATTTGCCCCAAATTTGAGAATTATTTGGTTTATAAATGAACCATACATCTCAAGGTGAGAATGTGGGTTTTTGCACCCTTGGGCGGCATCATTTGGCCATGGTTGACTATGATGACTATGCTTGCTTATGGTCAAATGAGGTTGAGAAAGGTTGACTATATGATGACTGTGGTTGATTAAATATGACCATGCTTGCTTATGGTTGACTAAGTTTGACCATGATTGAGTATGGTTTCCCATGGTTGACTATGGTTGAATAAGATTGGCATGGATGACTATGGTCAATCTTAGTCGACCATGATCAATCATGGTTCAATTTTTGTTTTTTACACATTACGATGTTAGTTTTTTGTTTGTTACATTACAATTTTTATTATTTTTGGTTCGCCCCATGCAATGCCAATTTTTATTTGTCATGTTATGAAGCCTATTTTTGTTCTTTATATTGTGGCATTGATTTTTTTTTAATACATTGTGATGTTCATATTTAATTTTCACAATGTGATGGAAATTTTTGGACATGGTTATTTATGGTCAAGTATGGTTGACTATGGCTAAACATTTTTCACCATGGTTGACAATAATTGAGTTGGTTTGATTGTGGTTGAATGTTCTTAAACAAATGAAAATAGTTATAAAAGATATTAAAATTTAAATATTAGAAAAACTTAATCACATTGTAATATGTTAATTTAAATTTATTTTCGTGCAATGTTGATTTTTTGTTTCTCACAATAGGATGTCGATTAGTTGTTTCACATATTGTGACATTGACTCTGTACTTGTCATAGTGTTGATATCAAAATATCAACATTGAGAGACCAATATGACCATGGTTGACTACAGTTTTGCTAGTTTGAAAATGATTGAATGTGGTTGCATTGTTGAAAAAAGTTAGATTATTATTATTATTATTATTATTAAACCTTTTTAACCATTGATTTTGGTCGACTATTGTTGACCATGCTTGAATTAGGTTGAGTATAGTCAACCATATTTTTTTTATAGTTGAACATTAATAGCCATGGTCAGCAATGGTCATATTGGATGACCATGGTTGACTATAATTTTTCTAGTTTTTAAATGATTGAATGTGGTTGCATTGTTAAAAAAAGTTATATTATTATTATTATTAAAACTTTTTAACCATCGATTTTGATCGAATATTGTTGACCGTGCTTGAATTAGGTTTAGTATGGTCAATCATGATTGACTATACTTGAATATAGTCAACTAATGGTGTCTATGGATATATTATGCATGATGTCTATGGTTAACTACATGAGTGTTCAGAATAATCCCTATTGTTAATAATCGGTAAACATGATATCCATGTTGACTATGGTTTATCAAGTCGATCATGATTGACATATGTTAATAGATAGATTAATATATTAACATATAACTTAACATCTAAATGTGTAGATAAATGTATTACTAATGTGTTGATGCACAAATTAGTGTATTATTATAAATTTATTAAGGTTTAAATAATATTATAAAGTTATTAATATTATTGATAATGTTAAAAAGACTTATTAATAAACTCAATATTAATATAATTGATAAAACTTAAACCTTATTAAAAAAATACTAAACCTTAATATCAATATTATTAACATTATTAACCACGTTAATGTTACTATTAATATTGTTAAGAAACCTTCAAATTTATTATTTATATCATATTAATAAACGTTATTAAACCTTATTAGTAATCCCCACTTAAGGAACCGAACAACCTCTATGACACGTAACTACTAGTAAACCTTTGGGGGTCTACAACCTATGCTCCTCTCCATAAACCAGACCATAATCGAGGGTATTTAAATCTTGGATCTCTCAATTTTCGTAGATTTAACATTCCTTTGATCCTTATTAATAAATTTATTAAACCTTATTAATAAACATTAAATTTAATCCTTATGTCAACCATAATCAACCATAGTAAAAAAAGTCAATAAAGTTGTCAATCATTGAATATGGTTGAATTTAGTTTGTTAGTGTTTACCTCTAGATAGACCATGATACATATAGAAACTATGGTTCACCGTGGCACTTATGTCTAATATGACTGACTTTGATTGCCATGTTGATTATGGTTAATAATGTTAACCATAACCCACCATAATTAACATACATGTTAATGTATAGTTAATATATTATCGATGTATTAATGTGTAAATTAATGTATTATTAATGTCCATGAAATAATCTGAAGGATTAATAGTAAAGGGAAATTATATTTTTGTCTACAAGCTTATAAATCATCTTTATGGTCTAAAGTAATAAGCTAGGGAGTGGTACCATAATTTGAACATGTACATCCAATGATTGGGATATCGATGAAGCCAAGTTGATCACTATGTATACCTTAAGTTAAAAGACAAGTGTTTCATATATGTAGTATTGTATTTTGATGAAATTTTGGTAAGATATACATGGGAGAAATTAGGGAGGTGGAGCTACAACTATCGCCAAATTTAAATAATAATAATTTTGGTGCTACACATTTTATTCTTCGAACAGAGATAAAAAATACTACACAGTTAGGAAAATTTAGGTAAATCAAAGGAAGTACATTAAGATAATTTTGAGATATTTACACATGTAATATTAGAAAACGATGAATGTACCGATTCCTATTGTGGAAGGAATATTTAGTTATTAGTGTTTTAGATAATTTGATATATCCAAGTTTCTTTCTTCTTGTATACACATATTTTTCAGTGTGTTTTACAGACACTAGAGATCAGTGTTCATTACATCAACGAAAATTATTTGGGAAGATGCACCTAAAGGAATCACATCATATTCGATCACTGGTAGAGCATAACCCGAAGAAAGTCAAAGAGAATTGACCATGTGACCTCCTAATATAAAAGTGGTTTAACAAATCAAAATCAACCAATTAAACTAAATAATCAAATTTCATGGTATTTTGAAAATGAGTTTAATTTAATGCATCTATTTAAACTAGACTCACCAATCATGTGCTCGTGCTTCCATGGAACTACGAAAGTCCATCCTAACCTTATGATGCTAATATAAATAAGCTCATCATAATGTGGTGATTTCCACACCAAGTTAAATCACCATTATAGTTACAATTGTGATCACCAATGTAGTTCCCTAATACTCTCTCATATCATTTTGTAATATTCCTAATTAGTGACAGCCAATTGGAATATTCGATTTTTTATAGTTTTTCCGTCTATGGTTTGTAAATAAATAAAAAGTGAGTAAAGAGGGTCTAACTCACTTAAGTACAATAAGACATACACCTAGTAGCACAACGTTGTGACTCAAAGGGGAGTCAAGGGGGAAAAACACGACGTAGAGGAGGGGGGCCTATGTACACTGTAGGAGCTTCTGCACATATAAGGATGAGTATGTGGAGGAGAGAGAGGCTACGTTGGGTTTTGGAGGGAAACCAATGCTATAAAATATGGAGGAGCCTCCTCATTTGGATCATTATTGAGTTGATGATTTTGGAGTGAGACTTTTGTCTTCTTGAGCACGTTGGCTATTTAGCCTATTTGCAACACTATTTAGTGCATTGAGTGTCTCCGGTCAGAGATCTCACCCTTAGCCTTGGGGGACTTCGAGTGCCTGCTCGGGCAAGGTTTGTTTTTCAGTATTTTGTGAGTCGTTTCATTATTTGGGTTTGTTATGGAGCTAGTGCTTATAGAGACTTCGCAGTCACTGAGAGAGAGGACACAGTCCATTATGGAGGAGCTTTGGTTTGGGGTTTCTGCAAGTGATTTCGTTGGGATTTTGAGCAGAGGGTCCGCCTTTGCCTGTCGGAGGTTTTTGGCGGAGTTCTTGGCATTATTTCAGTTGTTTCTATCTAGCCACTGCTCTGTATCTTGGAGGCCAGCATAATTCAATGGGGAGGCAGTTTCTAGTGATTTCTGGGGTTGGCCATTCTTGGAATGGTTTTTGGATCTTGTCTGGGTTGTTGAGGAGAGGAGATTTGCCGATTTTCAGCTCATTCGGGCAAGGGGATAAATGCAGTTCATAGAGCAGCCATTTCTTGTCTTTTCTGAGAGTGTTTTCTTACTTTCTTTGGGCAATATCGCCTCTTGTACTTCATTACCTTTCTCAGATTAATAAAATGGCTCAGCATTTTCTCTCTATGTTTTCTGGTTGAGTTGTCATAGTTGTTGTATTCTCTTTCTATTTCTATTATTGTTTTTTAGTTTTCTAGTTCTATACCACTTGGTGCATATATCTTTCACTCTTAGACAGAGTCTGGAAAGGGCCAGGTAGCCTCCGGATCTTTTCCTCTTTTTAGAGGTGAAATATCCGGTAAATTCCCTCCCAGTCTATCTTTGGTTGGAGTTTGTCGTGTTTTAGAAATGTCCCCAAAACGGGATATTACAGTGGTATCACAACATAGTTCTGGCTCAGCCTGTGGTCTATGACATCTGGGAAGAGATCGTACAGAGGAAGGAAGTATAGAGATCGTGAGCATAGGTTGGAGGCCACCTACGAAGAGGAATACTGTGCACGGGTAGAGGATGCAGATCAAGAGAGAGAGCCTATGACAGACACAGATCATGTGGAGCTTGTAGTAGATTTAACAAAAAAATAACTGATGGCAGATGACACAGAGGCCAAATAGTTTGGAGAGGCACTCCTCAATTCTGTGCAGGATTTAGCTAGACAGATTGAGGTGATGGGCCAGAGGTTCACAGCTGTGGAGGCTAGGTAGTGTGAGACTCCAGGGGTTTTCCAGGTCAGAGAGGGATCATGTATATCCCATCATTTGCCAGAGCAGGGTTCTGCTCAACATGATACTCCTTAGCTGAAAGCTTCATGTGCACCTACCCGCTCTACCATGCCCACTTTCTTGGGAGCAGATACAGGGGCAGGAGGTAGATCCTGGACACTTAGATGATTATTTTGCAGAGTATCAGTCCTACGGGTAGGAGTTTAGGGATGCTCTCACATTCAAAGATTTTTTGCAACTCCAGTGGGACAGTAGAGCCCGCGACCATCATACAGGGCACCGACATTACCATGATGGAGATTCCCACCATGCCTGTAGTAGATTTCATTTGCCTAAGTTTTATGGATCATCAAACATTTCGGCAAAGTCTTGGGTGGAGAAGCTGGACATCTATTTCCAACTTAACCAGATGTTGGAGACAGAGGCCATCAAGGTGGCGACATTACATTTGGATGGTGAGGCCTAGGACTGGTGGTTCCATGGGATGGTGACACTTGGGCATTCCATAGTGACAACATATGCTGAGTTTACTAGGAGATTGATAGAGAGTTTTGACTGGAGGGATCCAAAACAACATTTTTTTGAGCTGACGAAGCTCAAACAGACAAGGAGCCCAGAGACATACATTACAGATTTCTTGAGGGTTTCAGTAATGGTGCCAAATCTATCCGCGACACGGATGATCTATATGTTTGTGGAGGGATTGGCAAAGCCACTTCGAGGTCTATTCAGATCCACTAGACCAGCTACACTCCAGGATGCTATCAGTAGGACCAGGGATTTGCAGGATGCATTGCCTAGGACGCGGACAACTTACCCCCAGAGACAGGGTTTCCCGCCCAAGGGGAAGGATGTGAGGGTTCCTCCTCCCAAGGGGAATCCAGGACGAACACAGGTAGATGATGAGGCCAGGAGAGAGTTGAGAAAGAAGCGGTTGTGCTTCACTTGTCAGGAGCCGTGGGTACCAGGGCATAGGTGTACTGCTGGCAAGGCACACTTCATTGATGTCTTTTCCGATGACAGTGGGGAAGAGGATGAGGAGGATGATGAGGAAACAGGAGATAGTGAGATGGCCTAGGATCAGTTGCCGCCTCCACCTCCAGGGATAGGAGGTGCAGCTTTTGCACCCATAGGAGGGGACCTTGCAGCTTTGCTAGGAGTTCCTAAGTATTTGACGCTGCACGTACGTGGGACAGTACGTGGCCAGCGAGTATCAATCTTGGTTGACAATGGGGCAACCCACAACTTCATTGATCCACAGATGGTTGAGTGGAGGGGTATACCGATCGAGAGTTTTGATTGGTTTTCAGACTTGGTCCCAAGAGCCTAGACGATGTAGTGTGCCCAGTATGTTCTATATTTACCAGTGACGATGGGTACTTACACCGTGACTGATCAATTTTTTGTGGTAAACATACCAGATACTAATGTGGTACTGGGTGTTCAGTGGCTGATTACTCTGGGGAAGGTCACCATAGATTGGGAGGCCTTAGAGATGGAGTGGGATGACAAGAAGACCAAGAAGCATGAGAAGATCCGAGGGATGCATACTTACCCAAATCAGATAGTGTCAACACACCGGATGGAGGCAGAATTCCAAAAGGGAGACATAGAGTGAGTGGTTGAGCTGCGAGCATCAGAGGAAAAGACCACCGGTCGAGTAGTTCATCCAGAGCTACAGGCCATCCTTGATAAGCATGAGGTAGTGTTTGGGGATATACCACCAGGTCTGCCAGCAGATAAGGGGTTTGAGCATACCATCGAGCTTCAGTAGGGGATCCAGGCGGTGATCACTACACCCTATAAGCATCCCAAAGCCTATCGGAATGAGATCGAGTGGCCCATCTAGGAGTTTTTGGCTCTTGGACACATCAGACCGAGAACGAGTCCATTTTCTTCTTCTGTAGTGTTGGTGAAGAAGAAGGACAACACTTTTCGGATGTGTATTGACTACAGGGCCCTGAACAAGAATAATTTGAGGAACAGGTACCCTATACCTAGGATCGATGAGCTAATGGATGAGCTGAGAGGAGATAAGTTCTTCTCAAATGTTGATTTGAGATCAGGGTACCATCAGATTCGCGTGAGGGAACAGGACATTCCCAAGACCGCCTTCAGGTGTCATTATGGGCACTTTGAGTTTTTGGTTATGCCTTTTGGGCTGACCAATGCACCAGCCACCTTTCAGTCTTGCATGAACCATATCTTCTGCAGTCATATGAGGAATTTTGTATTGGTTTTCTTTTATGACATACTCATATATAGCAGGACATGGGAGGAGCATCTCCAACATATTGAGGTAGTGCTACGCATCTTGGAAGAGAAACAGTTCTATGCTAAGCTCTCCAAGTGTGAGTTTCGGATTATAGAGATGCTATATTTGGGCCACATCATTGGAGTGAACGGAGTGAGGGTCCACGAGGAGAATATTAGAGCCATCAGAGATTGGCCGGAGCCAAAGAATGTGACGGAACTTCGAGGGTTCATTTGGATATGTACCTATTACAAGAATTTTGTCAGAGGGTTCTCAGAGCTTGCTGCACCCCTTACAGATTTGAAAAAGAAAGGGGGATTCGGTTGGACAGGTACAGCGCATCAAGCCTTTGATAGGCTCAAGGTGGTGATGAGTAGCTGCCGAGTGCTTGCATTGCCGGATTTTACGCAGCCATTTGTCTTGTAGTGTGATGCGTCGGGAGAGGGGATCGACGCAGTACTGATGCAGGGGGGACACCCTATAGATTTTGAGAGCCAAAAGCTCCTTCCGCATGAGAGGTTGTATTCCATATATGACAAGGAGATGTTGGCCATCATGCATGCATTGGCCAAATTCCAGCAGTATCTGGTAGGGAACAGATTCAGGGTGAGGACTGACCACAACAGCCTTAGGTTCTTTTTGGAGCAGAAACAACTACAGGAGAGGCAGCAGAAGTGGATCAGTAAGATCCAAGCATATGAATTTTACATTGAGTATGTCAAGGGTAAGAATAACGTGGTAGCAGATGCCCTTTCACGTATACCAGCCACGTTATCTCTTATGAGCTTGGACACAGATTGGAGAGCTTGGCTTTTAGTTGAGTACTCCAAGGTTGGGTTTGCATGTGAGGTGTTGGACGGACATGTAGCGGATGACAGTTATAGGGTGGTCGATGAGATCATATATTTCATGGACATGATATTCTTGATTGAGGGATCTCATCTTAAGAAGAAGATACTCCAGGCATCACATGATTCTGCATTGGTAGACCATCAGGGGTTTACCAAAACTTACAAGGCCAATAGGGAGAGGTTCTCATGGAGAGGCCTCAAGGAGGACGTACTCCAGTACATCACAGAGTGTGATGTTTTTCAGAGGAAGAAGGGGGTGATGAGCCATCCCGCAGGGTTGTTGCAGCCTGTTCCCATTCCAGAGGGGAAATGGGAGAACATATCGATGGATTTCATCACAAGGTTGCCCATGGTGTAGGGAAAGGATTGTATCTTTGTCGTCGTTGATCGAGTGACAAAGTATGTGCACTTTTTCGCCATATCCATGCATTACAAAGCCACACAGGTGGACGAGCTATTCTTCCAGGATATTTTTAGGTTGCATGGCCTTCCTAAGACCATCATCACTGACAGGGATAGCCGCTTCATGGGCGGATTTTGGCAGGAGCTTTTCCAGCTATTTGGGACGGAGTTAAAACCGAGTACTAGTTACCACCCACAGACGGATGGACAGACGAAGATAGTTAACAAGTGGCTGGAGGGCTACTTGCGTAACTATGTCAATGGGAAGCAGTGAGAATGGTTGAGATGGTTGCATTTGGTGGAGTACTGCTACAACTCGACACATCACATGTGTATTGGTATGTCACCATTTTATGCTTTGTATGGGTACCATCCTTTATCATTTGCTGATGTGATTTTCGGTCTGAGTAAGGCTCCTAGAGTCAAGATGTGGATCCAAGAGAGTCAAGACATCCTCCGAGCTCTCAAGGACAATATGGCTACAACACAGAACCAGCAGAAGCTGTATACCGACAGAGGTCGAGTGGAGCAACAGTTTGAGGTAGGGGACTTGGTCTACCTACGCTTACAGCCATACTCACATTCACCGTTGAAGCAGAAGGGAGATGAGAAGCTCAAGCCTTGTTTTTACGAGCCATACAGGGTGATACGGAGGATTGGGCAGGTTGCATGTGAGTTGGACCTGCCCCAAGGCAGCAAGATCCACAACATTTTCCATGTATCATGCCTGAAGAAGGTGTCGGGACAACAGGTGACAGTGACAGAGGAGCTACCACCTACAGATGATGAAGGGAACTTGGTGTTGCAGCCTGAGGCCATTATTGATACCAGGGAGAGGCGGTTACAGAACATGACGCTCCGAGAATTCTTGGTGAGGTGGAATAATTTGCCGGATGAGGATGCCACTTGGGAGAGTGAGAAGATTTTGCAACATCCATCACTTCAGTTGCTTGAGGACAAGCAACATTTTTCTGGGGGGAATGTAATATTCCTAATTAGCGACAGCTAATTGGAATATTCGATTTTGTATAGTATTGTCATCTATGGTTTGTAAATAAATAGAAAGTGAGTAAAGAGGGTCTAACTAACTTAAGTATAATAAGACATCCACCTAGTAGCACAACATTGTGACTCAAGGGGGAGTCAAGAGGGCCAAACATGACGTAGAGGAGGGGGGCCTATGTACACTCTAGAAGCTTCCGCACAGATAAGGATGAGTATGTGGAGGAGAGAGAGGCTACGTTGGGTTTTGGAGGGAAACCAATGCTATAAAAGATGGAGGAGCCTCCTCATTTGGATCATTCTTGAGTTGATGATTTTGGAGTGAGAATTTTGTCTTCTTGAGCACGCTCGTTGTTCAGCCTGTCTGCAGCACTGTTTAGTGAATTGAGTGTCTCCGGTCGGAGATCTCACGCTTAGCCCCGGGGGACTTCGAGTGCTTGCTCGGGCAAGGTTTATTTTTCAGTATTTTGTGATTCGTTTCATTGTTTGGGTTTGTTGCAGAGCTGATGCTTACAAAGACTGCGCAATCACTGAGAGAGAGGACGTAGTCCATTATGGAGGAGCTTCGGTTTGGGGTTTCTGTAGGTGATTTCACTGGGATTTTGAGCAGAGGGTCAACCTTTTCTCGTCGGAGGTTTTTGGTGGATTTTTTGGTAGTATTTCAGCTGTTTCTATCCAGCCACTGCGCTGTACCTTGGAGGCTAGCGCAACTCACTGGGGAGGCAGTTTTTGGTGATTTCTGGGGTTGGCCATTCTTGGAATGGTTTTTGGATCTTTTCTGGGTTGTTGAGGATAGGAGATTTGCCAATTTTCAGCTCATTCCAGAAAGGGGATCAGTCCCTAATCTTCAGTCCATTCTAGCAGGAGCAGCTACATGGCATTTTTCGAGCAGCTGGGATGCAGTTCATAGAGAAGCCATTTCTTGTCTTTTCTGAGAGTGTTTCTTACTTTATTTGGGCAAGATCCCCTCCTGTAATTCATTACATTTCTCAGATTAATAAAATGGCTCAAAATTTTCTCTCTATGTTTTCTGGTTGAGTTATCGTAGTTGCCGTTGTTTTCGTAGTTGTTGTATTCTCTTTATATTTCTATTATTGTTTTAAGCATTCTAGTTCTATACCACTTGGTGCGTTTATCTTTCAATCTTAGATAGAGTCTCGAAAGGGCGAGGTAGCCTCTGGATTTCGTCCTCTTTTTAGAGGTGAAATATCTGGTAAATGCCCTCCCAGTCTATCTCTGGTTGGATTTTTGTCGTGTTTTAGAGATATCCCCGAAACGAGATATTACACATTTTATATGGTGAGATTGTCCATCCCTCAAAACCTTAATTAGACTAATAAAATTTTAAAATTTAATTAATACTTTGTGTGTATATTAATTTATTTTATTGTGCATGAATTAATACATATCATTATCATATTGTGTTGTTATAATTAAGCATATTATTGTTAATATAGATCTATCTTAATCATAAGTCAATTAAGAAGGAAAAATTCACAAAAAGGGTTTACACCTAAAGAGATTTGATCCTTCTCACCACTTGGTATATTTGTGATTAAGATTGAATCATATTGGTCACTCTCCCCCTCTCTCTCTCTCACACACATACCAACACACCATGCTAAAATTTTCATTACTTAAATTGCATTTTTTAATGTATATATGGATTAAAATCTTAAAATGAGTTATAAATACATATATGGATTCAATGCCTTGAAAATACCCTTTGGAACTTGGATTGTGTATACTACAAAGCTTAAATTTGTAATTCCGCCAAATATTTACTATATTTTAGATGAAATTGGATGAAAAATATACTTTAAATGGGGCTAAAATTAGAATAGTAAGACAACTTGAAATGTTTCAATTATAATAATTTCCTTTTATGAATTGATTTATATAGTATATACTCAATTTTAATTTTATTTTTAGCTATATATTTACAATGCACATTATCCCATAATTTTTTTTAATTAATATATTTTAAATATGCCGGAATATTATTTAACTCAATAATATTTTATTCATCATCAATATTGATTTTTTTTTTTAATTAATAGTAATTTTAAATGCCATATATCAAATTTATAATAAGAATTGAATAATTACAATCTCCCTCTTATTAACAAGTAACTTATTTTTATTTACTTTTAGTTATTTTTTCTCTTTGGACATTAAAACATTTTATTATGTTCAACATTGTTCTATTTTTTTTTCTAGTTTTCTCATCTTTATATATATATATATATATATATATATATATATATATATATGGATATTTTAATAGGTTTCCAAGACATATATTGAAATAATTTTAAAAGTATAAGAATTATACACATTTCCTACTCTCAAAAGTGAAAGTACAATATTTTTATTTCTAATTATTTTATGTCTCTTTAAAGTTTCATATAAAGTTATGTAACATAACATGAATATCAATATATTTTATATATGGTTTAGAGTAAAAGTGACTAAGCTAACATAGTGAGAGTGTGGATATTAATATCTTATAATGCTTTATATAAATCATATCTTATAATTCTTTATATATATCATTTTTGTTTTTTATTATTATTGTGGTTGATTATTTTTACATTATTTTTTATTTAGAAATTATTTTATTTTTAGAGATTATGTTGTTTTTATTTTAAAATAGACATGTGTCAACTTGAGATTGAGCATGGAAGAATTACACATCTTTTTTATACTATGTTGTAAAATGCACTTCTCTATACAATAAAACGTTTTTATATCCAATATATTTTGTATTTCAAACCAATTAAAATTCCTTGATAATAATGCACTACATCATTCATTCACACATTATCATTCTATGATAATCCATTCACACATTACCATTTTATAATAATATTACCATATAATTTAAAATAAACTCTAATAATAAAGTATAGTGATATTATTCCATGTCAATGTACTAGATCTATGTAGACATGTAAATGCAACATTGTGATCAAATAACATTAGTGACAGTTTATTGAGTCATCCCCATAAACATAACCATCAACATAAGCCTTGCCAACATTTTGTAGTGCATGTGAATAAATGTCCCAGCATAATAATGGTTTTTAATAACGTTTCATACCATGTTAGATATTACAATAAATTGACATACTAATAATATTTAAATGTTTGATGCATTAAAACAATGTAAAAACGTGAATTTACATATCTAACAAGGAAGCTAGAACTATGAAAATGAAGGTATGGTTTCCACATAAGTAAATAAATAAATAAGATTAAAAAAGGAACTCTAACTGGCAAAGCATGAGATGGTGTTAAAACTAAAACTAACTTGCAAAGCATGAGATGGTGTTAAAACTAAAACTACGAAAATGAAGGAATGGTGGTGAAACCTGAACTCGCAAAGCATGAGATGGGGTTGAAAATTTAGAAACACTCGAAAATACATTATGGACGAAAATTATTGAAGATTATTGGAAAATTCTACAAACCTAAATCGATGAAGAGGAGCTTGTACGAGGACAAAAAACATCTAGCTAATTGAATCTATTGGTACTTATGAGATAGGGTTAACTAGCAATTGCACCACATGACGTAAGACGACAACATGGGAAAGAGTAGCATAGAAGAAAGAAGTAAAAATATAAGTATGAAAATAATATCTATCATTGTTGATTCAGATAGATTTTTCCATTCCTTATGTCTCTAAAGAATAGTAGGCTTCCTTCAAAGTTAAACTAATGTTCTAAAAAACTAATGACATGAATGATTCCGAATCTTGAGTGATCTTGTTAGATGCAGAGGATGGAGTAGCATTCAAACTGCCTACAGTAGAATCAAAGGTCTTCCGCTTGGTGGTGATAGCTATAGTGTTACTGCACAGTGGATTTTCATTTTAGATCTTTAAAGCATCCATCGTCTCAACATATTTATGTACCCTTCCAACCTAAGTTTCATAAAATGACCAAATATTATTGGTAAATTAAGAAGCTATGCAGAATCAAATTTTAAAAATATTTTTTCATGGTATCCTAGAATTTTTAGAAATTGTTGAGGGATAGAAACAACAATAAGACCTAATAAATCTTCTAGCAAGAATTGCAGCTTCATTTAAGAGGTTTACAAGATCAACACCATCAATTATAACCTATGTGCAATTTATTTACGAAGGTATTCACTGTTATATGGAAACTAATGATATCAAGGGGAATATAGATCCTGTCTATAATTTTTGAGGTGAGAATGGTGGTTTCAATTCAAATGCGGTTCAGGAATCTTTATGACAACAAGATTTCTCAAGGGTCAATGGTGGTTTCAATTCAAATGCGGTTCAGGAATCTTTATGACAACAAGATTTCTCAAGGGTCATCTCTTCTCAAAGAGGAGTATTTTCATTAGAGTAGGTAACCTAGACATAAGTAGCCTCTGATGTGGGAGGTTTGATGTCCATCTTTGATCATTAAGTAGTCTATATGATCAATTTAAAAAAAAAATGAAGATGATGAATAATGAAAAACACACATCCCTCTCACCACATTCAAAATAATTACTAAAACACACATCCCTCTCACCACATTCAAAATAATTATTAATTTTTAAATTGACTTATCATTTTATTTTACCTTTCAAATTTTCTTGTTAATCACTATCATGGTTTTACTCCTTTAGTCAATCTCCTAATAGCATTCCCCTAAGTGATTATTAATTGCACATTGGAAAATATTTCATCCCTTGTTTTAGAGATGTTTACATTTTCTATTATTACTATTATAATATTATGTGGCAGAATCAGTGATATTATAATCAGTATTATTAGCTGGTATATATATATATATATATATATATATATATATATATAATACCAACCAAATTGTATATAACAGAACAAGTGATATAGTTTATAATCAGCATTATTGGCTGGTTTATAATGAGCACGGGTGTCTGGGGCAGCTTATTAGCTTTATACGGGCATACTCTCCACCCTAATTTAAATAATAATACGAAATAGTTGAAATGACAGATATATTCATTTTAAAGCGTAAATGTGCATGTCAAACCTAGACAGGCCTGCAGTAGTACAGCATTGTAAAGCAACCAAGATGAAGCAATGGAAGAGCCAGTATCGAAAAATATATAAAAAATAATCTTTGATATATGAATCGACTAAGGAAAATTTGACAATAAAATAAAATTATGTTATATTATTTTATTACAAGTAAGATAGATAAAATCATTCAGTTTTATATAAAGATTTAAATAATTTATTTAATCTGCTTTAAAATTATATATATAGATTGAGAGACATTTGAAATAAATAAAATCAAAATTGTGAATGTGATTTTTATGCAGTTACTTATATAATTTTGTAAAAAATATAATTTTCCATTTCAAAATAAATGATATATATAAGTCTTCATACAATAATATAGATTTAACAAAAGGGTTTGTTTTATTGAATTTAACTGGAATAATCAAGAGGTGATCATTATCCTCTTCATAGAAATTCAATTATATTACATACATGAGGTACTAAAATTTCTCACATGTATGAAAATATATACCATGCTATTAGGTCTCGTTGGCTAGGGTTTTCCTGAACAGGTTTATATAGTACATGGTTACTCACTCTCTCATGTGCAATTGACAGGCACATAAGATAGAAAATGAATACTGTGCAGATCCGGCCAAATTGTTTACTTTTCACCAGTCTTGGGCTTTGAAGACTATCCTGCAATACAATTCCGCATATGAATAATGGCCATTGGCTGCAACATTAACCTTCTAAAAAGATTGACCAGTAAATATATCGAGAATACCTAATGTACTCTGCTATGAATACGTGATGACAGGAAATACTGACCAGTCATAGACCTTCGGCCTTCTGGGTTCTCCTCTAGCGGATTTTTCAGGTACCTTCTTTGCGGCAGCAAGAACATTAATATACTTATTGTTTCGCCATGGATTCTCTCGTCCTCGTGGTGTCACTGTCAAACAATATTCCCAATCCAACCAGTCATTTATAAATGCAGTCCCATCTGATTTTGATGATTGTGATGGAAAACAAACAGAAAGAAATCAATGGATACCATAGGCTAAAATTAGATTGAAAGCAGAGCAAGGCTCCACGTTATATACTTACGAGATGATGGGGCGATTGGAAAGTTTGAGTCCTCAGGGGAAGAGGGACTATCCATGAAGAGCGAACGAAGATAAGGAGGTTTAATAATGGTGATACTGTGTGTTACTTGTATGGACTTGTCATTCGATCGTTGGAATTCTACACTATCTCTGCGTTCCTTCAATCCTGTGTATCATATCCCAATTTGTACCGTGCTTAATACAATGGTGTTCAGTGAATGCATAGTGTACGGTATATTAAGTACTGTTTTCCGGTATATAGTTTACAGTATTTAACACAGCTGTTGAGTGTATATTTTGTGCATATTGGTTGCTGATAGGGCATATGCACTCGAATACACAGTCTTTAATGTTGTCATTTATAATACATAGGTTGTCAGATTTAACGTTTACGGTATTTAACACAATGGCTGAGCATATATTTTGTGCATACTGATTACTGTTGAGCATCAATGTTGGCTCCAGTACATAGTTTGTAACTTACATAGCGTTTTATTTGTTTTTAAAGTTTCATTTTAATTGGAAGTTCGGATTGACGTATGTGAATTTATATTTTCACTTTGACAATTCCGAATATAACCATTTATGAAACTGTGTGTGTCGCTATTTGCAAACATCAAAAAGCTTGTTTTCCTGCTAAGTTTCATGCATAACTCAACTTTCAGCTGCAAATTAATGTAATAATAGTAGTTAAAATAAATTAAGAGTTTCTTGTAACCAGTTGGCCAACAAGCAACCAATTAGCTCTCACGACTTCTTATCAACCCCTCTAAGCCGTCTAAAAATATGCATTTACTTCCATAAAAACGGTTGAAGAAATGAAATTTGTAATTAACGCTGTGGAAACAAAGCCGAAAAATAGTGAGTAGCAACCAGTAGCAAAATCCTTAGAATTAAAATAAATACAGATTGAATATAAACCTGCGGCCTTGGGGAGGGAACGCCAGCATCCTTCTCCATGAGCCTGAATATATTGGGTAAGCAAACGCAACAAGAAATAAATGAAACCCTGACTACAGAGGAATGAGATTTCGGTTTTGTTCGACGCAGTCATGGCGTTTATCATTTCAATTTTTGTAACCGATTTATGTAACGGTTTCAACCGGACGGCAGAGAATAGTTTAATCGTCTAACACGTGATCGGACGCAGCAGACAAGTCCACGGTAGCAATTGGGTATGTTGTTTTCAAATAAGTACGACTTACGTCGTAAAAATTTTTGGAACGCAACAAAATACATTATGTACGAAGATTATTGGCAAATTCAAGAATCCTAAATCATTGAACAATAGGGATCTAAATTGTACGAGCACAAAAAATATAATTCATTTAAGCCATTGGAAGCACCATTGAGTAATAAAAATGAAAATTGTATAATTACGTTTGAAAATATTTGTATATTTAATAAACACAATATATTAATTTTGATTGAATTACGGTTGTAATAATGTATATAAATGTTTTAAATAATGTTTTATAAATTTAATTGTGAGTTTGTATAAGTCACAATGCAATTAAATTATTATCTATAAACAAAAAGTATTATATATCAATTTGATATTTCCTTGATTGTAATTTAAAAACATTTTATTATTAGTTCGTATTAATATAATATTAAACACTTAAAATATCTATAAAAAAAAAAATATTATATATCAATTTGATATTTTCTTCATTGTAATTTTAAAAACATTTTATTATTAGTTCGTATTAATGTAATATTAAACACTAAAATATCTATAAAAAAAAAAAGTTGAATTTATAGATGGTACACATGGTATTGTATGCACCATTAGCACTACTTGTTCCAAAACCATTGCAAAGTAGTTTTTCTCACTTGTCTTCGAATGCACTTAGATTTTCAACATACAAAGGTGATATTTTATTTTTAAAATATTATATTTTAAAAAATCGAGAAGATGGTATTAAAGTGTGAGTTGTTATTTGGAATGTACTCAGACATATAAGTGCATTGATCTAGTGTGATTATTTTTAAAATATTATATTTAAAAAAAAATTGAATACAAGATGTGATTAAAGTTTTACTTGTTTTTTGCAATGTATTCAGATATATAACTGTATTCATCTATGGTAGGACAGTAGAAGATAATACTATTTTTAGATATAAAGATTAAAAACACTCTATTAAAACTTCGTCTTAGCCACCTTTTCTATAAAATAGGGAAAAAATGTTTTTGTAAAATATTATTTTACTTGTAGTGATTCTTTACTATAGATTACACTAACTTTAATCAACATATGAAACCAATATATTGCGAGGTGTGTCTCTTTGGAAGCTAAAGAAGGTATAGGTGGATTCTAAAATGAAAATCATTGGTTTTAGAATAAGTAGAGAAACCAACTATCCAAAAAAATTAGGCATCTATGTATTTTTGATAAGTTATTTTCTGAATATGAAGATTCTTTAGGATAGAAATTTATGTTCATGTAGTGGATTATCTTTCACGTTACATAGAGAAGAAAGGAAATTTGTAACTTTTCTCATAGATAATATTATTTTGTTAAACAATCATAAATGATAGACAATATTGGGATAAACACGAGATTCATTTTATTTACATTGATATATATATTTATACATTGTCTAATAACATTTTATTTTCACATTTCTCACAAAAAAAATTAGAGGATTAGGTGTCCAACATCCCCACTTAATCCAAAGAGGTATATATGAGTATAAAAAGAGAGATGAAGTAAAAAAATGAAAAAATGCATGGTAGTAATTGGCTGAATGCCCTCTCTTAGATGATGGTATAAGGTGGGAGAACTTGAGGCCTCAACCTCGTTTAAGCCTGACCACCAACATTGGAACACTTGGTGTAGTTCTTGGAATAGTTCCAAATTTGGCTAGAATCTGAAGCCTTCTACTACATGAAGTTCTCCCTAATGTTGTGAAAAAGGAGACAATTGAGGTCACAACCTCGAATGCTTGATGCAATTCCTGGAATAGTTCGAAATATGGGTAGAATCTGAAGTCCTATGCTTGAGGAAGTGTTTTGAAAAGGGAGACCATTGAGGTCACACCAACCAAAGGCATGCTCATGGAGCATTGCTTTGTCTCTAGCTACAAATGTGAATATGGGTATTGTTGGCTCTAGCTCTAGGCTTAAGCATCAGGCTTAGGCTATGGCTCAGACTCACTTGATGTATCTTTAAAGCTTATATATGACCATCAATATCCCCTGTTAGATACAAGGTGAGAATATAGGTGCTAATACTCTAGAAAAAACTCCATGGTATGAACGAAATATCTTCTTAGCTATTAAAGCCAGTTGCGAAGAAGTAATCTATCCAAAGTGTATCTTTGTTTTTTTAGGAGGCTTTTTTATGAAGCATCTATTTAAATGATGAGTATTTTTATGACAATTCTCACACAAGTTAATAACAAATAATGATCTTTCACATGTCCAACTCTGTCACAATTTTGGCATTTGAGAATAAAATATCAAGAAAATAATGATACAATGATAGCCATAAACATTAAAGTGGTAAATCTGGTTACAATGTTTAAAATAAATAGGTAAGGTAATTCCATTATATTATAAATATTATAATATAATATTATAAATAGATTTATAATTTATTTTATCTTTATTTATTATAAAAACTATTTAAGGTAATTTTGGTTTTCACTTATTGTAGTTATTATTTTAACATTTTCTATTTTGACAATAATCACATTACATGTCTAAAAATAATAATTCACATCACATGCCTAAGTATTTTATCACCTTCTCTTTAAAGCTGAGAGAAGCTAAATATCATTGTAATTTCTCTAACAACACTGGTTTTGTAAACATGTTTGCATAATTTTCTTGAATATGGATTTTCTTAAGATTTACTCCACCTACTTTAATAATTTATTTTAAAATTTGTTTTTAATATTAATATGATCACTCTTACTATGATAAGTTGGATTGGTAGAAAAATGGATAGTATTTTGAAAATCATAGTATGCAATCACATTGTGTTATGTTATTTTAGACTCACCAAAAATAACCTTCAAATAAATGTTCTCTATTCTGCGAGATAAATTTTACCTAAATAATGGATAAAAAAATCTTTTTTTGAAGCTTTGACATCCAACTAATAGATCCTCTTACAAGATTAAATGCAACCTAAAGTGGATTTTATCTTACAATCCAAATCACCTCCAAAATATTAATCAACATAACCACACACGGTATCAATAGAACACTTAAAGATGATGCAATAATCACTTATGCATCTAATATCAAAGAACATATTTCACTAATTTTCAATCCTCTCTTCTTGGATATTTCATGTATCTACTTACAATACCAACTCCAATTAAATTACGTGGTCTAATAATATTATTGTATACATTAAACTTCCTATTTCATTAGCATATAGTCCACGTGAAATATATATTCATGTTCTTCCACACTACTAGGACATAAACCTCAAGAAAACTTAAATTGAGAAGTTAAAGGGATATTTATAGGTTTCACATTATTCATAATAGATGTAAGGAGAATTTTCTCAACATGTTTCTATTGTGATTGCTAGAGCTTACCGTTTTCCCCATAACTTTGTATATTTATGCACAAATTTGTTACTCCTACATCCCTCATCAAAATTCCTAGCCAATTGAGCCTTTAATATGTTGATATTTGCTTGCAACAAGCATATCATAAACATATAGCACCAAGATAATGAATATACAATTCAAAGGTTGCAACAATAATATAATCAACATATAACACCAAGATAGTGAATAAACTATTCAAAGTTAGGAAACATAATGGTGAGACTGACTTCTACTATAATTTTGATTCACAATGAAGAAATAAAACTTCATGTACAATTTCCCTAGGATATTACTTTAGGCCATACAATGAATTCTTGAGCATGTAAAAAAACCTTCTTCTATGATGTTGAACAAATATTTTTAGTTGTTTCATGTATATTCCATCATGCATATATCCATGTAAAAGTGTTTATTTTACATATAACTTCTCTAACTCTAGATCATGTAAAGAAACTAGTGTTAATACAATATGAAGAGAAACAAGCTTAACAACTTATTTAAATATTTAAAATAAATAAATACCTTACATATGAGAATACCCCTTTCTACCAATCTATCTTATATATTTATACCATCAAAATCCTTCTTCAATTTGTAGACCCACTTACACCCATCAACTTTTCTATCCTTTGGAAGTTCTATGGGTCCTAAGGATTTTTTCTCCAAGGAATACTTATCTTCTTTCATTTCCATATCTCATTTAGCATTATTGATATAATATATTTCTTCCTAAACAAGGAGGTTTCTAATCATTAGTAATAAAATCAATTTATGAACAACAATCAATTTACCTATTATGAGGCATTTTTTCATATGTATATTTTCTTGGTGTTTTTTTGTGGAATTTCCACATTTTCCAAAATATCTTTAGCATACACAACTTCTTTATCATCATACACTTCTTTCTATTTCCTAGTTTATTTATATAGTTGAGTCTCCAACAAAATTTGTTGACTTAGTGGTAATTTTCCCTATTTCAAATCAAATTTTAGAATGTCTTATTTAATAGGGGAGATCGAGAAAACAATACATCTCTAATAATGATAATTTTTTTGGAAATAGATTTCACAATCTATATCCCTTAAATAAATAACCATATCCAACAAATACATACTTATTTGACCTAGAATCCATATTATAACATTTCATTTTAGGATTAAGAGCACAACTATCCTAACCATTTTTTAAAACTTTGAGTAATCACAATGATGGTCTGTCCTTGCCTCTTAAAAAAATTACAACATATTACAAATGATAGTATTTTATTTACTAGATATAAAGTAGTAGTGATTTCTTCCATTCACAACTCTTATTGAAAATTGGAATTGCTAATAATTCTCTTTAATATTTTTAAAAGAGCGCTCATGTGTTCGATGAAACCATTTTATTAGGAAGTGTATAATGTGGTTTTATGACTTTTGATCCTATATTCTTTGCAATATTTTTTAAACTCTAATTATATGGAATCACTTCCATTATCTGTTCTTAAACATTTAATTTTCCTACCATTTTTATTTTCTACCATAACGGTACACTGTTTAAATACATTAAACACACCATATTTTCTTCTTAAGCGCTGAACCCACACATTTCTAGAAAAATTATCTCTAAATGTTACAAAATTTGACTATCCTCCAAAATAAACTATATGGTAGGGTCCCTATACATCTAAATGGATATAATCGAAGACAAATCTACCATTATGACCTTTTTATTTAAACTTATTTGTACTTTTCTTTCTAAAAATACAATGTTTATGGAATTTCAAGTTCAAAGATTTTAAATATGGAAATAACTTGTTATTTGGAAATACCTATATCCCTTTCTTGCTCATATGATCTAGCCACTAATTCCATAAGTAGGTCGATTCCTTTTCCTCTTCAAATACCATCAACACTTAATTTATTTTTCTACTCTCTTCCATATTGTAAATTTTTCCACTCTTTGTGGCTTTCATAACTGCCAAAATGTTCTTGAACAACTTAAATGTTTCACCTTGAAAAATCCATTTATGACCTTGAATCCAAAAATCCTAAGGAAATTAAATTTATCTTTAATTTAAGCATACATCTAACCTTTTTCAATGTCGTTATAGTATTATCAAACATTTCAATCTTAATTATTCTAACCCTAACAATCTTACCAGAAAAATTATTTCCCATAAGAACAATATCACCCTGAAAAACTTGATCAGAAGAAAAATAAATTCTACGTGGACACATGTGATGTCAAGCACCAAAGTATAATAAAAATGATTAATAGTATGTTGGGACATTACAAATAGATAATATTCCATCAGTCATACCTAGAATTAGTTCAATTATATGTTATTTCTTTTTGGATTATTCCTTCGATTCCTATCTTTCCTACCAATATTTCTTACGATGTCTTGCTATATGATAGAACACAAATTTTATTTTACCCTTATTTCATGCCAGCTTTGATCTTAATGCAGTTCTTCACTTCTCCTACTTTTCTCTAGACTAACCCCTAGCCACCATTTCTTCTCATTTAGAGGTTTCTATATTAGATTTCCTCTCCAACTCCTAAGACAACAATTGTTGCACAACATAATCATATTCAAGTATATAAATTGCACTAAGTCTAATGGAAGTGACTAAAAGGTCCTAATATTTACTAAATGATAAAACTAACTTAACTTATATTCCTAATTGATTTTCACATCCATACTAGTGAACTAGAATATAAGAGAAATATATAATCTATTTTCATATGTAAACCATATAGTTTCCTCCTCAAATAAATTTGGTTTGTAAAGGATTTCATCATATATAGGCTCTCCATTCTGCACCGTAAATCCACTAATGTTTTTTCTCCATAAATATTAAATAGAACATCATCTTCTAGATATAACTAAATGGTTTTGAGAGATCTTGCATCAAGATATTCTCATTTCACATCAGTCATACTCACATTTGTTTTCCTCTTTCCACATAATTTCTTATTCAGTCCTTGTTGCACCAACAAATCTCACATGATGAGCTTCCATAAATTGAAGTTATTTTTTCCATTAAAATTTTCAACCTTGAACTTTGGATTCATTATTTTCTCCATTAACTCTATATACACAAGTTCCATCCATTTATTTTTTAGACATTTCATTTTGGAAAAAAAACTATATGTGTATATATATTTACCATAAAACCAAACTATGTGGCCTCCACTAGACTCATCCTCTATAAAATGAAGTAAATAAATTGTATACCTCCATTATATATATGTGTGAGTGTGTGTGTGTGTGTGTGTTGGGGGGGGGGGGGGGGGGGGTTGCACTACCTCGATAGAGTATGACACAATTTGATAGAACTTTTTATTCTCCTTAAATTGGCCCAATTGTGACCTTCAATGAAAAATATTTCATTTAATGAAATGTCCTCCATGGGATCGAATATCTCTAGCTCTATTTCTCCATATGATGAATAAAATATTTTTGTAGACTCTCCTACTTTTTGGCTCAATTGCAACACTTGGTGGATAAGATATCTGCATAGAATTTGTTTCTTGAGGGCTAGTGGTTTTGCTACCATGTCTTGTTTAAATGGAGGAATATCACACACTCTTAATGAAAAAATCACTACTTTATGGATAATATTTATAAAAAAAAAATCACAATTAATGAACCCATCAACAAATAGCTTGCTCTTCCCATGTGTTTACGCTAGGAAAAAATATACCTATATGTAGACTTGGTGATTCATGAATAGGTTGGTCAAAAATCACATCCAGAACTAGAACCTTATCTCTAATACCAAATTTTTGTATTTATGAGCCTTAAAAATAATAAATTGTATATAAATAATGATTCCAATATAACAATGAAGAACTTAGACAAGAAAAATAATACATGGTAAAACCTTGAAATTATACCAAGGAAACATCCATGAGTGACGGTATCAATATTATATTGATCAAGAAGCAATATTAAAATTATGATTACAACCATATTATATCTCTACAGCTACATAGATATATCTAATTTGAAGTCAGTATATGTGTTACATGAACTTCCATCCATTAAACAAATTACATATACTAAAAATATTTACTTGAAGTCAATTTTAGTTTTTACAATATAGTTATTTTTTTAAATTATTGTCACCAACTCTTACAAATTTAAACATGATAATAAAAATAAAATCACTAATAATAATATGAAAATGGAAAGGGAATCATTAATGGTGGTGGTTATTTAAAGGTTATTTTATGAGACTTGATACTGATTTAAACCTCATTTTACATGCTATATATTTCCATCTTGCACACTTCTAAATTCACAAGAAGAAAATTCACTCACCAAGGTGGGATTATTTCTCTTCAATTTGAAATATAATGGCGAATAAATTTGGTTTCAAGTTTAGGAGGTGAGTTGGTGAGTTTTATCTATTTGATTCTAATAATGTATATGGTTTTAGTATTAATTAAAATAGCATATGTTCCACCTCCTTTTTCCCTTGAAAATTCATGGAAGTTTTCATTTGTCTAGAGCATATCTATCTTTGGATTTGTGGTTTTAGTTCATGCTACAATAACCTCATCAAGTAATTTTAAGTATCTTCAATATGATTATTATTTAAATGTTACAAATTATGCTCTAATGTATTCCAACAAATAGCTCCTTACTCACCTCAAGCCAATTCATGTTTTCCTTAATTTTGAGGATGAAAGCACTAACCCTCAAAAAATTAGAGAAGAACAATTTTATGGTTCATTTATAACTTTGGATTTGAATATTTTGTAGGTGCTCTAGTATTTTATTTGGGAGGAAGCTTTTATTTACTCATTCATTCCAATTTGACTTTAATTAATTGTATTATGATGGGTGGTGGCCTAGAAAATATATTCTTCTATGAAGAAAATTTGGTGTTGAAATTTGCAACAAGAAACAGTGAAATTGGAATCTAGAAAGGACAAAAATTGACCACATACTAGTGTGGGATTCTAGTCACACATGATTTAGGAATTAAGTTACACATTAGTACTACATATGGGCATATAATTTATTTATCCCTTAAATAAATTGAAAAATAAATTGTAATTCATCGCATAACAACTTGTATCAGTTAACTAAGTGAGAAAGACTGGGTTAGCTCAAGAATTTTGAGTTGAGGGTAAAAGGTGAGGCATGTAGAGTGATCCTAATATTTTGGGGGTCCAGTTGCATTTGTCGCACTAGTATGGTGTGGGTGTAATCAATTAACTCAAGTTAATTGAGTTAAAATTAGTTTAACTAGTTATAAATGAGTGAGCTAGTGAGTGGTCTAGTGGATTAAATTAGATTTAATTCACAAGTAGTGATTAATCAAATAAATGATGATTCACTATTAATAACTACATACCTACCAATTATGATGAAGACCCAATTGAGACAGAGGTTAAAGGGAAGATAACTATCAGTTGTATTACTAAAAAATTGCTTGGGCACAATTATAAAGTCACAGGAAGGCTCATAATGGATTGTGCAGTCAAGGAATGTTGATTATCATATTTAATAGGGATGAATTTCTGAGGGATTGCATCAGAAAGGCTGGGCTAAGTAGGGGCTGAGAATTGGCTAAGTGGTGGTCAATTTTTCTTAAGAATCGCTAGTTAGTTTTGTGGAGGATAAGGGTGAGACGATCAATAGAGTGCATGATTTTATCAGTGTGATTATGAATTGTATTGTTTCATTATTCCTTGAATTTATACTATATATGATAGTAGGGTTTTGAGTAGTTTCTTTCCCAGGCAAGTATTTTTTTGCGCAATTGATTTACTTCTTTCTTTTACTTGCATGTGATTGAGCGATCATGTTTTATATTCTGAAAATATAGTAGAAGGATTCAATATCTTGTTTTAGTACATTACATGATCGGATTAAATCCATTGGTATAGAGTTTCTATATAATTTATACATGGTATCAGAGCGCCATAAATCACAATAGTGGAAAATAAATTGAGTTTTTCTTTAACACGTTCAAATTTGCAGATTTATTCTTTATGATCCAACAACATATCAAGATGTCTTTCAATTGCTTGAGACTCGAATTTTCACTCGAGGGAAATTCAAACTATATTGCATGGAAGGACAAGATGGAGGCAATTTTGGAGGACAATGGGTTGAAGGAATTCATATATTTTGATATTCCCAAGCCCATATTAGTAGATGGCCAACTTCTTGATGCATGGAAGAAGAAGATAGATAAGGCGAGAAGGATTTTGTTGGAGGGATTTCAAGATCATATTGTCTCATGTCTCCATGGGTAGGCGACCTCATATTCTATGTGGAAGGCCCTAATAGATCTGTTTCATAATAACAATGACCAAAGTAAGTTGGCACTGAAGGACAAGCTCAGAAAGATCAAGAAGGAGGAGGCCCAGATGGTACCAACATACTTGACGAAGTTCAGTCAATGTTGAGATGAGCCTGGAAGTGTTGGTGTGACCATAGCTAATGATGACTTGGTGAGCCTAGCACTTATAGGCCTTCCCAAGAGCTAGCAAAATTACCAGAAATATTTGAATGGGAGGGAGAAGTTACCAGAATCGGAGCATTTTTGGTCCGACTTGGTAATAGAAGAGATAAGGCGAAGAACCAAATATGGGACCTCCAACACCAACAAAGAAGAAGATTGTGCATTAATAGGAAAAGGAAAGAAATCCAAGAGAAAGAAGTACTGAGGTGAAGAGGGCAAGAGAGGCTTATACAAGATCATATGTTTTCACTGTCATGAACATGGGCACTATGCATAAAATTTTCCACAGAAGAAGGCAAGCAACAAGGATCTTGAAGTTGCAGTGGGTGAAGCATTGTCTTCACAATTTGAGCTTTATTTTACTCTCAATTCATGCATGGCCAGCACTGTAATGGGATGCATGTGGTATCTAGACATTGGTGGCTCGTTCCATATGACGTGGAATAGAGATCTCTTCAGTGACTTGGAGGAGAAGGACCTCTAGTAGAACATAGATTTTGGAGATGATGGGAGGTATACTGCAATCGACATAGGTAAAATTACCTTTTAGAGGGAGTCTAGCTCCCCTCTAAAACTAGCAGATGTTTTGTATGTTCCAGGCCTAAGGAAGAATCTTGTCTTCGTAGCAGTATTGGAAGACCATGGTTACAATGTGATGTTTAGAAAAGGAAATATTTTCCTTAAACACATAGCCATGGGATAAGTGAATCAAATTAGTGTAAGATTCAAGAACATGTATGCTCTTGAGGTCGAGGATGCATGAAAAGCTTTGAGGAGCAAAGAAAAGGCTAGTGACTTGGTGGTTGAGAGTGAACCTCTTAACATAAAGTCTCAGAAGGTTGTGGAGTAGCCACAATTAGAGAAGCAAAGACCTCTAGGATGGGGAAATTTCCAACTATATCGGAAAAGCGAGTACATGCAACTATACCTCCAAGTGAGAGGTGGGGCGACATGAAAATATAATCCCAAGAAGAAATTTGGGCAAGGTCCATTGAGATGGTGTCTCATGGATCAAGATTGGATATGAGGAGCCCAAAGTACATTAGTAGCAGGAAGGATTGGTTGGATTGATGCAACTAGATGTTAGGAAGACAGAAATCAGAGTGAAATATTTCAGAAACTGTAGCGCAGATAAGAGTTGGAAACAGTGTAGAGGGCATTGATGCATATGTCAGCAACAACACAGATATTTCAGTAGACAATGCACTAACTGGTAGCAGTTAGAAGAATCTAATGATAGATGCATCATACTGATTCAATTGTTCGAAGGCTATTTAGTTTCAAGAGTTTCATGTGCAAACAATGCTAGAGAAGTGTTGCATGTAGAAAATTCCAAAGGTACAAGATCTAGATAGATTGAATTCCTTTCTTGTTGAGAGGGAGTGTTGAAATTTGCAACAAGAAACAGTGAAATTCGCATCCAGAAAGGACAAAAATTGACCACATTATAGTGTGGGATTCTAGTCACACATGAGTGAGGAGTTAAGTTACACATTAGTGAAAAATAAGGGGTGTTTAATTTATTTATCCCTTAAATAAATTGGAAAATAAATTGTAATTTCATTTCATAACAACTTGTATCAGTTAACTAAGTCAGAAAGACTGAGTTAGCTCAATAATCTTGAGTTGAGGGTCAAAGGTGAGGGATGTAGAGTAATCCTAATATTTTTTGGGGTCTAGTTGAAGTTGTAGCACTAGTGTGGTGTGAGTGTAATCAGTTAAATGAAATTAATTGAGTTAAAATAAGTTTAACTAATTCTAACTAAGTGATGAGCTAATGAGAGGTCCAATGAATTAAATTAGATTTAATTCACACGTAGTGATAAATGAGATAACTGAGGATTCACTATTAATAGTTGAATACATGTCAATTCGAATGAATACCAAGTTGAGACAGAGGTTAAAGGGAATATAACTATCATTTGTATCATTAGAAAATTTCCCAAGCATAATTATGAAGTCACAGGGAGGCTCATGATGGATTGCGCAGTGAAGGAACGTTTATTATCCTATTTAATAAGGATTAATTTCCTAGGGATTGTGTGAGAAAGGTTGGGCTAAGAAGGGGCTGAGAATTGGCTAAGCATTGGTCAATTTTTCCTAGGAATTGTTAGTCAGTTTTGTTCAGGATAACAGTGAGACGATCGGTAGAGTGCAAGATTTTCTTGGTGTGATTAATAATTGTATTGTTTCATGATTCCTTGAATTTATACAATATATGATAGCGGGGTTTTAAGTTGTTTCTTTCCCTGGGAAAATATTGCGTTGTTCAATTGATTTAAGTCTTTATCTTACTTGGATGTGATTTCACAATCGTCTTTTATATTATGAAAATCTAGTAAAATGATTGAGTATCTTGTTTTAGTACATTAAATGATCAGATTGAATCCATTGGTATAGAGTTTCTATATAATTTCTACAATCGAGACTCCTATGGCTTGAAAGTGAAACAAGAAATCTAGATAAAGAGTAATAAAAATAACATAATTATAAAAAAGATATTTTATTGTGGAAAAGTTGGGATGCATTATCAATAGTTTCAAGATATTTAACATATACTAAGGAACATTGAGGAATCTATACAAGGTAATAGAAAATAAAACTTCACAAATACAAAAAAAAAATACACGAGAATGAGCATTTAATCACGTCTTAGATAACAACAATTATGAGCACTTTGGTTTATTAGAAGTGAGAAATAGTTATTTCGGAGGTGGAATGCAACATGCTTAGGAATATGGTCATCATATTGAGTAAGGGAGATCAATAAATAGTTTCAAATCAAGTTCTTTCAATTTCAATTGAAGGGGTTGAAGGAAAATGAAACAATATATTTTCAGCTAAGATTCAGACCTACGAAGATAACTATAGAATAAACCAGCAATCATCATGCGTTTTATTAGGTTATATGTTTTATAGATTTATTATAATAAAAGTTATTGGAATATTAGCTTTATTTTGTTAATAAATATTAGGAATTAGTGGGTGAAGATTGAGATAGTGTTTTTTTTTGTTTTTAGAATATTGATGTAATTTCACACAAGCTATGTTGAAGTATTTATTAAAATAATATCTCCCCAATTATAACAACATCGAAAGAGTATTTTTACTCGAATGAGTTGGTAATTTTATAGTTTGAAGGTATATATTTAAAAAATGAATTAAAATATTTCCCTAACTTATTGAGTTAACATTAGAGTTTCTCTGTGACATTTTTTTTTTAATAATATAAACAAAATTCAAGAAGTATTTCATTCTCCACCCTTAACAAAATATTTTTAAACTAATATCTTTATATATAGAAATTAATTAAAATTAAAACATTTCTCTTTTTGTTAATAGGAGCTTTATACATTTGAGTATGAAGAGATGTGTATTTCCTTCATTGCTTAAGATGTAGTTGACACATGACGTTTAAAATAAATATGAGAGAGATATGTAATCCCTTTGTCTTGAAATTGAACATGAAAGGATATCTCTATGTGTGTGTGTTGATTTACACTATTTTAACTCTAAATTTACCATTGCTGAAGAGAGATAAGTCCTCAATGTAAGAACCATTTTAAATGGAAAAGGCCTAACCAAAAATTTATACAAATAGGAATTTGATCCCTATAAGAGTTAAAATGGATCTTGGTCAAAACATTAGTGTGGTTTAGGTGTTTACTTTTTCCATTTTCAATATATTTAATAAGTGGTACTTCATATTGAGATAAACACACAAATAATTCAATATCATAAATACAATAAATATAATAATTCAATATATCTCTTAATTAAAATATTTCAATAATAAATTTATATAAAAATAACAATATAAATGTACCCATGCAATATCATGCAATTAAGTTGGTTGATTCTAACATTACATTTAAATTAATTTTATTTCGAACATCTCAAAAGAAAAAAAAGTAAAACTTATTTAATTAATTATTGGGTGAAGGTGTCAACAATAATACATTAAAGGTTGTGTGAATTACATTACATATTGATATCAAACAAACTAAAATAAAATAAAAACAAAACATGAGAACTATATTGCCAACAAATCCAAAATAATGAAATAAAATAAAATGAATGTGATTTTAATAAAAATACAATGCATAAACAAAATGGTTGCAAATATTAAGAAATAAGAAGTAAATAAATTATTAGCAATATGATAATGATTAACTTTCATTGAGATTATAATTGATCTATTGATATCATAAGTAGTCTATTGGACATTAAAAGGGGAAAGAAATTACATGGATTTATTTAGAATCTTATTTTTTTACTAAAATATATATTAAGAGATGTGTTTCAAGATTAACATAATTTTGATGACTTATGAGGATATGTGAGGTTAGAAAGGCCGATATTGTAATGAATATATTAAGATTGAGTTCAAATTTATGTGTACACATATATTATAAGAGAAAATTCATTTCATCTCAATTCCTCTTATTGTCACAAAGAAGATAGATTCTTGCATTGCAAAATATTTTAGGAATTTTCCAAAGCCAGTTTGCATTGGCATGTATTTTAGTAATGCTGATTTTATTACTTGTGCTAGTTAGAAATGAGGGATAATTTTTATCTTATAGATTAGGGTTAACCACCTCCATTTAATGTATTAGATTAACTTATTCCTAACTCTTTATCCTACCATAAATTATTCTTAAATTTATATGAAATATTATTTTTAATAATATTGTATCTTGTGGATAATATCTCCGTACTAGAGTTAAGGGCTCCATGAGCTCTTTCTTGGCTGGAGAGAAAGACCTGGTTTCTTTTGGGAAGGTTGAGGTATAACTTTTTTATCTATTATTCCCACTTTTTATATTAATAGAAAATGGTAAGGAACTACTAAGCTTACAAAAAAAAAAGATATCTCCGTACTAGAGTTGGAAGCAATTTTGAGGAGATTTTTGTATTCCATGTTGTTTAAATTGTTCTTATACATTAACTAACTAACCTGTTAATGTGATCAATGGGGGAGAGGCTCTTATTTATCAAGAGGATATGATAAAATACATAAAAATTATTGTTAAATCAAAATATATGACAAACACATAATACACCAAGATTATAAAATGAGAGCTATTATTAAACATAGTTTTGGGTAATATCTTACTTAGTTTTTGTTTTATAAGTAATTATATGTTATTGAAACTAGTGTGGATCCATCTTAATTAGGGATGCATATGCATCAATAGGGATAAAATATCTTAAGATGTAGTTATTTCCTCAAAATATTTTCACCACATAATAGATCATGGGTTAAAATTAATTTAAACTATATTCGATAAATACTTAGAAAATTAGTATGTGATAATTATATAATAATTCTCATTAGTTTTGAATACAAATATTTGTGCTAATAATTTTTAAATTTTAGAACTACAATGAAATTCAACAATATCAAAAACCCTTGAATGTGAGATACATAATTAGGTTATTCTTAGAAAATATTTATGTATTTCTTTTGACTAGAGGAATCAACAACTAGGTTGGTCTCATACTCACGTGGCATGGGGATGCTTTCCATTGTTTATGTCTTTATTTTGACTACAAAAATTGAGAACTAGGTTGGTCTCATACTCATATGGCGTGGGGTTGATTCTGATTGCTACAAGTATAATAGTTAGTGGATGTTAGGTAGGCGGGACAACCATGGGGTGTAACAAACATTTTTAATTTCAGCCCATATATGTAAATATAATTGTGGAAGCACTAGCATGGGATCCATGGCTTACCAACACAATTGATTTTCAACATGTACGTAAATTAATATGAAACTAATTGGACATTACCTAGATGGGACACCAAAATACAAATATTGAGGGGGATGTTCTTTTGCGTGCCATTATTAGGCCACAAATAACCACATTAAAACCATTAACACATTCTTGACCAACCTTACCACCCTACATATAAAAGTTATGAGACTAGGTTTAGGTGGTATGGGAGGAGGATTGTGCCCATCCCCATCCCACTTACGGATTGAGGAAAGGAGAGCCATTGTATAAAGAAGAAAATAGGGGAATAAATGGAGAAGATAGAGAAAGAGATTGGATACAAATAGAATTTTGAGTTGAGGATAGGGACTAATGGAGTGAAAGAAAAAAATTAGTGTTGGAGTTGTGATAAATTTGAGTGCTCGATGATGTGGGATGATACTCCCTATATTGATATTTTTTCTATGCCATTGGAATGTTTGTCTAATCTTGTGGTCAATGAGAAGCTCCATGGATGATAAAATCATTGTGGTTCTTCCTGTATGACTATTGAACCACTTAGACAAGGAAATTTGAGCCATTTTGGTGCTTTCTTAAGGAGTTGTTAAGCCACATATACATTGGATTGTAGACCCTTGTAGTGATTTCTAGAAAAATACAATTGTGAAACCAACTGAATAGTGGATTCCATCTCCTATAAGTAACCAATATCCCATCTATACTTTGAGTGAAGCCCTATGATTAAAATGAGAGAGTAAATAAGTCATTGTTGTGCTTAATACTAGAGAGAAGTTGTTAAACGAACAAGATACTGAACTGTGTCTCATGGGTTTCTACCAATCTTTGATGTGAATTTTCTTTGAGCAACCATCCCCTCATACTTTAAATCTAGCTTAGCGGTGTTAAACTACAAGAAAGACTACAATTAAGTTAGATTATGGTGGGTGGAGAGTTAAGTACCTCCTTAAGTTTCTAGCCACCTCTCTGTTCTCAGATAAGTCAAATATGTTGATATATTGAGTTATGAACTAAGATTTTCCAAGAATTGTGTATGTCTATATGATATATTTAGAACATTCTTGAATGTTAATAAATGCATGAACGGTGAAGACCATCATTATTTCCATGACTTGCATGACATCTTAGATATTATGAATTTAATAGATGTATGGACTATGTTGTGCAACATTATGTTCAATATGGATGTGATATATTACGTGTTTATTCTCACTTGGCTAACTGATAAGGCTTATGAATAAATATGACTCAACTTGATTATTAGAATTTTGATGTCTGCTAAATAGATTGTGTTTATTCTTATGTAGTTATTCAAGTCAATGATATTCATATGGGAAAAATGATAAATCTCATGTCTTTAGATGAGTTTAAATATTTAGCATACTGATCCAGGTGGATATTAGCTCCCACCCACCTATTCCACTTGGACCCCACCATTTTTTCTTTCAATTTTTTAGTTTCCTTAATTTTAGCACAATTTACTATTTTTGGCCATTTTTCAGGTCCTAAACTTCTGCAGCGATTTTGAGGCCCTAAACAACATTTTTTGGGGAAACCATCTGCACCAAATATGAGTCGAAGAATCAATATTAATTATCAGAAGTTATAGTCCTTAGATATATATTTATAACAATGCATCATGTGCATCAAAGGAAGATAGTATATCAAAGATACGACCTTGCGAAATTGATATACCAATTTACCCCGACGGGGCCCATAGTTTGGCGTTTGATATCCTAGAGTTAGGTTTTTGTATGTTTAGGGTTTTCCATTGTTTCTCAATAATAAATAGGCATTCAAGCCTCATTGTAACACATTTCAGAACACATCTATTCTTAGCGATAAGCTACCATCGCCTTAGCTAGTTTATTTCCATTCTGTCTATAAGCATATTTTAGATATGAGATATTAATGAAATGAAGTATTATTTCTACTACATATCTATGTTTATGTGTATTTATATATTTTATTGCATTCTTGCATAAGTCCGGATCAGTGGTATCAGAGCAATATGCTCTTTCTCGATCCTTCTTTGTATGTCCCTAATGAGTTTGGGGTATAAGGAGTTAGGGCTTGATATGGTTGAACCTTTGCAAGATCAACCTCGCCAACCCTAATGGCCACCTATGACGGACAAAAAGAAAGATGAGGGAGCATGAGATCCTATCAAAAATTTCTCAAGGAGGCCCTCAAGAAAAAAACGAATGTGATGATGGATAACTTTTCCTAAATTCTTCAACAACTTCCCACTGATGACACATATGCATCCAATAGCCACTTTGGAGGTGCAACTCCTTTTAAGGTACAAGTAAACTTTGACATTCCCATATTTGAGGGAAATATATATGAAAATGTCATATATAGATGGTTGAATATATTAGGAGGGTACTTATAGGTTCATGACTTTTCCAATCTTGAAAAGATTACTTTTTCACTCCTCAAAGCCGACCGCCATGTTAATGACTCATGAGAAACCTAATGCGAGAAAAAGGATAAGAGGGACCCCTCTATGTTTTCAGCTGCACCGACTTGGAATTATTTTTGAGGGGAATTATCCCATGGGGAGCTATGTGGAGAAGTACATACAATGGATTACGTTGTGGTAGCAAAGGGATCAAGATGTGCATGAGCTGGTGAATCTGTTCCATACCTTGTGCACAAAATTTGGTATCAAATATTCAGAGAAAAATTTGGTATTGAAGTACCACAACTGTCTCCAAAGATACATTCATGAGGAAATTTAGTTCGTCGACATCACTTCACTTGGTGCAACATATCGGTATGCTGCCGAGATTGAGAAGAAGTTCAAATAGAAGAAGAGAGACTTTGGATTTGCAAATAAGAAGCAAAGGAAAGGTGTCCCCAAACTGCAAAATAAAGGAAAAATCCAAGGCAGGGCAGCCCTTGATAACCTACCAAAGCGGCAAGAAAATAACAACAATGTGAAGCCAAAGATGGACATGGGAAAGTGGTGTGAACTCCATAAGAGCACCACTCACAACACAAGTGAGTGTCACACCAAGTAGTCACTAGTGGCCGAGCTGAAGGCTTATGAATCAAATGCATGCTATGAATTTCAATTAGAACCCTACAAGGAGAGTGACAAAGCGAAGCAAATTATCAATGCGAAGCCCAATGTCACCATTTCCACCATGAAGATCCAGAAGGAGGAATCGGAAGATCCATAGGTGGAGGAGCGCCTCTTCCATTCCTAGATGTGGGTAAAGTGATCCCCACTGCAGTTCGTTGTCGACAGTGGGAGCCAAAAGAACCGCCTTTCAGTAGAGGTCATGAAGCGGCTCAGCTTGTCGACCACAACACACCCACAACTGTACACCATCGGGTGGCTTCACCAAGTACGAGATCTTCGTGTCAACCAGCAATGTCACCTTCCCTACAACATCAAGCCCTTCACAGATGAGGTATTATGTGACATTTAATGTATTTATGTTTGCGATGTATTATTAGGCCAGCCATACTTGTGGAAGTTACATGATGTATATGAGTCCTGACCTTGCGCTGTTATTGTTAATTTGGGAAAGAATTTGTAAAATATATTGGAGGTAGTACCGTCTGCCACCATCTCTTTGGTTATTGAAAAAAAATGCAATAAGCTCATTTCCAAAACCAAGAATTTTTTTCTCATGATAATCGTCCCTCAGGGAAAGAAGAAGACTGTGGCCATGAGCTCCAAATAGGGCTCCTCTGCATGAAAAAAAAAGTGGACAAGGTTGTGGAGGACTACGAGGACATCTTCACCTCAACCGCATGGGTGCTTCTACACTGTTAGGTCAAGCACCACATAGATCTGATCCTAGGTGCGTCGTTTTCCAATGGAACAATATATCGACACTCTGTTCTAGAGAACGATGAAATGAAGAGGTAGATTCAGGAGTTGTTGTAGAAAGGTCACATCCGGCTGAGTTCATCACCCTGTGGGAGACCGATCGTGTTGGTGTAGAAGAAGGATGGGACTTGGAGACTCTGTATTGAATATTGGGTGCTGAAAAAGATCACTTTTCTGAATAGGTACTCGATCCCATGGATTAATGAACTTCTGGACTAGCTCAAGGGGGGAAAATATTTCAGAAATATTGACTTGAAGTCTAAGTATAACCAAGTACAAATAGAACCCTCCAATGTGCGAAATACTACCTTCAAAGCCAAGGAGGGGTTGTTCGAATGACTGGTCATGCATTTCAGGTTGACGAATGCTCCTGCAACCTTCATGAGGCTGATGGATGAAATATTCCAGCAATTTACCAACTCATTTGTAGTAGTATACTTGGATGACATCCCGATCTTTAGCCAGACTTGGGACGAGCAACTCCACCACATCCGAAAGTTCCTCCAAAAACTACGGCAACACAAGTTGTGTCCCAATTCAGAGAAGTGCACTTTTGGAATTATCTAGGTTCAGTATTTGGAATACATTATTGATGAGCAGGGGGTGCATGTGGATCCATACAAGACCCAAGTCATTTGGGATTGGCCAGCCCTAACCACTCTAATAGAGCTCTACAAATTTCTAGGTCTTGTTAATTTCTACCACAACTTCGTGTTGGGATTCCCTTATATGACTCGGCCCGTGAGTCAAGTCACCAAGGGAGGAGAGAAAGAAAAGTTTTTCTAGTCTAAATATCAACAAAAGGCATTCGTAGAGTTGAAACATCACCTCTCCTCTACTCGAGTGCTCACATTACCAGACTTGCAACAATCATTTGAGATTGAGACAGATGCCTTTGAATATGATATTGCGGCAGCTCTTAATCAACAAGGGCATCCAATGACATATCACAGTGAGACACTATCCAACATAGTCTAGAAGTATCCAACCTATGAAAAAGACATGTATTCCATTGTCTAGGCTTGTCAATAATGGAAGAAATACATTTTGGGGAAGAAAACAGTCATCCACACAGACCACGAACCCCTACAGTTCATACAGACACAAGGGAAGTTGCAGAATGATCGCCATTAGAAGTGGTCAACATATCTGCAACAGTTTCATTTGAACATCTAGTACAAGAATGGAAATACCAATAATGTTGCAGACTTCCTTAGCTTACCACCGATTGTGGGGCTAATCACCATGCTCAAATTTGGTGGGCACGAGTCCTCTGATTAGCCGCTTCTCTACAAGAGCGATCCAAAATTCGACCACACATATAAGATGCTCTTGGAGGGTAACCAAGTTCCAAATTTTCACCTCCAGGATGTAGTTTTATGTCATCTGTGACACATTTGTATTCCTTCAAGTGAGTGTGCCAAGATGGTTTGGGAAGCGCACTATATTCGGGTCACTGGGCCTTTCGGGGTTAATAAAATAGTGGCAGTAGTACATGAGTATTTTTATTAGCCAAATATTTGATAGGATGTCGTGAAGTACATTAGATCTTGCACTTCTTGCACCATTGCCAAACTGACCATCAAGAAGCAAGGCATCTATACTCCACTGCCTACCCCTAGTCAACCTTAGGTATCCATCTCCATGGATTACATGTCTGGCGTTCCTTCTACTAAGCATGGAAACAACTATTTTTTCATGGTCATCGATAGATTCTTAAAGATGGCCATTATGACGACCTACAAGAAGAATATCATAGCAGAAGCCACTACTAAACTATTATTTGAATGAGTGTGGATACACTTTGGGATCCCATAGTCTATCAGCTCAGATTGGGAAGACAAGTTCCACAGTAAATTCTAGTCCAAACTCTAGTCAATGCTGGGACACCAAGCTCACCAAGTCAACAAATTTCCATACCCAAACTGATGGCCAGACATAGGTAATCAACAATTTGATCGTACACATTCTGCAAATGTTCAACTTAAAGCATCCTCACACATGGGATGAGAGCCTCCCCTATGTACATCACAACTATAACCAGGCTCTCCACAACTCAACCAACCATAGCCCCTTTCAGGTGGGCTTGGGATTCTAGCCATTATGTCCCATTGACGTAGCCATGTCATTTGTAGCTACTCAGGCCAATTCAGCTCATTTCCATTATGAAGTTGACAAGGGGAACAACTTCATTGAGCACATTCAACACATCCTCCAAGAGGTTCATGACATATTGGAAAATTCCAATGCTAAGTACAAGCAGGGACATGATCAACATCGAGTGCCACACAAATTCCAGGTGGGCGACAAAGTGTGGCTCCATTTGTAGAAGAAATGCCTTGATGGACCCCACCGCAAGATTCACTGGCTTCAATATGGGCCATACACCATCACCAAGGTTGTAGGGCATAATGCCTTCGAGCTCAATATTCCACCATTACTTGGTTTGCACCAAGTGTTTAACGTGGACCACCTTTGGCCCTACTTTCCACCTCTACTTGACACATCCAACATGACAGAACACACACCAACAGATTTAAGCCCATACTGCATGGAACAAGCCACAACTGATCAGATTATGGACACATATATCAAGAAAACCCACTAGCAGAGGATCCTTCTATATCGAGTTGTCAAAGCAAGCCAACTCCTTCACTAGGGAAAGTGGCTCACCAGGGACCAAGTTCAACAAAATTTTCCTCATCTGATACAGGAAATCAATGCAATGGGGAACATTGCTTCCTAAGGGGTGAGGAATGATCCAGATGGATATTGGTGGCCACCCACATATTCCACTTGGACCCCCACCTTTTTTTCTTTCATTTTTTTTATTTTCCTTAATTGTAACACAATTTACTATTTTTGGCAGTTTTCAGGTCCCGAAATTCCCAAGCCGTTTTGAGGACCTAAATGACGTTTTTTGGGGAAACCATCTCTGCTGAATAGGAGTTGGAGATTCAGTATTTTCTATCATTAATTGTAGTCTTTAGATAGATCTTTCTAATGATGTATCATGTGTGTCAAACGAAGACAGTATGGAAAAATTATGACCTTGGGAAATTGATGTACCATTTTACCCCTACGGGTCCCATAGTCTGTTGTTTCATCTCCCAGGGTTAGGTTTTTGGATGTTTATGGTTCTCCATTGTTTATAAATAATAAATAGGCCCTTGAGCCTCATTTTAACATAGTTCAGAGGCATGTAGGGTATAAATTATACAAATAATATGTATACCAATGGATTCAATCCAATCATGTGATTTTCTAAAGCAAGATACTCGATCCTTCTAAAAATTAATTGTGGAAAATAAACACGATCACCAATCACAAAAAGTAAATAAAGAATCAAATCAAATAACAACATAGATATTTTCCTAGGGAAAGCTTGCTACTCAAAACCCCTCTATCTTCTATTTTATATTCACCAAGGAATCATGAAACAATTACAATGCAATCTTCTCACAAGAGTCTACTTCGCTCTAACAAATGTCTCACATTGATCCAGACAAAATTGACCAATACTTAGCCAATTTTTAGCCTCTGCTCAGCTTACCTTGATTGCACAATTCACGTGGAGAGAAATCCATATTCTTTAGGAATTTCAGCCTTCGAAAACTGCGTAATGATCATGGGCAATCCTATGGGTGTTTTAATGCATGTGAGAGTCCTACTAATAATACAACTGATAGTTAACATTGCTTTAACCTCTATCTTAACTGGGTCTCCATCAGTACTGACATGCATGCAACTATTAATAGTAAATCATCAGTTACATGACATATCACTGGATGCGAATTAAATCTGATTTAATTCACTTGACCTCTCACTAGTGCAATAAACAATTGCAACTATTTAAACTGATTTTAACTCAATTAATTGAGTTAACTGATTTCTCATCCATTAAAATAATGAACTAACTACAACTTGGAATCAATAACTAATAGAATCACTCTACATGCCTCACCAACCACCCTCAACTCAGTTAACTATTACAAGTGATTATGAGATAAGGTTACACTATATTTTCAAATTTAATTAAGGGAAAATTAAATTAGACACACATTTCTTGTTGAATTTTCAACACTCCCTCAAAACAAGAAAGGGATTATCTATTTCCTAGATCCTACGTCTATGGTATTTGAATTTGCTCCTAGCGAGTGCCTTAGTCTAAATATATACATCCTGATCCTCCATGGGAATGTACTGAAGTAACATAATGCATCTCTGAACACAATATCTGAGATGGTGGTACTCGATGTCTATATGCTCGGAATTATCATGGAATACCGGATTAACCGAGCATTTTATGCAACTATGGTTGTCAAAATGTATCACTGTCAAATCCATCTGATGACCAAAAAAAAATAGATTCTTCCTCATCTTGATGGCCTCACATGTAGCCTGACTGGCTGCCATGTACTCTGCCTCGGCTGAACTGAAGGCCACAGATCTCTGCTTCCTGTTGTACCAAGAAACTACTTTCAATCCTATCCTAAAGATCCCTCCTGATGTTCTCTTTCTTTTTGATGGATTTCCAGCCCAATCTGCATCATTGAAGCCTTGAAGCTTCACTCCCCCTATCCTTCTGTACCATAATCCATACTATGTATTTCCCTTGAGATATCTCGAGACATACTTCCCCGCCTTCCAAAAGATCTTGACCAGCTTAACCATAACTTGACTCAGCTAGTTAACTGCGTATCAAATGTCTGGACTGGTGTTCACCAAGTACATGAGTGAGGCCACAAGCTTCCTATAAACAGTAGTGTCCACTACCTCACCTAAAGTAGCATCCTCCTTCCTCTAGTTTCCTACAAGAGGAGTCTCCATGGGTTTACAGCTCTCCATGTGAAACTTAATCAGAATCTCTTTAGCATACTTGCCTCGAGAAACAAACAGATCACCATCCCACTACCATATCTCCAAACAAAGGAAATAGTGAAGGAGTCCCATGTCCTTCATCTATAACTCTCTTGCAAGAAATTATGAGCTACTCATCACCTATCAAAATAAGGTCATCAACATAAATTATGATAATCAATAGATTACCATCAACCATAATCTGGTACATGTTCGCATCTGTTTCACTCTTTTTGAAGCCCAACCCAGTGAAATAGCTATCAATCCTGGTGTACCAAGCACGAGGTTCTTTCTTCAACCCATACAATGATCTCTTGAGTCTGCACACATGCGACTCACTGTCAAAGGTATCAAAACCTTATGGCTACTGAATGTGCACTTCTTCCTTAGTAAATCCATTTAGAAATGTAGTCTTCGCATCCATCTGATGTATCTTCCACTCCATCTATGCTGAGAGTGCAGAGATAGATATAATTAATGATTTCCTCACAACCGGTGAAAAAGTCTCCTCATATTCAATCCCCTCAACTTGTGAGAATCCCCAGGCTACAAATATAGCATTTTACTTCTCCACACTCCCATCTGCCGACACCTTCACCTTATACATCCATCTAGATCCAACCACTTATTTTTTGACTGGTCTTGGGACAACTTCCCATGCACTATTCTTGATGATGGAGTCATACTCCTCAACCATGGCGTCAACCGAAATTGGTTGCTGAATTACTTCCTAAAAAGAGGATGGTTCTGTCACAATACACTTGCTCATAAGAGTCATGTATCTAGTAAACCTATTTGGAGACTGTCTCTATCTGCATAGTGAAATAGGTGCTCCTACATGTTCTACTACATCAAGTCTCAATCTATCAGCTTCTATGGTGCACATTCTACCATGTCTGGTGGATGGCTCTGCATGAGTGTTTTCTTCCACTCCATGATCCTCTGCATGTGGCTTCTCCACATCCTAAGGTTCATCCTTCAGAACCAAGAGTTCCCCATCTGCATGCCAATCAAGCTCCTTCTCAAGGGACAATCGCATGGCTTTCTTCTCATCAAATTTTATATCTCGTATCACAACAGTCATCCTACTATTTGGAAAATACACCCTATAGTTGTGGGGAGTATCAGTGTACCCCACAAATATCCCAATCTTAGTTGTTGGTTATAGATCCTTCCTAGAATCTTTGGTCACATGGAAATAGGCAGATAAGCCAAAAATTTTAAAATATGAAACATCAGGTTTCTTACCAGAAAAATCCTCCTTTAGTGTACTCATGCCAAGTATGCGATGAGGACTACGGTTTTGCACAAATACTGTTGTGTTACATGCCTCTTCCTACAGATGCAATGGTAGGCGCTGATCATGCAACATCACTCATGCTGCACCCACATTTATTTTGTTCTTTTTGTCTCCAACCCCATTATGTTGTCGGTTATGAGGCGTAATCAACTCCCTCCGAAATCCTTCTTTTGTATAGAATTTATTGAATTGATTGGAGGTGTACTCACAACCATTGTTGCTCCCCAGAGCCTTCACATGATTCCTCGTGTATTTCCCAAACAACACTTTGAACTCACAAAATTTTGAGTATGTTTGATCTTTCTTCTGCATGAAGTATATCCAACACTTTCTAGAAAAATCATCAACAAATATCACATAATACCCATGCTTTGCTGTCAAAGCTATAGAGAGTGTTCCACAAATGTCTGAGTGAACTCTCTCAAGGATTTTCACTTCTCGGTTCTCCTTCTCATGAAAAGTGGATTTTTCATAGGTCCCCATGTTACATCCCTTGCATGTGTCTATCTGCGGAAGAGTACCCTTTTGAAGCCTCGCAGAAATATACTACATGAAATTCAAAGCTCTGTGGTGTAGATGGCCCAATATCCTTTTTCATAACTCACCCTCATCCTAGCTCACCACTTTTTCTTCTTTACCCATCAATGCTTTACAACCATCTACATCAAGTTTGAAGAGATTATTCACACGAATCCCAATATTATTAGCTTGTCCTATGGCTTTGTGATGAAGGAATGCTTTCCCTTCACTGAAAACTAGATCATATCCTCTGCCCTACAACATAGCAACTGAAACTAAATTATTTGTTGGGAAACCAGCTCCAAAAGTAGAAGAAAGAAATATCAATGCCTTAGAAATAAGTCACTTCGAGGGGGAAACCTCCAATACATTACATGAATGAACAATTCTTGGATGATACAAATTCCAAAACCTCTTTTCTATATATAGGAGTCCATAGGGCCGCAATGTAATCCTAGTGGGGCCACAATGTAATCCTAGCCGACCTAACAATAATAATTTAAGGTCACAATAATAATAATATGGGGGTTACAAGGGTACAATAATAAAAATAAGGGGTTTGAATTAACAACATTAAGGGACTAAAATAGTAATATAGGGACCTAACGTGCCCCTCTCCTTCAAAAAAGTGTTGTCCTCAACGCTTGAGTAGCTCTGGGTGTTTCTGTATAAAATTCTCATCCTCCCATGTAGAATCTTCAGTGGGTAAGTTCTTCCACTTGATGAGATACTCTGAAATTGATCGATTCCGTAGATGTCGAGTTCTTGTTTCCATGACTGCTTCAGGTTCCAATATGATTTTTCCTTCCTCATCAAGTTTTGGCAATATTGTTTGAACCGGAAGATTTTCACCTATAACCTTCTTTAAGCATGAAACATGGAAAACTGGATGTACTCGCGAAGAAGCAGGAAGCTCCAATTTGTATGCCATAGTACCAATATTTTGCAACACCTTCTAAGGACCATAGTACTTTGGCGATAATTTATTATCCTTCTTAGCTTGCTTGAGGGACATTTGTTTGTATGGTTGTAGCCGTAAAAATACCCAATCTCCTACATCAAAACTTCTCTCGCTGCGATGTTGATCTGCCTGTTGTTTCATTTTATTTTGTGCCAAATTCAGGTTATCCTTTAAGAGTTGGAGAACTTCTTGCTGATGCTCGATGTGATCTTCCACTGCTTGAACCTTCGAATTTTCCCTTAAAGATGATGGGATGGATGGTGGATGATATCCATAAAGTGCCATAAATGGGGTCATTTTTGCTGCAGTATGGAAGGAAGTGTTATACCACCATTCAGCAAGAGGTAACCACTTGACCCATTGTGTTTGTTTATCAGATACAAAACAACGAAGATATCCTTCCAAACATTTACTTACTATCTCAGTTTGACCATCAGATTGAGGATGATAAGATGAGCTATGAGCTAATTGAGTACCCAAACAAGAAAATAACTCCGTCCAAAAATTTCCAGTAAAAATGGGATCTCTGTCGCTCAAAATAACCCTTGGGTTTCCATGTAGCTTTTTAATTGTGTCCATAAATGTAGTAGCAACTGTACTTGCTTTAAATGGATGAGATAATGCACAAAAGTGTGCATACTTGGTAAGTCTATCAACTACCACCATGATGACACTCTTTCCTTTCGACTTAGGTAAACCTGTGATAAAATCCATTGAAATCTCCTCCCAACGTTGACTTGGAATGGATAAAGGTTGTAGAAGTCCCAGGGTCTTAATTGTTTCCACTTTATTCTGCTGGAAAACCAAACATTCCACCACAAACTTTTGAATATCAGATTTAAGACCATCCCAAAAAAATTCTTTCTTCACCCTGTGGTAAGTTTTTAAAAATCCTAAGTGTCCTCCTAAAGGAGAAGTGTGCAATTCCAGAAGAATCTTTTGTTTTAGTTGGGAATTCTTACAAAGATATAAGCGATATTTGTACCATAAGGAATCGTTTTTCCAACTAAATGTATCAGATGTACTAGGATCTTGCTGCAACTTTTGAATGAGTGTCCATACATCTTTGTCCTTCTTCCATTCATCTCTTGCTTCGGTTATCCAATCTGGTTGGATAATAGAAATGGCACGAAGCAATGCTTCCACCTCTTCATTCTTTCTTGAGAGTGCATCTGCAACAACATTAAGCTTTCCTTTTTTGTAGATTATTTCAAAGTCATAACCCAACATCTTTGTGACCCATTTTTGCCGCTCTTCTGAAGATAGTCTTTGTTCCAAAAAGTGTTTCAGACTATCATGATCAGTTTTTACCTTGAAGTGTCTTCCCATTAGGTAAGTTCTCCATTTCTTGAGTGCATGCAGTATTGCTAACATTTCCTTCTCATAAATAGGTTTCTGTAAATACTTTCCTTTGATTGGACGACTTTCAAAAGCAATGGGTCTTCCTTCCTGCATTAAAACTGCACCAATTCCATTTCCTGAGGCATCACATTCCACACTAAAGGTTTTTGTGAAGTCTGGTGTAGCTAAGACCGGTGCTAGGCACATTGCCTCTTTAAGACGTTCAAAGGCCTTAGTTGCTTCAGGAGTCCATGAAAATGCATCTTTCTTCAATAATGTTGTTATAGGTGCTTCTATTCTCCCATAATTCTTAACAAACTTGCGATAATACCCTGTTAACCCGAGAAATCCTCGCAACTGCTTTATGGTTGTGGGGACTTTCCATTCCTTAATGGCTTTAATTTTGTTAGGGTCTACCTTAACACCATCGTGAGATACAATATGACCCAGATATTCCACCTCTTGTACTCCAAAGAAACATTTGGATGTTTTTGCATATAATTGTTTCTCCTGCAATAGTTTGAGCACCCTATCAACATGTTGAACATGATCCTTACAAGACCTGTTGTAGACTAGTATATCATCAAAAAATACTAGCACAAATTTTCTAAAGAAGGGTTTGAAAATGGAATTTATCAACCCTTGAAATGTAGAAGGTGCATTGGTAAGGCCAAAAGGCATGACCAAAAATTCATAATGACCCTCATGAGTTCGAAATGTTGTTTTTGGAATATCTTTAGTATTCATTCTAATTTGATGATATCCTGAACGAAGATCCAACTTGGTAAAATAAATTGCTCCATGTAATTCATCCAATAATTCATCAATCACAGCAATGGGAAATTTATCTTTAATGGTGAGCTTATTGAGCTCCCTATAATCTAGACACATGCACCATGATCCATCCTTTTTATGTACCAATACTACAAGAGCAGAGAAGGAACTTTGAATAGGTTGAATTATACCCGCCTCTAACATTTTTGCAATCATACGTTCAATTTCATTGTTTTGGACATAAGGATATATATAAGGCCTGATGTTTGGAGGAACACTTCCTGGAATCAAATGAATAGAATGATCATGATCAAAAATAGGTGGGAGTACTTTAGGAGTTTCAAACACCTTGGAATGATTGTCCAAGACTTTTTGGAGATCTACAAAAATAGATGATTTTGATGTTGGAACATCTAGTGAGAATAATTGTACAATTACGCCTCATTGTTCTTTATTTAGAAGCTTTGTCATGACATTAGAGCTTATTATCTTTCCCAGCTTCCCTGTAATACCCCGTAATTTGACTTCCTTTCCTTTTGAAAAAAATTTCATGAAAAGTTCTTGAAAATTAAAAGCTACCATCACTAAAGATTGTAACCATTGTACTCCTAGTACAACATTAGCACCTCCCATATGAATGGAAAGCATTGGACTATTCAATACATATTCCCCCATAGTTAGCTTGATATTATGGAATTTTCTAGAGAAATTTATAGTTCCTTCATTTGCAACAATCACTTGACATTCTCTTGATGGGTATAGGAAACAATTCAACTCCTTCGCTACCTTACAATGAATAAAATTATGGGTGCTACCTGAATCAATCAACACTATTACCTTTTTCTTCTTGATATGTCCTTCTATATTGAGAGTTTGAAGAGTGGTAATTCCTGTCAATTCATTCGTGATATGGTCAGACTCATTTCTTCCTCTTTTAGGGCTAGTTCCTGGTGTATATCCTCTTCTTTTGAAGATTATTGTTCATTTTCTTCTTCCTCTTCACAATCTATGTAAAATAGTTTCTTGTTAGCACACTTATGACCTTAAGTGTATTTGCTATCAAAACTATAGCAAAGCCCTTCTTCTCTTTTTTCTTCCATTTTTTTTGGTGTCAACCTTGTAGATGTGGAAATATAGGAGTAGAAACACTTGCAACTTTATACAAGTGAGTGGTAGGCTTCCTTGTCGCCATAATTTTACATTCAATTTTCTTGCCAACCTAAATGCCTTCTCCAATGGATCAGGTTCCAAAATGCGAACTTCATGTTGGATGTTATCCTTTAAAGTGCCTATGAAGAGATCAATCTTGTGTTCGTCTGGAATATTAGTTACCCTTATATTCAATTTTTTGAAGTCCTCAATGTGCTCCGCCAGTGAACCCTTTTGTTTGAGATTTATTAATTGGCTAAAGAAGTTGTTTCTTTTTGTATCTTCATAATGTAATATCATTTCCTCCATAAAAATTGACCAAGTGACAATTCTTTTATGGGAGAAAAGCCATTGATACCATACAAATGTATTTTTTTCTAAATGTAAAGTTGCAATGCGTACCTTTTTTGTGTTTTGCACATTATTGAGATCCAAATATTGCTGCATCTGTAGTATCCATGTTACAGGATCCTTGCCATAAAAATTCCTCATATCCATCTTTTGAATATGGTGGTTCTTCCATCTAACATTAGAGTTTATGAAATCATGATTGAAATTTATTTTTTTCTCATCATGAGTTTCCTCTACTATCTTTTCACCATTAGGAAACATTTCAGGTATCAAATTTTCTGAACCTTTGATGTCTACTTTTATGTTTTCCATTTTTTCATCGATCTTAGCTTCCATTCCATCCATCTTAGCTTCCATGCCATCTATCTTACCTTCCATGCCCACTTCCATGCCTTCCATATTAGCTTCCAAACCATTCATCTTAGCTTCCACACCTTTCTTCAAACCATCCATCCTAGTTTCCACATATTTCTTCAAAACTTCCATTTCATTTTTTTTTTCTCTTTGCGATAACAAAATTTGGTGCACTTCCTCTTGTAATTTTGATATCTCATGTTGTGTTTCTTCGTCTTCATGAGTCATAGTAGATATTTCTGAAGGCTTAATGGGTGTTGAAAAATTTTCAGGGGCCATTTTAGAACCCAATACTGATATCTATTCTTCAATATGCCCTTGGAATAAATTCCAACTATTTTTTTTTTTCAAATGAGACTAATGTAATTCAAGAAACAATACACACCTTTTTCTTGCTTTTGAGGAGCGTGATATTGAAACTGAATTATCTCTGTGATTTCAGAGCTTTAATATCTGAAATTTGGTGTTAAGGTAGCCCTCTAAATTCTCTTTTGAATGCCACAAGTCTGACTTTATTTGGATTCTTGAAGGAAAAGTTGTGCCCAATCTCCTACGATGACCTAATTATGGACTGGTTCAGTAGTGTGAACTTGCATGCCTTGCCACGTGTCACTTCTTCCTCCTTCGGATCTGAAATTGATAGACAGGAAACTACATTTTGTGTGCTTGCATCAAATTTTTACATAATTCCAATCCGATGCTCAAAGAGAGAGATTTATGAAGATATTCCCATGATCAACTCTTTGAGATGAAATTCGGGAGCCTGAAAAAGGTCCTACCTTCCACAGATCATATCTCCAAAAATATTGCGAACCAAGATTTGAAATTTTTTGATGATGTTCCTCAGGCGTTTAGCTTCGTACTTTAAAAATTTCAGATTTTGAGCCTTCGGAGAAAAAAATTATAGCGAAAATTTTGCGATGACCTGTTTAGGTTAAATTGAGGAACCTGCAAAAAGACCTAACTTTCACAGATCATATCTCTGAAAATATTGTGAACCAAGCTGTGAAATTTTGCGATGATGTTCCTCAGGATTTTGGCTTCGTACCCTAAAACTTTCAGCTTTTTAACCTTCGTAGAAACAAAGTTATAGAAAAATTCCACGATGACCTGTTTGGAGAAGTGAAACCCTAGAATTCAAAGCTCTGATACCAAATGTTGGGAAACCAGCTCCAAAAATAGAAGAAAAGAGATACCAACGCCTTAGAAATAATCCACTTCGAGGGGGAAACCTCCAATACATTACATGAATGAAAAATTCTTGGATGATACAAATTACAAAACCTCCTTTCTATATATAGGAATCCATGGGGCCACAATGTAATCCTAGCCAACCTAACAATAATAATTTAAGGGCACAATAATAACAATATGGGGGTTACAAGGATACAATAATAACAATAAGGGGGTTGAAATAACAACAATAAGGGACTATACTAGTAATATAGGGACCTAAGATTATTTTCCAAGCCTGGTACATGCATGACTTCTTTAATAAGAAGGGTTTACCTGACTGTCTCTAGAAGGTAATTGTGTTAATCCTGGTAGAGCTATACCTCCCGTCATCACCCATTTCGATATGCATCTGGAGATCCTTCTCCTCCAAGCTACTGAAAAGATATTTGTATCCAGTCATGTGGAAATATGCACCACTATCAAAATACCCAACTAATCCCATCGCATTAGACACCATGCATGCAATGAGCAATAATTCCAACTCGAATTGCAAGGAAAAATCCTCACCAGCTTCAAATCCTGAAGCCTTATTGTTCTTCATCTTATGTGGACAATTAGTGGAATAATTTGCATGCTCATGACAGTGAAAACAGTTCATTTTGGACATGTCACACTTCTTGAATTCTTTGTTGGTCTGAAATTTGCAATAGGATTTCTTTCCCTTCCCCTTCCTTGCCTTACCATCCAAGGAACAATTTTCCTCATCATCTATCTTAGATGAGGATACATCCCTAGTATTCCACCTGAATCCTTATTATACCAAATCTGACCAAAGTCACTCCAAATCTGGTAGCTTCTCCCTCCCATTGACAAAGTCGTCATAACTATGCCAAATCTTGGGAAGGCCTAGAATAGCTAGGCTCACCATGTCATTATCCGCTATAGTAATTCTGACACTCCCAAGCTCATATAGACATTGGAAAAACTTGGTTAAATATTTTAGAATAGTGTCACCTTTCTCCATTTTGATTTTCCTTAGCTTGTCATTCAATGCCAATTTTCTGTGGTCACTGCTACTCTGAAACAGATTTTTCAAAGCCTTCCACATTGCATATGGAGTCACTTTTCCATGGATAATCGAGACAATGTGGTCTTGTACTTCCTTTAATAATATCCTCCTCACCTTTGCAACCTTCTTTTTCCAAGCATCAAGAAGAGCAACACATGCTACTTCATTCTTGAGAATGTCATTATCAATGAATTATTTCAACCTGTTTTCCTCCAAAACTACCTCCATCCTATCTTACCACGCAATATAATTAGAACTTCCCTCAAGTGCATATTCCAATCTCAAGCGATTGAAATCCATCCTTATCCACCTGTCACACCAAAGAATATTTATGCAAATTCGAATGCTATTAAACAAAAAATTGATTTCTTTTGCACTATAGTGATTTCCCACACTACAATACCATGTATAAATTATACAAAAAATATGTATACTGATGGATTCAATCCGATCATGTGATATGCTAAAGAAAGATACTAAATCCTTCTACAAATTAATTGCAGAAAATAAACACTATCGCCAATCACAACAAGTAAAGAAAGAAGAAAATAAAACCACAACACATATAATTTCCCGGGGAAAGCTTGCTGCTCAAAACCCCTCCATCTTCTATTGTATATTCACCAAGGAATCATGAATCAATTACAATTCACTCTTCTTACAAGAGTCTGCTTCACTCTCACAACTATCTCACACTAATTTAGACAAAATCGACCAACACTTATCCAATTTTAAGGTTCTTCTTAGCCTGCCTTGCTTGCGCAATTCATATGGAATGAAATCCCCATTCTTTAGTAATTTCATCCTTCCAAAACCACGCAATTCTCATGGGCAATCCTATGGTTTTTTTTGTTGAACCTCAAAATTGTTCTTGCTTTGACACCCTCTTTAATCATTTATTCCTTCTTCTTTCACAAATTCATGACTCCAATCAATGATAATGGAAATATTCCATACCAGAGAAATAATTTAATGATATCTAATTTATATTATGATGTTTCTTGTTATTTAAATGAATTTATGTTATTAGCTACAGAATGTGTGCAATTCTGTAGCTAATCTTTGTTTCTACAACTAGTGTTATGGTTTGACAGTTTTTGAGAAGAAACCAAAGGAATGGGTCATATGGGAATCTCTAGAATGATCCACACATGGATCATATCCCATCTGCATGTTTGAATTCAAAAATAAAACGTGTCTATGCTCGCGGTGAAGGTCGATCAAGGGGAGTGATCTGTGAATGAGATACTCTCGATTTTCTCTGATGTAGAAAATCGAGAGGCAAACACTAGTAATTTGCTTCTATTTATACTTCTAAATTTCAGTTCTATTTTTTTATCTATAAGAAGAAATGCCTCAAATAGTTGAATCCAAAACTTGTTCAAATACCAGTCATTTTGAAACCGGAAACAATCCTAATTTTGATAATTCTATGTACGCCTTTGAAAATATGTTTTAGATAATATGAATACTAGTTCTAGATCCTTTGATGTGCACATAGTCCATAAAATTTCAACTCATTCTATCGCAGATGGCCCCTACACATAAAGGAGGTTTTTAGTTTTTTTGTAATTTGAATATCATTATTTAATTTCTTTTTGATTCATTATTTATGTTCTTGTCAATCCATAGTTAAATTCACATTGTTTTCATAGTTAATTTATTGTCAATTCATGGCTTAATTTTCTTACTATTTTCTAGAATAATTTCATGAATTCTTTCTTAGATTAAATTTCCAATTAGTTATGTAATCTTGTGCTCACTAAGTCGTCTCAAGAGTGTGGTTATGTCATTTTCCAATTGGACCAGATTTGGGTATTCGGTCACACAACAATCATAGTTCCATGCTTTGTAATTGCTTTCAATTTCAATTCAACACTATCATTTCAATTCTTAATGACAGGATTTATGCTTTCAATCCATGGAATAGAATTATATTAAGTTAAGACAAAATTAAATTAGAATTGTGTTGTATTTTCATAAGGTTAGAAGATTTAAATAGATAGGATACGAAATGATTTCATCTTGTCATTTGAATGCAATTAGATCTAGACTAATACTTCGTTTTAAATTAGTTAGATATTTTTCATAGATTTTTTTTTTGGCTATTAACATCATTCAAAGTTTGATTCACTTTTATGCAATTTAGATTAGTTAACTAACTTCTCCTTCTCTTCCTTCTTTTAGATTTCATATTACATTAAAAATAGATTGTAATTCAATTTATTTACTTAGAATAAAAGAAATATTTCGTTTTCTTCCTTCTTTAAGAATTAGTTTTCATCATTAAAATTCATTTATATTTGACTATTCACTAGAATTAAGGGATTTCAAACCTTAAACCAATTTTATACATAAGATAAAAAATCCCCCAAACCACCATAAACATACACAACAAAGTAAGAGAGAAAGGTTACCTGAGCACATACAGCGAACCTCACTTCACCAAATTAGTAACCTCGATTGATAATTCATGATAGAAATATAAGACATCAAATTGACTAAACATTTTGGCGTCGTTTCCAGGGAAGTGAAATTAGGAAGCCTTATTTCTTACGTTAAAAAAAAATGATATGCGTAGATAAAGAGACTCTAGGGGTATATTCATAGCTAGAGGTAGAAGTTCGATTCCTACAAAACCACTCACCCCACCCAGACCACATAGTGCCACAACACCATCCCAAACTCATATCCCATTTTCACCTCAAGACATAGAATTCCTAAAGTCTGAAGATCTGAAATTCAACTAGGAGATTCTCCAACTTCATCTACTGACGCAGTCTTGGAAGGGGAATATCCTAGATCACAAACAGAAGGAGTAACCTTTTTTAGCTCTACATGAGAACATATTCTAGGTCAAGATTTATAAATCCCTAGTGAGGAAGAAGAATAAGAAACTTTCTTCAATATTCCATTGATAGAAGAACCAGAGGAAAAACAATTAAACCTACATTTAGAAGCTTACATTAGCTCTGAGGAATCCAAAATGGCAGAAAAAGAAGGCCGTGGATAAATTATGAATGGAGAAGCCTTAAGAGGAGGAAGAGGTAGAGGACGAGGTGGAGGAAGAGATGGAGGAAGAGGTAGAGGCAGAGGATATCCTAAAGCTGTTGGATTTCCTATAGTTGATGAGGAGACAAATTTTACAATGAAAAATATTTCACCTTCTTTCCTTCCCAATTTTAATGGATTAAGGACTGAGGATCCTGAAACATTTTCATTTGAATTTGAAGTCTTATGTAGATCTTATGCCTACTTACAAGACTCTAAAAAATTGAAGCTATTCCCTGCAACAATCAAGGGTGCAGCTATAAAATGGTTCATGGATTTAATAATAGAGTCTATTAGGACATGGGATGAGATGAAAAGTGCACTTTTTCAAAGATATTTGGATTATTTCACACCTATTAATAGGAAGGATGAATTTTTTAAGAGGATTCAGAGAGAGGATGAAAAATTAGAAGATCTAATTGATAGATTCAATTATAATATCAAGAGAGATAAGATGGAACATCTAGATCAAGATAATGTAAAATCTCTCTTGCTGAAAGCCATTAGAGATGAGTGGATAAATATCCTTAACATGATGGGAAAAGGAGATATCTCTCAATTACCATTAATTTAAATTGTTGAATTATGCATTCATCTCTTAAGAGGGAAATAAAAAACTGGGAAAAGTACAAGGGATCCTATTCTCTCTAAAATAAATAAATCTACAACTGGAACACTGAGTAGAGAAGAAAATGGGAATATGCTTGATGAATTTAATACATATATCTTAGGGAGTCTCAGTGAACAAATAAACACCCTGAAATTAATAAATAAATAGAAAGCTAAAACTGATGCCCTAACTATTTTTTGTCCTAAATGTAGAAAGAAACATGCTTTGAGAGAATATCCTATTGATGTAAAAGTTATAGAGACCTCTGTTATTTGTGAAGAAAATCATGAAACAAAAAAATATCCCTCTATAACAGGTCTTAAGGTTGTATTTCAAGAAGAAGAAGCAACTTCGTCTTCAATAGATCCTCTTTTTTTTGTCTCTAGAAGACCATGCTAGGGGCCATAAACTCCGTGTTTTAATAACAAAATGTATAATAATCCCCCACCAAACAATTTTAATTCAGCATGGAAACAACCCTGTCGGAGCCTCAACCTTGGCCACAAGGGATGCAAAATCATTATGGCAGATACTCATAGTATCACTAGTATCCACAACCCTATCCAAACTATCTTCCCCAACAATTTCCACAACAAAATGAACCACCCCAAATCCAAAATCAGAATCCAGAACTGTCATTACCATATCCAAAAAGAAAAAATGAACTACCTGCCCATCCATTACCAAACCCAAACAACAAAAATGCTCAAAATTCCTATAACAGAGAAGGAAAAAAAAATTCCAACTTACATGATTCCCCCACTAGATATTAACAATGTCCAACTTAGATCTGGTAGAATACTAGAAAGGGAAAAGTCTTCTGTTTTTATTCAAGAAAAATATGATTTTGATGAAGAAATTTCTCTACAACAAAATAAAAATTTTAAATAAGGGACATCTCTTCAGCAAGACCAAAATTCTGAAAAAAAAAAAAAAAGACCAATAAGCCCAACTCCTATAATAGAGAAACCTTTAGTATCTGTTTCTAACCCTCCTTTTCTTGAAATATTACAAATCAATAGAGGGATAGAAAAACAATTTTTGTTCCCAATTATGATTTTATATAAGCATTGAAAAATGTCTGTATCAAAATTCCTTTGTTACAGGCCATTAAAGAGATTCCTATTCTAACCAAAACAATAAGAGAGTTGAGCACGAAAAAATCAAGAGGGAAAACAAAGAAATATAAATAATTCAATTAGTAGGAAAAATTGCTAACATTATCATAGGAAAAATAGCCTTACAAAAATATTTGGACCCAAGGATTCTAGTTTTAAAAACACACATTAATGGCATTGAGATTCCAAATAAATTAACTGACTTAGGAGCAGTGTTCAACATCATGATAAAACAGACTATGGAACAACTTAGGCTTCCAAACCTTCAGTATACACCAACATTATTGCATTTAGAAGACAGATCAGTAATCAAGCCAAATGGTGTACTAGAATATATATATGTGTTTTTAGATTCTTGGGAGTATCCAGTTGAATTCATGATCCTAACTCCCAAGAACAACGTAGGGGGACATCCACTAATTTTAGGAATGCCTTGGTTAGCTATAGCCAATGCTTTCATTAGTTGTAGATCCGATGATATGTTTATTTTTGATGGAAACTCAAGAAAGAAATTCACTCTATATCCTCCATCGATTTTTTTTACAGAAATAGGATATGAAGAATGGATAGATGATGAAAATGAGATTCAACCTCTCTTTACTAGTTCTCATATTAGTGAAGAAAGTCAAATCTTAAATTCAATAGAAAAATTTGACACATCCTTACAATCTGAAGATGATTATAGTTTTCAAGAACAATGCAATATTAAATACTTTCCATCTAGATATATGTATTTATATTCTATGGAAGAATTTGGTAACTCTACAGTTGAAATCTTTCCAAGGAAATCCTTAAACATAAACAAAAATTTGAAAAAATTCCAACAAGAAGAATTAATCAAAACATTATAAAAACATTCTTTTGCATATGCATGGGAGTACACTGACATGAAAGGGATTAGTCGTGAGACTTGTTTACATCATATCTACATTGAGGAAAATTCTAGGCCTATTAGACAACCTCAAAGAAGGATGAATCCAAATCTTAGGGAAATTGTAAAAGAATAATTTCAAAAATTTCTGAATGTAAATTTCATCTATCCAATTTTATATAGTTAGTTGGTTTCTCCCCTACTGATTGTACCTAAAAGGAGTGGTAAATGGAGGGTATGAATTTATTATTGAGATTTGAATAAGGCTACTTTAAAAGATCATTTTCCATTTCCTTTCATAGATCAAGTATTGGATACATTAGCTGGCAATAAATATTTCTCGTTTCTAGATCGTTTTAGTGGTTAAAACCAAATTGAAGTAGCAACTAAAGACCAAGACAAAACCACATTCACCTGTCCATGGGGAGCCTATGCTTATCGAGTGCTTCCTTTTTTATTGTGCAATGCACCTGCAACATTCCCTAGTGTAGTATTAGGAATTTTCTCTGATCTAATACATGATTGTGTGGAAGTATATATGGATGATTTTACAGTTTATGGAAATTCATTTGAAGAGAATTTCGAAAAGTTGGAAAAGGTTCTTAGAATATGAAAAGAAGCAAATCTTTCATTAAGTCATGAAAAATTCTTTATGATGTTTACTGAAGGAATGTTTTTAGGATATCACATTTCAGGGGATGGAATTAAAGTAGACTCATCTTTAAGGTGGAAGTCATCTCAAAATTATCAATTCCAAGTTGTCAAATGTATGTTGGATGTTTTATAGGATTTACAAGGTACTATAGGAGATTTATAGAAAACTTCACCAAAATAGGATCTCCACTCTTCAAAATTCTTACCAAAGATTGTGAATTCAGTTGGAATCCTGATTGCCAATTTACATTTGAAAACTTAAAAGAAAGAATTTCTGAAGCACCCATCTTAAGAGGTCCAAATTGGAAAATACCTTTTCACATTTCAACAGATGCTTAAGATAAAGCTATGGGAGCTGTACTAGGACAAAAATATTTGATCCCCTATGCCATCTATTACACAAGTAAAAATTTGACTCCTGCTGAGTTAAATTACACTATAACTAAAAAATAATTTCTAGCTATTTTCCATGCTATCAACAAATTTAGACACTACATCATTGGCTATCAAACCTTTATTCACACAGACCATTATGAAATTAGGTACTTAATGAATAAATCTATCACTAATAGTAGAATCAAAAGATGGTTATTACTCCTGTAATAATTTAACATCACCATTCTAGATCACCCTAGAAAACAAAACAAGGTTGCTGATTTCTTGTCTAGAATTCAAAACAACAATAATGATACTCTAGTGGAGGATAATTTTCCTGGTGAATACCTCTCTGCAATAACTACTAAATCTCCATGGTTTTCAGATATTTCTAACTACTTAGCTACAAGAAAATTACCAGCATACTTATTTCCTAGAGAGAAAAGAAGAATTATTCAAACATGTTCATTATACTCATGGGTTAATAATGAATTGTATAAAACAGGTCTAGATCTCATCATCAAAAGGTATGTTCGAGAAGATGAAATGCCTGAAATTATGAAGGCATGCCACGATGAACCCTATGGTGGACACTTTTATGATAAGAGGACTTCCTATAAAATCCTTCATTTAGGATATTGTTGGCCATCCATCTTTAAAGATGCCAAGGAGTATGTCAAAATGTGTGAAAATTGTCAAAGAATACGGAAACCTGTTCCTACAGATGAAATTCCATTACAACCTCAGGTACTCATCGAACCATTTGAAACATGGGCGCTTGATTTTTTTGAACCAGTCAATCCACCATCAAGACAAAAGAGGTGCATTCTGGTTTGTACTGATTATGTCACTAAATGGGTAGAGGCTAAAGCACTTTCTAATGCTACTGAAGATGTTGTATTTTCATTTCTCTTTGAGGATATTTTTACTCGTTTTGGTGTCTTGTTGAGGCCTCAAAATTCCATTGCCAAAACATGGGGGAAAACCACCTTGTACAGACCTTAAAGTAGCTCCTTTTTCATTTGGTATAGTGGCTACGATTAGGGATAATGGGACCAGTTTCCCAATAAGGATGATTTTGAGGGTGTTTGCGAACATAGCATACAAACGTATAATGGTTTTAATCTGTATTCATCTATATAAATTATTAATCTAATATATACCCAAGGTGTTTTTCCTTTATGTGATATAAAATGATATCTTTCATCTATTAGTAATATAGATCATTTAATAAACGAAAGAGATGAAAATTATGTAAAATGATTCTTCTAACAAAGTGGTTTGCATAGAAGAATTGTGAAATAAATATCACACTTATCAGTGTGATTACATATTCTATAAGAAACCATAGCTAAATATTAGAACAGAAGTGCATGTAATATTTATATATGATGACATTTCAAATATGTAATGCTATAAAAAGATAACTGTCAATTTATGAAATAAGACTTAATACAAGTCAATAGAAGTACCATATGTATGAATTTATACTCATGTAAACTGACAGCAATGAATCTTTTCCTTCTCACTTTTGAGAAATTTAAAGAGTTAAATAGTGCAACATCATTTAAACAACTTTAGTTGTTAAAATATAATAGAATGTGTTCCATTAACTCATCAAAGCGCTCACAAACTTACAATAGTGCATTCTTTGCAAATTCTTTTGAAAAATTTCTGGATCTTTCTCTAAATGCATGAGAAGGGTTTAAATACTAAAATAACTATAAACTAAAGTAAATTATTACAAAAATATAGAGAAGGCTTCCAACAACCTTCCTCAAAAAGCTAACTTTAACAACAATCTCGGAAATTAAACTAACAATCCTTATTTTGCGAATCTTGCCCTTCTTTCTGAATGTGGTCACAAAGTTGCCAAATATCTAACATTTCTTTGAGCTGAGCTAACTATGATATCCGTGATCAGATCTATCCCTTGAAAATTTCATTTGAGATTACTGACTGGGACCTTTTTGCTGAATCTATAAGAGGCTGAAGAGTTTGATGTTCATGATAAGGTTTGATTAAAAAATTCCAGTAATTTTTCTGATCAAACTTATTTATCTTTCTAATAATTTCCTCTTGTGTTTCTACTATATTTCTGCACTTTGTTTCTACCTGTCTTGTTTCTGAAAACACATCAGATTTTTTTTCCTTAAGAAGTTCCGTTTTAGACAGTTTCTCACACATAGATTCAATCATCTCACTTGATATCTTGGATCTCTTGGCCATTGCATTCTCTGCCTAATTGATTTGTGCTTCCCATTTTGTGAATAGAGTTTCTTTGTGAAGCTTATCTACTTCAGGTACATTAGCTTGCTTTCCCGAATCTAAAACTTGCCACTGAATGAGCTATTCAAATTTCTTCTCAAGATTTTCACATTCTAGTTTCTGAATTGCTATCTACTGGATTATTATTTTAACTGAATCACAATAAGAATTAATCATAGAGGCTTGATGAAAAAACACTTCTTGTTCATTCTTTAACTTGGTGTTTAAATCAAGTGCTTCTTTGATAAACTGTTTTAATTGTGGTTGACTCTGTAACTTAGTCATTGCTATTTACAGTTGTGTTTGTTTTTCATTAAGCTTTGTCTGATGATGCAATTGGACAATTTCAATATCTCTATGAAATTGGGCTATGTTTACTTTGACTTTCTCGCTGGAATTGGATCTATCTTCATTCAACAAATTTTCTAGTTCTTGTACTCTGGCTTCCTTTTGTTTTAACAATACTCTAACCTCAGTAGCTTCACTACAAGAAAAAATCACATTGGTGAGGGGCAAAAATTGTCACCATAAGCTCATTGGTGAGGGTCAGAAGAGCCTTCGTCACCAAAAACTGAACGTCACCAAAGGTGGCGTCGCCGAAAGTATAGGTGTTGTGGTGACATTCAAGCTCCGTCACCAATAATGATTTATAGTGACGAATAGTGACCGTCACCATTTCATATGAGCATTGGTGATGGAAAATAGCCTCCATCACCAAAAACTTGAACGTCACCAAAGGTGGCGTCGCTGAAAGTATAGGTGTTGTGGTGACATTCAAGGTCCGTCACCAATAATGTTTTATAGTGAAGGATAGTGGCCGTCACCATTTCATATGAGCAATGGTGATAGACAATAGCCTCCATCACCAAAATAATGAACGTCACCAAAGATGGTGTCACCGAAAGTATGTGTTGTGGTGACATTCAAGGTCTGTCACGAATATTGATTATAATGATGGATAGTGACCGTCACCATTTCATATGAGCAACAAATATTTTTTGTGATGGACCTTTCATGGCCGTCACTATTGGTGGATATATATGGCGACGTTCATTGACCGTCACCATAAACTCATTGGTGATATTAAAGTCCGTCACGAATAATGACTATAATGACAAACAGTGATCCTCACCATTTCATATCAACAACAACGATTTATGGTGAAGGACCTTTAATGGTCTTCACTGTTGATGTGTATATATGGTGGCATTCGTTGACCGTCACCATTTCATATTTTGGTGAGGGTCGAAAAATGTCACCATAAGCTCCTTGGTGATGGTCAAAAGAGCATCCGTCACCAAAAACTGATCTTCGTCATTCCCTATATATGAATATCAGGGCATGATGGAATCAAACCACCAACCTCCTGCTTGTAAAGCAGGTGCTCTTCCATTGAGCTAGCACCCTTTAAAAAATTAGAATTTAAACTAGCAATTGCCCCTAAAGGTGCAAAGATACACCAAAGGAATAAGAATTAGGAAAACTGAAAGAATTCAGTGTCCTTCTCCTATTTTTATTCTACGACACTCTACAAAGTATGATCTTGATCTATGATGTATTTGTGCCGAGTGATTCTAATTTAATTGTAAATTTTATATTCAGATAAAATAAATGAATAACTGAGAGGCCTTACGGGCTAATTTTTAATCCTTACACCAAAATATCTTAATATTCAAGCATATAAAACAACTCGTTCAAAGTTCAAACCGAAGTAGATTTTAAATGGAAAGCCTAAAACTAGCTAAGTAGTTTACAAGTTAACATTTTGGATATAACTTCTGTTTAATTTATATGAAAAGTTATGCCATAACCTTGAAACTAGATTCTTAGCTAAAAGACTTTCTTAAGTCAACAATGACAAAGAAAGATAGTCATGGCAAGCAAAATTCGCTTGTTTTTTCTAATGAGGGTGCATGTAACTTGATAAAGGTTGTATGAGAGTATCAAACCATCTAAAATGCATCTCCTAAGCTAAAATGCATCTCCTAGATCATGTGTCTCCTTAAGGAAAATGCATATCCAGGGTAATGTGTGATCTTAAGGACTCCCACACCTACATATCCACTCCCTCGACCCAAGAGTTCACATGTCGAGGGATTTTGTGAGCTCATGCTGATTTTGAGATGTTTTTGTCATGGTGAAATACCCAAATCTACTCCATGTACACAAACTCCCTTCATGCATCAACAACATGAAGTCACTAAGCTCCATATTAATCCAACGCTTCGAGGAAGAATGTCTTTCAAACATCCAAACAAGGTCTAGCAGCAAACGATAAACCACCTCCAATGTCCAAGTCCATCATGGAAGAGCATGGGCCAACCATTCACTATGCACCCCACATCTCATGAAGCATCCACAAGACCTAAACGTGGTGTAAAAATTTTCAAAGTAACCCGAAAGGCTAAAATTTATGTCCCTCTCATCATAAAATCCTTTGTAACTCCATGCATATTCAGTTACAACTTTCACTCATAAGTGTTGAAGAGTGTAACTAGGTAGGTCTTAATTATGACTATGTAATTATGTACTTATGTAAAGATGAAGTCAATAATAATAAAATGGATTTTTGGTTTACTTGCTTCACGGGTTTCATGAGCAAGATTATTTGTATAGGTCTATAGACTTCTTCTTGATGTCTATTAGGTACATTAGTGTAATTAAGAATCATGTAAAAGGCGTGAAGAATACCCTCTAGGACGTTGCAGAAGAATGGCTTACAAACGTTGAATATATGCCTATGAAGTCCGGCTACAAACAAGTGTTAAAGTCGGCCTACTTAATGGATATAAGGTTGACTTAATTACTTGGCTAGAACTACTATATATACCCTACATATGATGTGGTTAAGAGAACATATCTGAAGATGATACTGAGGTTATATAAAGTGAAAAAGGAACAAGTTTTGCGGATTACACTCAGGTTAATACAGCGTGGAAAAAGGAGCAAGTATTACGGTAAAGTATACAACATTAAAAGAGAAGAACAAATTTGCGGATTTTGGGTCTGAGTCAGTGCGGATACATCAAGGTAAAGTATGAAGAAAACAACATGGAAAGAAGGGTAACCAAATGCAGATCTGAGGCATGCGGATCTGAAATGGAAGTCTGATGTAAATTGAAAGGTACATGAATATAATCTATGGAAGCTACAGGAGCTGGACTGTGGATATATGAAAAAGTATACAATGAAAATATATCTATTGAAGGAATTTGCCAACGTCAAGACAACATTGTAATAAGACATGCTGATCTTAAAGGAGTTGTAAGTGAGGAAGGTAAATCAGACTACATTACGAGTGTAAATAATTTTGTTTCAACATTTTGACTAAGTACTTTGATAACTAACCTGATGATGGAGTAACTAAGTTAAATAAGAACACATAAGCAAGCTCACAAGTAGTTATTAAGAAGATAATTTTGTATTACACACAAGCTCTAAAAATTCTCAACATGGTTTTAGAGCTATGGTTATGATCAAAGGTAGTTTTAAAGGACTCGAAACATTCTAAAAATACCCATGTCAAAAGGGCTCAAATCATAGTAAGACAGTCCAATAATTAAGCTAGGTGAAAGTTCACAAGAAAGGTCAATCTCTGTCACTATGAAAAGAAGGATCTCGGTAACATCTTAGTCTCAATGACATCACAGTGTTGAAATTACCTCTGCCTCAATTCAATAATACTCTTATAAGATGATTTGAATACCACAGCAGTGAGGAGAATGATTTATAAAGGTGTATTTATAGTTAAGGCTCGGTGTGACATAAAGATATCAGTATAATCTGTATTACAATGAAGATATTCAGTGTTATAATCATAGGTCAACTACAGTCTCGGTATAATCAATCACATGATAAGTATGACACTACAATTTGGAACTACCACATTGAAAAATCTATCACTATTTCATGCTACCACAGTGAGAAAGGTCTCACTGGTTCAGTGCCGTCATAGCTTGATGAGAAGTATGCCATTTCAGTTTGATGGTATCACATAGGGTCTCACAGAAATGTTCAACAAAAGTCAGAGACATGTACAGTGAAGTATTTACAATCGAAGCACAAAATAAGGTCAAAACAGTAATATGTATACACAGTGAAATAGTACATTCAAAGATCTCAGAAGAAGATAACATAAGTAACAAGAAGCCAACAAAAATTCACAATTAATTATCAAGTTAAGAGAAATCTACCCTAATCTACAAGCATCTTGATTTCTCAACATGGTATCAGAGCTAGGTTGAAGGAAAGGAAGATTGAAGATAACAGTTTGTTGGCTTATTTGCTTATCCCTGTGGCACCTTAAGCAAAGTATCATACAAATTCTTTGACATCCTTTCCTTAAAATACAAATTGGAAGAGGCATAGTACCTCTGTGATTCATGTTGAAGAAATACATCAATATTCCTGTGAACCGAGATCATCAATAAAGGAAGGACTGAAATAATTAAGGGCTATAAAAAGAGACCTATAATACATGCAAAGAATCTATGGCATTATCTCTGTAAATCAAGGATGCAATTCATATCTATGTTGTCGACAAAATATTTTGAATAGGTACACATATTTGAGTCTCTATGTTGATTTATGAAGTAATTTTCCTGTACTAATGTGAATTTCAGAGGAACCTTCTCCTATGATAAGAATACAAGTCAATTTCTTTATAATCTACAAAGTACTCAAAGAAAAAGCAAATGGCTTATATGAAATCTGTTAAAAGAAGAAAACCTACTGTGACAATACTTTCAGTGGCAATCTGAGCATGACTGTGCGCTCCTTTCTGAATCAAAAAAGACCAAGTGTATTCATGATAATTGTATATTTTGAGTAACCAAAATACTGTAGCTAACATCTATTACCGCTGAGTTCAAACACTTGTCTAAGAGTATGAACAAGTCCAAAATTTCCATAATGATTGAAGCAAGTTTGTTTGGGAAAAAAAAAACATCTTAGGTACTGTTCTTCGATCAATACAAAAAGGTTTTGTGACACTTCTATGAGGTATCTGAAGCTTACTATAGCAACAAATATTTTAAGATTTAAGGCATCAATGATGACACCAACATGAAATGATACAAGGTCTATCTAACACTATATAAGGCAGCTCAACTCATTTGGGAGGCTATCCATCTTTGACATCTAAAAATACCATCATCTTTGCAATCAATGCAAATCTGTGGCACTGTGAGACGAAGGATAGAAGTGTATTGTGATCTGAAGTTAAAAGAAACCAAAACCATGTGGATTTTCTCTGAGGCATTTAAATTTACAAATGATGAACTTAAATACATGTAAACCAAGTATTATATCTGACATAAAGGACTGAGCATCTCTATACCTTTGTGCAAAATGAATCAAAATTCTGTGATCTACTCTATGCTACAGGACCAAAAGACTAAGGTACATAGTCTATAGAAGGGACCAAAATCATCAATATGAATAAAAGCCAATATTCTAATCAATTCCAAGTCTGAAGCTACACTTAATGACATAATTTACATTTGCGAAAAGTCTGAGCATCTCTATGACAAGTAGAACATGTATATTTGTGATCTGAACTATACAAAGACGTACAAAATTTTTTGAATCTTCAAGAATCAGAGTTTAGTGGCATCGTGTGTGAAAACCTGAGGGGATGCTACTTCGTGACAGAATTTATTATGATGATATAAGGCCCATCTCTGTGACACTAGAATATTTAGAAGCATTATATCTCTTCATAAGGACTATGAGGGTATAGGGAATCTGTGACACAAGTTTGTGAAAATAGCACCCTTCTCATACATAAAAGAAAGACAAATTCAATTCTTGAAGCCGACCAATTTGATATTGAAAGATAAAGGACACTGAAATCAGCTCAAAGACATATTTGTGGCTTATAGATAAGCTTGAAGAACCAATCAGTGAGATCAATGTGAAGACCAATTTGCAGAACTGTATGGACAGAGAAGTTCAAATTCAGTGTAAGCATATCTTTTGAAGCAGCCCTAAGAAATTACAACTTACAATATAGTAGTACCATACTCGAAGGCAATAATGGAGAACAGGGGAAGTTAAAAGAGGTACATGTAAACTATGCTCAATGATAATAGTAGTGGAAATCTGAGCATGACTGTGCACTCCTTTCTGAATCAAAAATACCAAGTACATTCATGATATTTGTATAGTTTGAGTACCCAAAATACTATAGTTGACATATATTACTGCTAAGTTCAAAGGCTAGTCAGAGAGTATGAACAAGTCCAAAATTGCCATAATGATTGAAGCAAGTTTGTTTGGGAAAACATGAATATCTGAGGTAATGTTCTTCGATCAATACAAAAAGGTTTTGTGACACTTCTATGAGGTATCTGAAGCTTACTATAGCAACAAATATTTGAAGATTCAAGGCATCAATGATGACACCAACATGAAACGATACAAAGTCTATCTAACACTATATAAGGTAGCTCGACTCATTTGGGAGACTATCTATCTTTGACATCTAAAAAGACCATCATCTTCGTAATCCATGCAAATCTGTGGCACTGTGAGATGAAGGATAGAAGTGAATTGTGATCTGAAGTTGAAAGAAACCAAAACCATGTGGATCGTCTCTGAGGCATTTAAATGTACAAATGATGAGCTTAGAGACTTGCAAAACAAGTCTTATCTGTGACATAAAGGAATGAGAATCTCTATACCTTTGTGCAAAATGAATCAAAATTTTATGATCTACTCTATGCTACAAGACCAAAAGACTAAGGTACATAGTCTATAGAAGGGACCAAAATCATCACTATGAATAAAATCCAAAATTCTGATAAATTCTAAGTCTGAAGCTACACTTAATGACATAATTTACATTTGTGAAAAGTTTGAGCATCTCTATGACAAGTAGAACATGTATATTTGTGATCTGAACTATACAAAGACATACACAACTTTTTGAATCGTCAAGAATCAGAGTTTAGCGGCATCCTATGCGAAAACCTGAGGAATGCTACTTCGTGACATAATTTATCATGATGATATAAGGCCCATCTCTGTGACACTAGAATATGTAGCAACATTATATCTCTTCATAAGGACTGTGAGGGTATAGGGGATCCGTGACACAAGTTTGTGAAAATAGCACCCTTCTCATACATAAAATAAAGACGAATTCAATTCTTGAAGCCTACCTATTTGATATTGAAAGACAAAGGACACTGAAAGCAGTTCAAAGATATATCTATGGCTTATAGCCGAGCTTGAAGGACCAATTAGTGAGATCAATGTGAAGACCAAGTTGCAGAACTGTATGGACAGAGAAGTTCGAATTTAGCGTAAGAATATCTTTTGAAGCGGCCCCAAGAAGTTACAACTTGCAATATAGTAGTACCATAGTCGAAGGTAATAATGGAGAATAGGGGAAGTTAAAAGAGGTACATGTAAACTATGCTCAATGTTAATAGTAGTAATGCTAAGATAATAATCTCTTGAAAGATAGTAATAAGGGTTTGTGTAGATATATTTTAGAAATCACTGTTATTATAACATTTGAAGTATTTCTTTGCTAATTTATTTATGATCAAGGAATTAAAATCTCATGTATAGAAGGATTCTCAATAAAGACTCTAGGGATTTGCAGCTAACTCACTAGTTTGGACTAAGATGAACCCTAGGAAAAAAATCCTATCTAATCATTTCCGTTGTAAAAAGTAGATCTAACTCCTGTTAATAATGACACCATGCTAATGTAAGAACTAGGTTGGTGAACAGGTCCCCCTTCTTCAAAAGATAAGCATTTTACATCTCCTTGATTACAGCTGTTACTATTATCTTTATACTTTGCCTATTTTTTTTTTTTCATAGTCTTCTAAGTTCTAACAAAGCCTACAAGTCAAGACAAGATCTATCTAAGCTTGATTAGAAATTGGAAGAATTGGAAGAACATGGAAAAGCATGAAGATTAAGGAGGAAAAAATAAGCCGATTAAATGAAAAACAAAAGGAAGGAGAAGTTAGATCTTAATGGATACTATACTACTTGAAGTTTGAAAGAAATACCACAGAAGCTTGTGATCAGGAATAAAATTTGACCAATATAGGGCAATATCCTATAGCAAGCTTTTGAAGAGTTCTGATATCGTAGTACCTGCAGCTAATTGGTTCGATCCAGGAAAAAATTGATTGAAAATATTAATTCTAATAGAGATACTACTGACGATTGGAAGAAAATATTATTTCTTGGAAAAACATATAACTTCTAAGGCCCACCAGAGGAGAAGTAATGTACTCTATATATAAATGTCATCTACAATAATCCTATTCAAGTCCTGCTTAGATGATAAGAGGTAATGGAATAGGACAAAAATTCCAGGGACTAATAATGGAATAATACAACCAAGCCAACTAGTACAAAGGAAGTTTCAAGATTATAAATCATAATATTCAGTTTGTCAAAAAATGGAATTTGTCAAGAAAGGAACGTGTCTAAGAATGACACTAGGGTTTAAAATGTGCATCAATTATTTCTACTCTGTATCAATTCATTGGTCGATGATTGTTATCCTACAGTTCTTGCAAATAGCTAAATTGTCTTGGAAAATTCTCCTTATATAGACAGATTTGGTGTAGAGATGCTATTTCATTTTTTATAAGTCATTGTGGCATGAAACTAGTTGAGGTTCAAAGGGTTGAACTCTGTATATAAATATGATGGATAAATTATAATCTAGCATATGTTTTTTGTGCAAATAACGAGAAGAAATTGTAAACCACTTGTTCCTTAAATGACATTTTTCCAAAACAGTCTGGGATGTTGTGAGTTTATAACAAAGGAAAAAGGGAATTGGACAAGTGAAAATGTTGAGGATGCATTGCAAGTGGATAGATGATAGAGAGGTGAGTGAATGCCCAACACTTTCTACAGTAGTTCTTTGGTCAATATGGATTTCCATGAACAAATTTATATTCAAATATATTGTTGTTTCCCCCTCACAGATGCTACACGAGATCAAATATAGTTATGGCAGCCTGCCAGAATATGTTCCTTCACACTTGTTTTCAGGCAGAGCAACTCCAGAGCTGATGAACTGACAAAAAGGAGATGGGGTCTTCTCTCTTACCCACAGGAAGATTGACATCTAATCATGTTCTATTTTGTATATTGCATGTTTGTAGCTCCATAAAAGTTTATATATCAATATAGTTCTTGAAGTAATGTTCAAAAGGAAATTTTCTATGATAATAATGGGTAAATGCCCAGCCTATCAGTAGACTCTTTTATAGTATTTCCTCGGGAAAAGAGCATCCTGGCTATTTCAGTCCAAAGTCAACTATGACTATTACAAAATGTACCATTACCTCTTTCTATTTAAATTCAAAAAAATTCAGAAGGAAAAAAAAAAAAAAACTACATACTCAATCCAAAATATTTCAATAATTGGTTTCCCCTTGGATTAATGAAATAGTGGAACAAACTCGTTAGAATCATTACACATTGAGTAATATTTCAGGAAATAACGTACTGACCTGTAAAGCATCCAAAGAAACAACTGGTTGAATTTATATTGAGTTGTCCATTTCTTTTTTCTAGTTTTATAGCTTGACCACTACCATGCTCGCCATTATCTGTATGTAAATAATTCTCTTCTGGACTGTCTATGCTGCTCAATAAATGATTTTCACCAAATATATTGGCAGTAGTCTCACGAGAAAATTTTGTCACCATGGAGAATTTTTCCAAACCATGAATCAAAATCTCATGAGGAGGAACCCTCAAGTGCTCATTTTGAACCCCACCATGTTTCAAACCACCATAAATTTTATCTTGGTAGTTTTGATTGGAAGTATCCGTTGTGTTCTGAATATAAGGAGTTGGTCCTTCTATATGAAGAGAATATTTTATGTTTGCAACTGGAAGTGCTCCAGGTAGTTCCAAAGATGTTAGAATTCTCTGCAGCTAAACAACAATCCAGACATCACAAAATTCAACTTATGACATGGAATTTCCTTTTAGCAAAAATGAATCTCAAGACACACCAGGGATTAAAACTATAGACACAAAATGAGCTTTAAGGTATAGCCTCAGAAGGTAATTATCTGAAGCGGATTTTGAATTTCATTTACAAGAAATAAATTGGCATCATGAGCAGACCTGAAAAGACAAAATATTGTAGTGACATTTGCTTGGGTCATACCATTGTACTTAACATATTACTATATCAATTTCCATGACTGAACTATGAAGTTAACTAGAAATTGCACCATATGTTGCAAAGGAAACGCGGTTAAGCAGTAATATAGGAAATACTAGTATTAGATTTGCAAGACTATGTTTGGGAGTTAAATTTGTATAGAAAATAGTAGATGATTTGTAAGTTTTTCAAAAAATCATTCTAGGAGCAAGGATCATGTTTCTTCCTTTTTCAAATTTGCGATTTACAAGAGTTCAACAATTGATAAAAACCACAAACTCTGTTTTCTAAAGAGTTGCTGGAACACGAATAGATTGACCTTCCTGCCACTATGTCCATTGTGTCCATTGTTACATTACTTCATTTGTCCTAAACTGGACTGACTTGGATTATATTTTTTCAAAGTCACATAACCACCATATGGAAAAATTCCTTAAATGAGGCATCTATTAATTTGACATTCTGTTAAATTTTCTTTTAAGCAAATCTGACATTTAGTTTAATCACCAACCATTCAAAGAGGCATAAGGCATAAATTTAAATTTCAAAGTAATTCAGTTTCATGTTGAGAACATCAGAATCTGATAGTAAGTGTGTGTCCAAAGAGGCTGATCTTTCCACTAGTTTGCCATTTAGTTCACCATTATGGGCAGCTGCCAGAACCGTTGCTACTGCATCTGCTGTATTTTTCCATTGCTCAGTCTGTACCCTCAATATCTTCATTTCGGCTTCCATAGCCAAGTTATTAGCCTGTGCAGCCTCAAGCTACTCTAATGATCTATTTTCTCTCTGGCTACTGTTTTCCATCTCGAGAATGGCAACTTTTAGCTTCTCTATAGCCTCCTCCTCCCTGACATTAGTAGCCTCAACTTTTGTAAGGGCCTCTATTATTTTTTCCTGTACACTAGCTTCTGCCTCCTCAAGTTTTTTATTTACTGAATCGTTACCTTCCAGTGAAAGTGAAGAGTCAGATTTTGGGGCAGTGGTAAGTGATTTCTCCATTTGCTCCATTTTTTCTACAATAGCAAGATCTTTGCATTTCAGATTTTCATTTTCTTCCTTGATATTCTGCAGTTCATTCTCTTGATCCATTAGAGAGGCCTTGAGATCTACCACTTCCATCTTGCTACTTTCTAATTCTTCTTTTGTGGCATTGGCCTTGGCTTCAGCTTCTCTCAGAGATGCCATCAATTTACCCTCTCTTTCAGTAGACCGAGTCATGATTTCCTCTGCTTCTAGCTTATACTTTTCAATAGCTTCTTTGACATGTTCTGCCTCCAACCTAGCCTCACTCAGCATTGAATTAAATTTTCCCTCTGTGGCTTCCAAAGCAGCCCTCAATTGCTCAGTTTCAAGTCTTGCGCTCTGCACCTCTTCATAAGTGGTCTCTAGTTCCATTTTAGCTCGCCCAGCTTCTACAGTAGTTTGCAGAAGATGGAGTTCCAGGTTTTCCACTGCTTTCTTATTCTTCTCTACTCCTTCAGCTTCTTTTGAAATCATCTCTTCCTCTCTCTTCTTTGCTTCAACCAAGTCCGATCTAATTCTTTCAAGCTCAGCATTCAAGGAGTGTATAGTTTCTGTAAGGGAACCCAAATTAGATTTTTCCTTTTCCAGATCTACATTTGTTTCTTCAAGCTCTGTAGTTACTGATCTTAGGAACTCCAGTGCTTTATTCTCCTCGACTTTTTCTCTCTTAGTCTTTGTTCTGGCTTCCTCTAAATTAAGGTTCGCTTCATGGGCTATCATGGAAATCTTTGATTCGGATGCTCTGGCTTATTTAAGCTCAGATCTGAGCATCTCCAAAAGAGTATGCATATCCAATGAATTTGGCTCATACATCTTCAAAGTGTCAATTTCTAGCCGCAAACGCTGAATTTCCAAATTAGCCGCCTCAACCTGAGCTATAACCATAGCCTTGGAATATTGAAGGTTCTTAAGCCATAAATTCCAAATATTCCCCTAATTACATAAATTGACAAACCATCACATTAGCATGATCATGAGGACCATCATTGTTGATAAAATTTAAAATTTTATATTACTCAATAATTGGAGTATCTTCCTAACAGAAAACAGAGAGGTTGGTTTATCTCAAAATCTCTATCAATTTCATGAAAACGTAATGTAGAATTTTGTATTTATGTTTTCTCACATGATCAAATATTTAATGATTTCCTTTGCAATGGATCATTATGCAGATGGAAGCTCTCTAATATAAGTAGGAATTGTCCATGCAAGTTGTGTGGTTATTTTTACATTGCTTATCGTGGTATTTTATGATATCATAAGCTACATAAAACCCAATAATAATTTTTGTTCCAAATCCTTGTTTTCATCATGCATGGATTCTACTCCTGCAACCATTCTGCAACATCAGCTAAAAGATAAAGCCCAGAAAATTGGATTTTAGATTTAGCCCTTTGTTTCTCAATTTCGAAAGGGCTCTTGCTGCCCTCAGAGACCAAACTCTGATTCCTCTTGGGTTTCTTGGTAGCAGGCAGATGATAGGGGCAATAAATATAATCAGAACTGGTTTCACAGCCAGCAATAAGCCTCAAATCCCTAATTTCTCCATTCAATTTCCCTGACTGCAATTCCATGTCCTGTGCAATAGCCATAGAAATTGAACAAGATGAAGAGGCCTCCACCGAGGGTTTGTTGTTGGAGGTTGTATACTGACTACATGCCTAGTGCATCAAATGAGGCAGAAGACAAGGACTTGGATGCTGATTTTGATTACTGAATTATTTTCTGATAGGCAAAAGACTCTAGCCCATTTGGATCTTATAAATTTACAATCAACATGGACTAGTCAATTTTGTCATTTGCAACTTGGCATTATATATAATATAGTATATCATTTGGAGTTCAGGCTCTGAGTTTTTGAATCTTGATTGAAGTGTCTAAAACTAATGCATATTCACATTTCACATTATGAAAAAAATCACAGACGGTCTTGCTTTGACAGACTAACTGACCCACAAAGGGTGATGCTATGCACATAACTCAAGGAGATTCTATCGAGCAGCTTGAAATGCCACAACCCCGACATTGAACCACCATCTTGTTGGAAAATATCCTAATTTTTTAAATTGTACACGTCTATCTTTTTCTAATTTTGTGTGCTTAGGGAAAAATCACATGACCTGGACTTGACAATGACTTGGTAAATCCAAGGTAGAGACTCAAAAAAACTCCACAATATCACAGCTTAGTAAAAATACAGGGAAGTAAACTCAATCAAACTCAACAAAATTATTGAACAAAAGTGAATCTGAAAGATTTTAATCAGGAGTATTGAGTCAGCTAGCTAGCTCTGAGAGAAGAATTAATTCGGGATTTCTCACAGACTTATACAGAATTCTTATAATTGATATAAAACCAATACTCACATGGAGAAATGAGATGAAATTTCATGAAAATGGGCTAAAATTCAATGAAAATTATAGCATACCTTATGAAAATATGAATGCAATTGTGTCACGCTAGATGAGAGTAATGGTTGATACTTCAGTGAAAACCAGGCAGTATATGTTCAGGGTTGATTCATGGAAGAGGTGGAGGAATCATAAAAGTTTGTCCTAAAATTTAAAGCTAAAACAACAAAGATTTTAAACAGAGTGACATTTTCATTTGATAGCATTTATGAAAACATTTGGGAGAAATATCCCAACGTATAGATTGTACTCTATGATGAAAGGGGGTGTTTGTGAATCGTAATCAGTTACATTGTTTTTCCTATTGTCACTTGCAATCTTCCACAGCTGAGAAACCTATCGTTGGGGGATAACAATATTGGTTCAACATTGCCTCACAACCTTTCCATGTGCAGGCAGCTTCAGTGCTTGAATTTGTCGCAGAATATTTTTGTGGGGAACCTTTCGAACTATATTTCAAAGCTCGCAAAGCTGGAGAAATTGGATATATTGAGTAACAATTTCTCTGGTTCGATTCCTGCAGGAATTCGAAAATTGCAAAGGCTTCAAGTACTGAACCTGTGCTGTAATCTGCTAAACACGACAATCCCAACATTTTTTGGAAATTTCAGCAATCTGTAGAAATTATTGTTGGCATACAATCCCTTTGCCCCTGGTGTGATTCCTCCGGAGCTGGGGAAGCTATCAAAGTTTCAAAATATATGGGCTACTTCTTGTAATCTTTACGAATAACTTGAATGGTAGCTTACCTTCGAATTTGGGGAAATTTTCCGCCCTGCAAATGCTATATATTGCAAGAAATCGACTAAGTGGAACTCTTACGCCAGATCTTTGCAAGCATGGGAAGGTGCACCCCGCTCGTACACCCCGCCAAACTTGAGAATGGCTCCAGGAAGCTCCTTAAATGGGCTGCTACTATTGTTATGTGGCCCAAATTCCAGAGCACAAGACATGAATGAAATTCTGGGTGCCCTAGGTAGCTAGGATTGATTAGGCTCTATCAAATTTTCATCTGGTTAAAATTGTTTTCCTATGTACCTGAATAATAACTGTGTTTAATATTAAGGTTGAGAATGTTTCAATCGTCTAACATCTAAATCAATGATGTATAATGGTATAGTTGGAAATTAGGAAAGTTTTTTTCAAATAAAAACGCTTTACATCGTAATAAAAGAATATACTCAGAAAATGTTCCAGACATGATCAACTTCCTAGGCTACTTAATTTACAACCATATTCAAATAGTGCTAACATATGTCTGCATTTTTCATTGATCTAGAACATTGAACAACATATTCATGATTTTGTGCATACCAAGGTTGCTTGGGAGAAGGAGCAGGAGTGGGAAGCGGGATCAGGAAGTGGGAGCAGAAGCAGGAGCGGGGAGAGACATTTTCAAAAGCTCCTAGGTTGGTAGCGAATTTTTATATATTTTGATGCATATATGTCAACAAAAGTATGTAGAATGATGAATTAGATATAAAAAGCATAAAAACATGAGGAAGAGAGCTAGCACTTGTCTTTTGGAGAACATTCTGATCGTATATACATTTGACAAATGAACAAGAAGGGATACTTCATACATGACACTAATTATTTTGACTCTAAATGACCAATCCTAATGCTCTCAAGTGAGAGCCAACTAAAAATAAAATCACTTGCTCATGAAACCCATGAGGTAAGGCTTTATAATAATTTTATTATTCTTATTAAAATAAATTGTCAAGAAACTAAATTACACCATTACAATCATAAATATATACATGGAAAAGACTTATGCTGAAAAGAAATATTGCTGGAAGTCCCTACAAGACCTCAAGCACACAGAATATGGCACAAATTGCATTCTAGGGGGAGATTTCAATACAGTTCTAAAACAGGAAAAAAAGAGAAGAGGGACAGTGGTAAGAGAAATTCACCAGAAAGACTTAGAAGACCTGATAATGCAGTCAAATCTCTTCAATGTGAAGCCAAAAAAAATTAAATACACATGGAACAATAATAGGGTGGGACCGGGGCACATAGCAGCAAGGTTAGACAGGTTTTTAGCTTCAGATATTCTGCTATCATCGTCCTTCACTATAACTTCAGAGATCCGACCATGGTGTTGATCAGACCACTGACCGATCACACTTCTTGTTTCTCCTCCAGTAAACTATGTGCCAATCCCATTCAAATTCTCCCCATTATGGATCGAATCAGTTGAATTTTCTGAAATGATCGCTGCATCCTGGCCTCAGTGGGTAAATGGCATCCCTATAACCATATGGGAAAGGAAAGTTAAAAGGTTAAAATCCGAGATCAAAGAATGGCTCAAAACATACAATGCAAATCTGTCCCTAAATGTCAAAATAGTAGAAGACAATCTTGCAAAAAAGTAGGCTCAAATAGAAAACAATGAAGTGGAGAAGGTGGACTTTCAAAAAGAAATAAAAATGTTCCAAACATACCACACAAGCCTGAGGCAAGAGGAAGATATGTGGCGGCTCAAATCTCGCAATAGTTGGCTCAGCTCTAGAGAAAAGAATACAAAATAATTTCACAAGCAAGCAGAATTTCGAGAGATCAAAAATGGCATTACCCAAATTTAGCATGGATCTCAAACTCTCAATTCTTTTCATGAGATTAAATTCAATGCAATAGATCACTTCTCTACCCTTTAACATGATGACCAACCATCGGCCCCCATTAGTGAAGCCTTCTTCTTGGACTTGATGCCTTCTTTGGTGACTACTGAAGCTAATGAAATCCTTGCTTCTCTGCCTGATCATAAAGAAATTCAAAACACAATCTTTTCCTTTTCTCCAGATAAGGCCCCTAGGCTTGATGGCTTCACTAGTAGGTTTTATCAAACTTATTGGCATCTAATAAAAATATATTTATGCCAAATGATCAGGTATTCCATAAGGATCTCAGACATCGGCGGTGGAATAAATTCAGCCTTTTTAGCCCTGATACCAAAAGAACAAAATCCATCCTCTTTCTCGAGATTTAGGCCAATTTTCCTCTGTAACTTCTCTTATAAAATTAATTCCAAAATCCTAGCCCTTAGACTAAAAGTCCTCCTGCCTCTCCTCATCTCTCCAAATCAAGGCAGCTTCATCCCAGGAAGACAAATCTATGACACAATACAATCTTAATCCAGGAAGACACTGACTCAAGTTGGAGACGTGAGGAGAAAGGAACGGTCATTAAAATAGATATGGCCAATGCATTTGACAGGGTTCGGCATAAATTCCTCCTCGACATAATGAAGATGGGATTTAAAGAGACCTTCATCGGATGGATAGAGAAATGCATTGCCAAGCCCTGGATCTGTCCTCTGATTAATGGTAGGGGGGATGGGTTCTTCCAAGCTTCAAGAGGTCTCCGACAAGGGTGCCCCCTCTCGCCCTTTTAATATATATTGGTCGGAGAGGCTCTTAGTTGCAACCTTGAAGCAGCAAGGATCTCTCATCACATCCTGGGAATCAGATTCAAAGAAGGAATCAAAAGCATAAATCACAGGAAATTTGCTAATGATATAGCTCTTCTAGGTGGGGCCTCTCTGGTCATAACTAGAAGATTCAAGTCTTACATGCATAGATTCCAAGAAGCATCTGGAGGGAAAAAAACTGATGCCAAATGTAGAATATATGCATGGAATATATCCATTAGAAAGGCCAATAAAATATAAGAAATATTGGGATTTAAGGTAGAAACAGACTGGAAGGAATTTAAATACTTAGGAGTACCAATTTTCTTGAAAATGACTAGTCCTAAGGCCTGGCAAGGCATGATTGACAAAATGAAACAAAAAATAACCAATTGGGGAGGGATTTGGTTAAATCCAGCAGGTCATCTCATTCTTATCAAATCAGCGTTGTCTTCTCTTCCTTTATATCAGTTCGTGGTCCTCCAAGCTCCGAGATATGTCCTGCAGCAACTTGGCAGTTTTATAAGGAAGTTCTTATGGGAAGGAGGGAAACAAACAACAAGAAAATGTCACATGGTAAATTGGAAGACTGTTACATCACCTAGGCAACATGGAGGACTAGGAATTCGAGACCCAAGATTAACTAACCTAGCAATTGGGGCCAAATTATGGTGGGGTCTAGTCATAAAACCCGAAGAATGGTGGGCCCAAGTAATAAGAGGAAAGTATTTCAAGCAACAAGAATAGGAAAACGGGTATATTCCAACCACTCAAGGATCCCCAATTTGGCATATTCTTCTATCCTCATCTCATTTAATTACTCAAAACATCAGTAGAATTTCTGGAAATGGTCTGACAGTTAAAATTTGGGAAGACAAAATAATGAATAACGATCCACTAGCAGATTTGGAACCGCTGAAACCCCTCCGAGATCACTTCAAGTCGATCAGAATTATAGCCTTGTCACAAATCTCAGTGTGGGATGAAAAGAGGAAATGGGAAGGGTGGCTTCTGTCGGATCTCCCCGAAGAGATAAATGAGCAAAAAAAAGAACTCCTAAATATTCTCAAGGGATGTTCTCCAATAGCGAGAGATAAACCAGACAAATGGTGCTGGAAGAACACAAGATACTCAGTCAAAGAAGGCTACACACATCTCCTCATTGAGGAACAGGTTCCCCCTAAAAGTGGGATATGGAATCGGATTTGGATACCAAATGCTATACCCAAAGTAAATTACCTCATCTGGCAGCTAAAACACAAGAAAATTCTCTCACAGGACAACATAAGGAAAAGAGGTATAAGCGGGCCAACCAAATTCCCTCTTTGTGAACCAAGTTTTCGACTACAAATCCGACAATACTTTGACCTGGTTACCCGAGCCAAGTTTTAAACAGTGGTCCCGATCAATATTTTCAAATATATAAAACTATTTATAGGGTTTTGATAAATCCAAAAGAGGGCTTTCCTTGGAGAAATGTTTGATGAAAATCTTAAAGAAATTTTGACAATATTACACTCGCCACAGGTGTACTATATCCTTTCTTCTGACACATCTGCCCATGAGGATCTGATTTCCGCCACCTGACATGATGAAAAGGAGTAGCTGTGAAAGACTCTCTAGGATGGAAAAAGGGTGGACTTTGATCATAACCTGAATCATGTACCAAAACATACTTCCAACGAGCTCTAGAATGAGAAGAGGCAGGGTTTTTCTTTGCACATGAATGAGGCACACTCTGAATCACAGTCAGCTTTATACAGGAGGAAGATTCATTACAAGGACCATTGCTATAAACCTACATCTATTGTCAAACAAGTAATTTTGGAACATAATGACCTCTGAGACAAAGTTGCAAGCTTGCAAAAGTGGGCGCTGATAGGAAGATGGCTGTACCCAGAGGATTTAATTTTTTCTCTGCTGGAGTGGGTAAAAACCTTCTGGTGTCCAATTCTTGGATACATTCCTAAAGTAAGTAAAATGATGCAGAACTGGTTCAGCGAGCATTTTCTGCATGAGGAAGATTGTAGGAAGATTATGACTCGAACTTGGGTCTGGGGAAAGAGTTTCATGCAGCTCCTACCGTGGTTTTTGGGTTTCAATCCTGTAATTGATGCCCCGAAGAGTAAACTGATCTGGGTCAAATTACCAGGCTTACCCCTGGATTTCTGGACCTTGAAAACACTTCGGGCTATTGGAAATTCCATTTGAATGACCAAATATTTGGATCCTAGATGTATTGGTACTGCAGACAAGCGGATTAGTTGGATTTTAGTTGATGTTTCATTCCAAGGTGGGTTGCTGAGTGATGTTGATTTAATTTGGGGACAACGAATACACTGACAGAGAATAGACTACTGGGGTGTGCCATTCTGCTATCTCATATGTCACCACACTAGTCACTTGCAAAGAATCTGTCCTATGCAACAATGGAGGAGAGGACGCCACAAAGACATGTCTTTTGGTCGCCAACATGGAAATAAGTCAGTTCATGCATCTGGGTCCGACTTGGGTAATTCAATTCCCCCCTCTTATAACAGTGTCAGATCTTACTCTTCAGATTTACCTTTGTTAATTATATGTACTCCAAAAGCCCCGTATTTACCTGAAAACACGGGTTCCCCTCGCTACAATCAATAATTCTCTCCAATTTCCCACGAGTCAACCTCGCTGCACACTAATAAACCAATGGATGACCCCCAAGGAATTGTCTATATGGGCAATCCTACCTTATCACCATTTCCACATCCCTCTGAACCGCTAGTGGTTTCACCATTGATGCCCCCCCTGAAATGGGCTTCTCCATTATCTTCTCATGAACCTGATCCCCCACAATGCCCAGATTCCCCACGAAATATTGTGGGTAGTGATTTAGATGCGCTTATAGGAAACCCGATGCTAGATATGGAAGCACTTACTGTCTTTGATAAAGGAATTTCAAAACCCTTTCCTCATATATATCCCGAGTCAGCTTCAAACATCACTGTTAGGAAGACTAATAAAAAGGTATCAAGGAATTTTCGTGGTCAGCTCAGGAGAAAATCATTATTTCAAGGGGATCTGCATGATTTGCATGATGTTCCTATTACTACAATTGGTGATATTCGGGGCCTTAGAGCAGGAAGCCCCAATGAAGTACCTAAATGATGACTATGGTATCTTTGAATGTAAGAGGGTTGGGCAGACCCTCTCAAAATATTCGCCTTTGCCAGATGTTCTCAGAAATAAATAGATCAATGGTATTTCTCTAGGAAACTCTTTGTAATCGGATTGTTGCTATTGAGACCATTTTAAGTATACGCTCGTGTTGGCATGCCATGGGAGTGGATGTAGTGGGTTGGGCGGGTAGAATTTTGGCCACTTGGGACCCTTTATTGTATAGTCTAAAGGCTTATAAATTCTTTGGAGGTATTTTTCTATACGGTAATATAAGAGGGGTCTCGGAGCTGAGAGACATCGACAATAAAATTGCTCAGATTTATATGGACATGACGATCACTCCACCTGACTCTCTATCCTATGCCACTATTAAGAAGTTGGAGCCTCGCAAGCTTGAGATTTTAAAAATACAGGAAACTACATGGAAATTAAAAAGTAGAGTTCAATGGTTGCAGGAAGGCGATCTGAATACAAGGTTTTTCCATAACTGTGCAAATCGCCGTAGGAACATGAATTCAATTTGGAAAATAAAGGCTGTGGATGGCTCTATGAAACATAAAACGTGGGACATACAAGTTGAAGCACTCAATTATTTTACTGATTTTTATAAAGTTGACCATGAAATTGATCATCAAGGCCAAGCTTGGGTACTACAACATATGCCCTCCATGTTAGACCTAGATGCAAACAATGTTATGGAGGTGGATATATCTAAGGAGTTAGAAGTTGCATTAAAATATTTTGCACATGACAAAAGTCCTGGGCCGGATGGATGGCCGGCTGAATTTTATTTACACTTCTATGATATGTTGGAGTATGAGCTGCTTATGGTTGTGGAACAGATTAGAATTCTATGTTTTGTTCCTGGAAATATGAATTTGACCTTCTTAAAAATCATTCCTAAGTCATCGGATCCTGAACAGTTCTTAGATTTTAGGCCTATTGCACTATGTAATGTTGTGTACAAAATCACCTCTAAAATTATTGCAAATAGGATTTGGGGGATCCTATCAACATACATTTCTAAGTAACAATTTGTGTTTTTAAGTTGCAGGTCTATACACAATGCCATTTCTATAGCACAGGAGGCTTTACACTCCATTCATGAAAACAAAACTGAGGCTCTAATTATGAAGATCGACATCCATAAGGCATATGATTCTGCAGATTTGTCTTTCATTAGGCTAATTCTCCTAAATATTGGGCTATCTATTCGGTCTATTAGATGGATAATGGCGTGCATAACTTCAGTAAGATATGATGTTCTCATTATTGGACTACCAACTGACTTTTTCTTGGCCAAAAGAGGGCTTCAACAGAGCTGTGTTTTATCCCTGATCATATTCATCCTTATTATGGATTGCTTCAGGAACCTCATGAAGATGGCAAAGGAAAAGGGTTACTTTGATGGACTGGATTTCTCTCCTGCGGTATGTGTCACACACTCATTACTTGTTGATGATTTGCTGGTCTTTGGTAAACTTATTAGGAACCAATGGTTTTATCTGCACTACATTCTCAATCACTTTGGAGCTTCTTCTGGTTTATGCATTAAAAAAGGTAAATCTCTCCTTCTGTATGATTCAAGAGATGTGGAGGAAATTAAGTTTATTTTTGAGTTTATAGGGACTGGCATAAGTCATATAATGTTTGGCATAACATATCTTGGATTTAGACTCAAAACTTGTTCATACAATAGCAATTATTGGAATTGGATGATCGAGAAATTTAAAAACAAGATACACAAATGGACGAGTAGGTTCCTTTCGCTGGATGGTAGATATATCTTCATACAAGTTGTCTTATCTCAATATGTGGTCTATTGGTCTAACTTGTACTTTCTCCCAGCAATCACTGTTAACAAAATTAATTCCATTATTGCAAATTTTCTATGGGGAGGTTCCTCGGATCACACTAAAATCCATATCTGTAAATTGGAGGCAATCTCTTTCCCGAAAAGATCTGGTAGTTGGGGTCTATTAAATCTCAGAATTTTCTCAAATGTGTTGCTGCTAAAATCTTTATGTCATGCTCTGAAGGGCAACGGAGTATGGTCTAAAATAATTACACAAAAATATTTTGAGGGTGATTATATTCAATCTATATATTGGGGATGTGTAAGGTCTATACAAAAGGCTTCAACCATCTAGCGCAGTTTCCAAAGAGTGATGCACATCTCGGGACAAAGACTGGTTTACGAGTTTGGCAATGGAAAAAATATTCTAATTGGAGTCGACCGAATGCTCGCGTCTGAAAATGCAATTCTCTTTGATTCACACCTACTTCACATACTTCATCACAGTGGCATTATCTCTCTCTTTGATCTTATATACCGTTGGAACCTCGAGACTCCCATATGGAAATCTGCAGAGATGCTGGGGTTACAGGGTAGTGAAGCACATAGCTGGGAATGCCATAAAGCTCTTCTACAGGAAATGGGATTATCTTTCAGAGGGGAAGGTGACATTATGGTTTGGAATGGAAAATTCAAGGGTGCGGGATTACTTGTTAAGGATGAGTATGAAAATCAAATTGCTAAAATGACTCTCGACCCTACGTTGTCTCCTTTTTATATTGCATGGAATCTTAAAATTCCTACAAAGATAATATTATTTTCATGGTTATTGTGGAAAAACATAGTACTAACTTGGGAGGTATTATGAAAACGGGGATTTTATGGTCCTGGAAGATGTCCATTTTGTCTCCAACATGAAGAGGCTGCTTCTCATATTTTCTTCACATGTACCTTCTCTCTTTCTATTTGGCAGCATTCTACTGGGCTTATAGGTGACCCTTCTTGGTTTCCTTTTGACTGTATTCAAGTTATCAAATCATGGGTTTTTGTGAGTTTCTCTTACAAATATTTACCCTTTTATGTATTTTGGGAAATCTCGAATGCTTGGAATCGTTGGATTTTCAAAAGGGTTCCCCCACAACACTACAAGATTACAGGGAATATTACTTTATGGATTAATGATCGTCCTTGTATCCCACTTGTTATTAAGGATATTTCTAAGAGAATCCAGCCTGACCATATTGAGCTCCCAAATTTATATTTTGATGGTGAAAATAAGGATGGCTTATGTGGCTCTGGGGCCTGGATAAAGATTGAAAACAAGGATCGATATCACATGTTTTGGAATGGAGCTGTTGGCTCAAACAATAAGGCGGAAATTATGGAGTTATGGAGTGGGATACTGATTGCTTATCATCTAAATCTCCCTTCAATTCACATATATGGAGACTCGAAGTACACCATTGATGGGATCAGCGGCAGATGTGGAATGCAATGTAGCAATAGCATTGGTTGGGTATAGTGGATCAAGTATCTATTAGGAAAGTTTCAAGCCTACACTATTCAGCACGTACATATGGAGAAAAATATGCGTGCTGACCCTCTCTCCAAAAGAGGGCTGGAGTCCACATATGGTGCTATTCAGATCATGCATTACATGGCTTCCACTCTGTTGGACTCTCAATCTTTTCCTCTACCATAATCTACATCTAGCGAGCCTGATCTTCTCAAGCGAGCCAGAATACATTTGCAAGCAAGCAGGATATCCTTTTTTCTTATGCTGCTTTTATAGGCTATATCTTCATTGTACATACCAGATCCTTTTCTGTTTTTTTCCTTTCTCCATATTCTCCTTTATGCTGTTTTCAATCAGATGATGTTCCCACTGACCCTCGGTATGTATCTAGGCTCAGTGATGTTCTATTCAGTTACGTATTGGCTAGGATTTCTGTGGTTGGTATGCAGAGCTTTTATGTGTCTTTATGGCCTTTGTACTATTCTTATGATGGATTTGGTTTGCCTCTTCATGTGGTTCATATATTTCCATCTATCTGGCATATGCTAGAATGGTATGTCTAATGTGCTGGAAAATGATATTTGATCAACGAATATGAAATATTATATATAACAGCGTTTTTTTCGTCCTGAAAAAAAATGTCGAATTAAAATATTTAGCACACAGGGGTTTCAATCAATGCTGCGGAACTGCGAATTTTTCCTTCTAGGATTATAACCACGATATAATACCTTCAATTCTGCTTAGGGTTTTAGATATATTTATGTCTTTGCTATGATTTACACTTCGAATTCACTCAAGTCTTCCGCTTCCATGTTAAGCTACAGATTATTTCTGGTTATATGATATAAACAACTCTTTCACCAGTGCGGCAAGGCTTCAAATATTATAGAGAAGAGTAAGAAGCATACTAAGTCTGCCATTACCCTAAATTTTGAAAGCTTTGGCATTTACTTGGAAAGCTTCAAACAATTTCATTGAAAAACAATTTTACATGCGATGTTCATATAAAATAAAATGGTTTCACTGAAATGGGTTGAATACAAACTCTCACCTGATTCATGGAGGTAACAAAAAACCAGGGAGTTCATCTCGCAGGAAGTGATCGTCATCATGGCCAGCCACGCCTCTTCTGATTAGCCCACTTGAACCCCTCGGTGTAATGGAGCTAATGGAGCTTTCCGTGGTAGTCTCGGGATAGAAATCACTTTGATTAGAGGCACTAGGGTTCTGATTTTTTGAGTTCAACCAAGTGTATCAAATCATAGTTGGATAGCATGGACGCGCCCTTCCTCCTTCGTTGGACAAACCCTGCAATGCAAGGGAAATAGACGAGGGAAACTATAAATTTTGATATTTGAAAAACCAAAGTTGATATTCGAAAAATTTTGATATTAGGAAAAGTTGTTTCCTACTACTAACTTTTTGATTATGGTATGGTGGTTTATTATGGTATGCATTAAGTAATAAAGTAATGGATTACGATGTGGTTGAAAAAGATCAATTTTAAAATACTAAATGGATATGAAGGATATAAAAGTCAAAAATTAAGTTGAATAAGTTTTGAGGAAGTAGAGATAATTAATGAGTGGTGGTTGAACTTGATGTGAAAAAATGAAGAAGGCAATGAGGATTTGCAAAAGTAGATTAACTAGGAAGAGAGTAGTGAAGTCAGGATGAGAGAGTGGGAGAATTTCAATGAGAAAGGTGAGTTGGTGAATGGATGGTTGTGAAACAAAGGGTTGATGATAAAATATAGCTCAATAAAGAGTGGTAGTCAATGCACCTCAATGAGGTCTAATGAACACACTGGAGTGAGGTTACGAGAGATATTTGATTACAAAGTAGCAGGTTGGATGCAATGTAGGATGAGATTGTGAATGAGAAAGAATAAAATGAACTAATGGGAAACCATATCCTAAGGCCAACAGAGGATGAGAACCTAGTAGTGGGCATGGCACTAAACAATAGCAAAGCTAGCGTTATACCAACCCCGCCCCTTATGCTTCTTAAATACAAATAGGTAACACTACACTAGCGTGTTAATAATGGTTCAAGTCCACCTCGTAGTAAGCTTACTTATGGAGGAAAAATAACAATTAGAGGAAGTAGTATTAACAATAGTGCAAGTTTGAATATTAAGAGTAGCACATTTGGGAGTTTTAGTTATTTAGAGCAAAAAAACAAGAGTTTCATGAATTTTAGTACCTATGATGCTTTGAATTATAACCTAGGAGCATGTAAGAGAAATAATATTAGAGTGATGTACTACTTCAAAAATTTAGTCATATGTAAATTCTTTGGAAAAAAAACATAATGATCCACGTACCTTGATATAAAAAAACCTTAAAAATGTCACTTTTAAAATCTCTTATGTAGTTACCTCGTGTCATTCGGGTAGATATCAGAATTACTTATGTAAGTAATCGTGCGATCATATTTTTCATTATATTAAAGGAACTCTTTCTAGACATGCTCCCCATCAAGCATAAATAATCCTAACATACACATTTGAAGTAATATAAATCATCCTATGACTATCCTCGAAAGAATTCTCACCCATAGCCTTGGTGATGGTGTAAGGCTCGTATCAAAATGGTATGAGATTCTTCTAAGAGTTTGTCAATTGCTTTTTATGCAAGTCCAACCATAACTCGTCATCAACCTAAAACTTATGTGGATCCAAATGGATTTTGTATCTACTTGTACTTGAAGTTCGCAACTTTCTATAAAATATCATCAACTCGTTATCCTCAACTAGTGTGCCATACTTGGTGGGTGTGACCCAACAACTAATTCGTCTATCCTCGAAGGTGTCGTTATAAGCTTCTAGCTGTATTTAAGAATCTTTCTAACTGGTATACCACAATCTAGCTTTGCAATCCTAGTGCTGCTCAACTTCTCAAGGCTGAGGTGAGACCAACTCGGACCAACTAGGTAATCTAACACTCTTGAGAATTTTTTTTCCCAGTAACCCAAGATTCTCCCCCAACTTGTCAAACTTCCCCTTTGTTAGGAGTTTTTTCAAACTATTAACCATATGCAACTTTGTTAGAATGTGGTCCAACACTACCAACTACCTAATGAACTTGGAATCTTAGGAAATTGTATTGAATATCAATGTGTTTGAAATGGTCATGACACATTCGATTTTCATAGAGCTTGATGTAACTTTGATTCTCACAAGAGACAATATTGGGCTTCAACAACTGATTGGTTGACTCTACAATCAAGTTGCAAATCTAGATAGCTTCATAATAAGTATATCAAACTGCCATATACTTTGCTTCAGTGGAACTGAATGCAATTTTTGCGTTCTTCTTGTTGATTTAATAAAAATGATTTATAAAATGATAATAATGATGTTTAAAATGAGCCGTATGATGGTCTATATATACACATTGATTGTTCACGAGGTGTAGGGGTATGTTTATAACATCACTACCCTTGAAAGCTTTGTCTTGAAAGCACAGTAATTATAATTTTCTTTAGTTAAGAACATTTTTGTGGTGGAATGAAGTTTATCAGATATCTATTTATACTTTGTAGAGGTTTGACTTTGTTTTTCCTTTGAGTGTTGGTGAGGTTTCTTTGTCTGTTTTGCATCATAGTGTAGTCTTTTGACCTTATTGTTTAACATGAAAGTCTTATGCTTATTGGAAATATATTTGAAATACCTGCATGATCAAGAAACTGTTATGGTTAATTAAATTACTAATTAAGTACTATAGAAAGAGGATGATGTTGAGAGGGCTTTCCTGGGTGACTTTGGGAGCAACTCGGAGGTGGTCAGACAAAGCTCTTCTAAGTTACAAATCTGAAGAGAAAAAATTGGTGATGTATAAGCAGTTGCTCAACCTGGGCTATATGGAAAATATTGGTAGAGAGTGTTTACCTTTCCGTGTCTTCACGAAAGTAGGTTGTCTAGTCACAAAATAAGATCAATACATGTAGGTGATGGTTATGTAGTAAGTTATCAGCCTTATCTTTAGAATGGCTAACAGAGAGGAGTAGGTTTGAATACAAGATATAATTTGATGAATTTGGAGATTTAGAGTTAAAGAAAAAATTGTGGTGATGTTTGGATGGGTGCTAATTTGTAGGGTTTTCCATTTTTATAATTTTATTTGTTGTGCTTTCTACATGTTACCTAGTTGTGTTCCTGTTTCCCTAGCATTTTAACTTTTTTGATGTCTATCTCTATATTATTTCTTGCCCCATTTGAAATTCCATCCTTATTTGGTAGGTGTTTTCTTCAATATAGTGTGAATATTTTTCCATCACACAGCTTCTGTGGGGTTCGTCTACGCAAATAGCTTGTAAGGCCCATTCATCAGGGTATTTTATGAAATGAAATGATTATCAATGATCACCAAATAATGATACCTGCAGAGATTTACTCTAACAATTCTACAGTTTTCCTGTGCCAACAATTATACAACATTTTAACCTTATGAACTATCTCTCCTCTGTTCTCTTAGATGATTCTATAAGAACTTATTGTTGTTGTCAAATATTGTACTCTCTAGTCCCATTGAGCTATTTCAGTTATTTGTGGACATTGATCTATTTTCATTTAATTTCTTCAATTTTTCTCGCTGTTATGTGTTACCTTTGGCCAGTGCCTTCCTTATTACCTATGCTTTTTCTGCTTAAGCATTCTAGCCAGCCAGAGAAATAGGGGTAGCAGGAGCCACACAGTCCAACCAGAGCCCAGCAGGGGCAGCGCAGAGGGAGAAGAAACCATGCAGGGCTGACGCAGGCCCAATCAGGGCAGCGCAGGGGTAGTGTAAGCCCTTCAGGTGTGACACAGGGACTTAGTGAGCAGCGCAGAGGCTGACGCAGGCCAGTTAGGCTGACGTAGAGGGATTCATAGCAGCGTATTACTGTCGTTTTTATTTCTCTATTGGGTGAACTAGTTTTGGTGCCCAGGATTTTTGTACTTAGATTCTGCATAATAATGAAAACCCTCCAAATCTAGTTGCATCCGTTTTCCCATATTGGGTTTTTTTCCGGGGATAGTTGTCCAGAAAATCCGTGTGTCACTTTTTCTATGAGCATGTTATTCAGTATTTGATCTGTATGTGTAGGTTGCTGGTTGTATTTACTATTTACTTCACTAATTTATTAAATATTTTAGAAATTAACTTGTAACTTAATTCAATTAGGAGAAGTAAATCAAGATATTGCAATAGGGTTTCTTATATTAAGAAATTTTCACATTCCCTAGGTCTAGCCCCATTATGTCAGCTAGGGCAACAATTTCCTAGGAATCTAGCTAGAGGAAAAATTCTATCTCCTAGAGGTGGATGCGTTGATGGGTGCCCTCACTCTCCTCAGAACTTGGGCCAATTCCGATGGTGGAATCTCTGGATGCCTCAAGTCCTAGCTCTAGGATCAAGTTTTTCCTAGGTGTTCCTAAGGATAGAACCTACTAGGATCAATTTCACCTATCGAAGTAAAAACACTTATCTGATCCTTTCCCATATTCACCTTGTCCAGGATAGGAACATCATTAGTTGCTAAATTCCATCCCCGAACCTGGGCTGGGTCCACTTGGTCCTGTGTGGTCCCATTTCGTGTCAAAGGCCTTTCATTAAGGACCATTTGGGAATCCAAGTTCCCAAAGGATTTTAGGGATTGAGAAATTCCTTCATAAGTCTTATTCTTCTCCCTCAACCCTTCAATCCCCCTCCTCTCTCCCTAGAAGATAATTCCCTTTCTTAAAAGGAAATCAAGTCCCACCCTTTATTTTATCTTAGGGAAAGGGTTTCGAGGGTCACTTCCCACCTATTCATTGACCTATACTCTACAAGTGACTTCCTAAAATACCGACACTCCACCCATCCATGAAATTCTGTGAAGAGCAAGGATCCTTAGCTATGGTGACAATGGGCTAAGCCTCCATCGTTTCCCTTATCCTAGCAGTTGCCCTCTTAGGAACCCCTTTTAGATCCACTACTAGTTTGAGTGGTAACAAGTTGTTCACAATTCCATTTGTGAACAACTCTTTGGTACGCCCACTTTTTCCATACTACAAGTCCAAGATGAGAAGTCTGGGGCTATGGAGGCTGCCCTTCTTCTCACTGAATCAATCCTCTACAATATAGTGAAATAGGGCTAGTTGGTTCACCCACTTGACTGTTACTTTAGTCCTTCAAAGTTTGCACATCCTTAGGCCCTATACACCTGCACTTCTACCAATTTTGTTGTCCTTCACTAGAACAAGAGTCAACTGTACTTTGCCTACCATCAATCTTCCAAACCACAGTCAATTATTTTTACTGATCTAGGGCCCACAATATTCTCTTCATCTAGGGCTCTTCAAATCTGCCACCTAACAATGGTTTGAGTCCTCTTAAGATCATTGTTCTTGTGTATCAACAATTTGATCTTTGTTGTCCAATATATGAACAAATATGAACTACTCCTCTTATCATACTTCTAACAATCTGTAGATGACTAAACTAGGGTAAAAAATCAGCCACTAATAGTCCATTTACTAATTTTTTATAGGTTTCTTTAGATCTTTGTCTAAAACTCTATGGAAAGTCCACCAAAATCAACTCCTCTACATGTCAATCCATTCTTCATATGGCACATTTCTTCAGCATGCTCAATCTTCTGCTCAAGTTCCACCCTCCTTTGGATCTGTTGTCTCCACACATACTGAATCTGCAAACCATCTTCCAAATCTGCAGTCTTTATTGCATAAATAAACCTCGCTCTAAGGGTCACAACCCATCTTCTTCTACGCAAATTTGTCACAGTCTTAAGGTCATACCTTATGAACTAAACATGCTAGGAAATTGTCCTAACTAGGGCATTATACTTATGTACTTCTAATTGTTGTACAACAAACCCTATCCACACATAGAAAAAACATGACTCTTGCATCCATAAGGGACTCGACCTAGCTCATATGGATCCATAGATTCTGGGAATTTCTTTAACTGAATCTTGACATGAACTTCAGATCTGAATGTCGACCCTCAAACTAGGGTTAACTCAGTCAATATTACGCCTGCGTCGACTTCCTTTATGGCTCTAAATTACAGTGCAAGCCCTCCTCCATTTATGTTGGCCTTTATCATAGACCTTGGGGCCTAATAACCACCACAAGGCAAGATGGTATCAACCCTCTCTTCTATTTCATGTAGAAAATCTAACCAACGAGATTCAATCTAATCTTTTAATCATGTACTAAAACAATATATCGAATCCTTCCTACAAATTGTGGAAACAAAACATAATCGCATAATCACATATAAGTAAGAGAAACAAGCTATCAATCGTATGACACAAGATGTATCTGGGGAAGCAACTGCTCAAAACCCTCTATCTCTATTTTGTATTAAGTCAAGGAATCATGAAACAATACAATGCTTAATCTCTCTTGAGATTCTCCAGCACTCTGCCAATTGTCTCCTGCTGATCTAGGAAAAATCGGTCTAGTACTTACCAATTCTCAGCCTTCCTTCAGCATGCCTTGCTCACGCAATTCCAATGGAATTATCCCCATATTAATTACGAAAATCAACCTTCCTTGATTGCATAATCCATCATGGCATCCCAATGACTTTATAATTACACATGGGAAATTTTCTATAAATACAACTGATAGTTATGTTCCTCTGAACTGTGTTACAATAAGGATCAAGGATATTTTTGTTATTTAAAAAAATATAAAACCCTAAACAACCAAAACCCTAACCTAAGGAGATGTAACACCAAGATTTTATGGGCCCCGTTGGGGTTAGTTGGGCAGCCAACTTCCTGGGGTCGTAACTTGGTCATATGATCTTCGTTTGACGCACATGATACCTCATTAGAAAGATCTCTCCGAGGACTAAAGTTTCTAATATGATTTCTATGAAATATCCAAACCTTTCATGCCCAAACAACATTTTTTGGGGCCTCAAAATGATTCTGAAAGTTCAGAACCCGAAAAAATAAAAAAAATAGTAAATTGTGCTATAGTTATGGAAACTGAAAAACTGAAAGAGACAATGGCGAGGGCCCAATTGGAATAGGCGGGTGGCCACCAATATCCACCTCGATCACCTTAAATAAAATTTCTTGAGCTAACTCAATCATCATGACTTATTTAATTGACACAATTTGTTATGAGATGAAATTACAATTTATTGTCCAATTTATTTAAGGGAAAAATAAATTAGACGCCTCACATTCCTCACTCCTGGTACATCAAAATTCCTCACGAGTGTGGGTGCATTTTTTTTTTGTCCTTTATATTTTCCAATTTCACTGTTTCTTATTGAAAATTTCAACACTCCCTCTCAACAAGAAAGGAATTCAATCTATCCCCATCTGGTACCTTTGGAATGTTTTGCATGCTACACTTCTCTAGTGTTGTTTGCACGTGCAAATCCTGAAACTGAATAGCCTTTGAACAAATGAATCATTATAATGCATCTGTCATCAGAGTCTTCTGACTGCTGCTAGCTACTGCACCTATCTAGTACTGGATTCTCTGCACTGTTGTTAACATATGCATTCGTGCCCTTTGAACTGTTGCTAACTCTATTTGTGCTCCAGTATTTGACATCTGTCACTCTGATTTTTGTCTTGCTGACATCTGACTACATCAATATAACTGATCCTTCCGACTATTTTTGTACTATGGGCTCCTCGTAGCCAGGTTCGATCCATGAGACACGCCATCTCAATGGACCTTGCCAAAATTTCTTATCTTGGGATTATGTCTACACATAACCCCACCTTACACATCGAGGTATGGCTACTCCCTCTTCCAATCTGGCTCGAAATTTCCCCCTCATAGAGGTCTCTTCTTGAGTGGATGCTTCCACTCAGTCTCCTCTCTACTTCTCCAATTCTGGCAGCTACTCCACAACCTTCTAAGATTGCTTCTCATGAGGATGCATGTTGAGAGGTAATTTATGCTCCCTCTAAACCACCAAGTCTCTAACTTCTGCCTTTCTTCTCAAAGCTTTGCATGCATCTGGTACCTCAATTGCATATAGGCTCTTGACTCACGCACAGTGTAATTGTCTCAAAGTTACAAAAAATTTCTAAAAAAGAGTTGATTTTAAATCAATGATATCTCCCTCATCGGAGCTCCGATTTGACCGATTTTTTTTTCCATTTGGGTAGATTTTCGCAAGGAATCCAAATATTCTATTTGTTTTCGAAAATTTTACACCAAAATCTTCAAATATTCTCTACAAAATCACCGCCCAAAAAAATCTTTCTCTGATACCATGTAGAAAATCTAACTAACGAGATTCAATCTGATCTTGTAATCTACTGAAACAAGATACTTAATCCTTCCTACAATTTACGGAAACAAAAGACGATTGCACAGTCACATATAAGTAAGAGAAATAAATTATCAATCGCACAACAACATGATGTGTTTGGGGAAAGCAACTAATCAAAACCCCTCTATCTCTATTGTGTATTAAGTCAAGGAATCATGAAACAATAGAATGCTTAATCTCTCATGAGATTCTCCAACACTCTGTCAAATATTGTCTCCTATTGATCTAGGTCTAGTACTTAGCCAATTCTCATCCTTACTTCAACCTGCCTTGCTCATGCAATTCCTAGGGAATTAACTCCTTATTAATTAGGAAAATCAGTCTTCCTTGATTGTGCAATCCATCATGGCATCCCAATGACTTTATAACTGCAAATGGGAAATTTTCTCTGAATACAACTGATATTTATGTTCCCTTTAACCTTTGTCTCAACTGGGTATTCCTTGAAACTTACATGCATGCAACTATTAATAGCGAATTATCAGTTATCTAATTGATCACTCATTGTGAATTAAATCTAATTTTATTCACTGGACCTCTCACTAGCTCATCACTCAATTAGAACTAGTTAAACTGATTTTAACTCATTTAATTGAGTTAATTACACTTGCACCCCACTAATGCATCAAATTCAACTGGACACCAAAAATATTAGAATCCCACTAGATGCCTCATATTAGACCCTCAACTCGAATTTCTTGAGCTAACTCGGTCATCATGACTTAATTAACTGACACAAGTTGTTATGAGATTAAATTACAATTTATTGTCCAATTTATTTAAGGGAAAAATAAATTAGACGCCCCACATTCCTCACTCCTGGTGCATCAAAATTCCTCACCAGTGTGGGTGCATTTTTTTTTGTCCTTTCTGGCTTCCAATCTCACTGTTTCTTGTTGCAAATTTCAACATTTCAGAATTTGATACGGCCTTCACACAAAGACACCATTGAAATCACATGCACAGATTCTCATGAGAAACCTCTCTTAAGCTTGATATGGCAGAAGAGAACCAACAATATGCCATCCTACTTCCTAGTGCAAATTGACCATTAAGGTATGCAACATTATTATGAACCCTCACATGATGATCTTGCTCTTGGAGGATGATCATGACCTCCCCTTAGAAACCCTTACTCGGCCCTCATACTCGACCTACTTTAGGACTACATCTCTCTTCACCCCCTTGATGTACCAGATAGTGGGAATACATGTCAAAAATGCTAAGACGTGCCATGTGATAAGGCATGCCAAGATGTGTAACGGTGTTTCATTGCGTGTCAGGGACTGTCAAGACAACAAAAAGGAGAAAAAAGTTAAACTACAAGGAAATGAACACATAAGAAGGTTAATAAGTCATCAATTTACCTTTCCCAAGAGGGGCATGCTAGGAACACCAACACTAGGAAACAATAGGTGCCAAGTGCAAAGTCTTAGTGCATTCTAAGTGCTAAGTATTCCTTTGTTGCTTCTCATCTACTTTCCACAATTGATCTTCAAAAATAAATTTAATATTAAACCATGCTAAATCATACCAAGGCATCTCAACGTATTCCATACATGCTAAGACTTTACAAGCGCCAACACGTGCCAAGTACCAATATGTGTCAGGGACTAGTGTTATGCATGTGATGAAGTGGAAGGGAATGTTGAAGAGTGCTAAGGTGTTCTAGAGAGTGATAATGCATGTTGACGAGTGTTAAGGAGTACTAGGAAAGAACATTGAGGGAGCACTAGGTAAAAATTCATGGAAGTTAATGAATATGAGGAACGTGTACTACCAGAGACTAGTGTTAATGGTTAGTGTTAGCTGTCATGCCAAGGATGGAGTGACAAGGTATGCTAAGCATTGGTAAGGCATGCTAGGGAATATCAAGGCATGTTAAGAATTCCCAGAGTGTACTTGGGAGTTCCAGGATGTGCTAATTATATCATGTGCCAATTAATAGTGCCAAGATATTCCAATACATGTTGGGTGCTAAGGATGTGGTGTAGGGTGCCAGGGTATGTCAATATGTGTCAAGGCAACAAAAGGAAGAACCAGTAAGAGGGTTGATAAGTTAGGACTTTATCTTTTTGAAAAGGGGCATGCTAGGCACACTAATAATAGGTCCCAATACATGCCAAGTGGCATTGTATGCCAAGTGCTATTGTATGTCAATACATTCAACCAAGGTGTTCCAGGGCATGCTAGGGACTATATGCAGCATGCCAACACATGCTAGGAGAGTTCCATGTTGTGTTAGCACATGCCACCATGTGCTTGGGCGTTAGTGTCATCACAAGATGTTCTAGGTACAAAGATGTTCCAAGACATGTGGGGTGCTAAGAAATGTTAGTGTGTGCCAAAGCATTAATTTAAGGTGTGCCCAGATTGTTGAGGATTGTTAGGTCTTTCTCATTAATAGAATTGTCAGAGCTCGATTATGTATTAAATAATATATTTTCTACACACAATAGTGGAACTTTATCTAAATGGAATTTGCTAGATAATTAACTTAATAGTTATGAATCATTTGTTGACTCATAGGAAATATATATTCGACTAGTCATTACTTGAGGGAAATGATACACTCTTATTACTTCTTAAAAAATTGACTGACCCTAACCACTATGGCCTTGGATATATTATAAAAAATGCTCCACAATAATGGTATTAAATCCTTATCTTTTGACAAAAAATATATTAACAGGCACATAGCATCATCAAAAACTCATTGCAATGATCAATGATGACGGACATTTTTTGATCGTCACCAAAAGTATCAAAAACAGCATTGGTGAGGGTCATTAAAATTTCATCACTAGAAGTGTCACCAAAGAGAGAATTAGTGATGGGCCTTTAACGACCCTCACCAAAAGTGAAATGTCTTTGGTGACGGACCATAAAGGACCCTCACTATATACACTTACAGTGACGGTTTTTAGTGATCAATGATGACGGACATTTTTTTACCTTCACCAAAAGTAACTAAAAGATCATTGGTAAGGGTCATTAAAAGTTCGTCACTAGAAGTGTCACCAAATAGAGAATTAGTGATGGGCCTTTAACGACCCTCACCAAAAGTGTCATTGAAAATGTCTTTGGTGACGGACCATAAAGGACAATCACTATATACACTTACAGTGACGGTTTTTTAATGACCGTCACCATATGTGACATTGGTGACGGACCTTAAAGGTCCGTCACAAGCATGACCCTCACCAATGTGATTTTTTCTTATAGTGCTTTATCAATAGTAGTAGTAGCATATGCCGCTGAATATTGTGATAGTTTGGTTAGATGTTCAGTGGGGTCCTCTGAGGAATATTTCTATAGTACATCAAATAATTCATATTTAGGCTTTGGGGTTGTTTCATCAATTCTCCTTCTTTTATTTCTTTTAACTACGAATTTGTAACTAGGACAGTAGAAAATATCTAATGAAGGGATATCTTCAATCTGTAAAAATATCTAATCTGTAGGGTAGGCCAGTATGATTTTTTTATCATGCATTTCTGGAACACTTTGTAGTGGATTAACAGTCTCCACTATTTTCTGTGAGTGTTATAGTGTTTGGAAACTTGTTGCTTGATCAGTATTGGGATTTTCTTTAGAATTATTTATTGATTCATAAAATTCTTGCCATTCATTTATAAGATCTTTTTCTTGCAGTAATCTGGACTGATCTAGCATGTTGTGACTATGCTAAACTGTTTTATAATTTTATTCTGTCCCATTATTTCTTGTTTCCTCTAGCATTTCTATTTGCTGAATGACTTGATTAATTGTATTTTCCGAGTTTTCCTTCTTAAATTCGGATTCATTTTCAGAATGATATGAATTATCAGATTGCTCTTGTGACTGACCTGATTCATCTTCAAAATTTTATTTTATTTTATCATCCAGACTAAAACATGGAGTGTGCTTATTCTCATATTCAATAGTTAACAAATTTAGAGGGACTTTTTCTAGTCCTTTATTTCTGTATGCTTGAAAATATTCAACATCCTTTTGACTTAGTTGACTAGATACATACTTGATAATTTCTGAGAAATTTTCCATACCCTGGAAGAGATCATCAAATCCATCTTCCTCCTTTACAGAAGGATTCATCTTAAGCTCTGTGATGTAATTTTTAATCACATCATTTGGATCATATAATATTCTTGGCATAAATGCCAATTTCAATAACTGAATTTTGGGAACCTCCTTGTAGGTATGGTCGATATTAGACAAAGAAAAGGTGCCAAATTTTAGAGGGAAATTAGGCTAAATAGCCTTTTTAGCATCCTTCAGCTGCTTCATAACACCATTGACAAGCTGATAGGATATTTCTTTCGTGATTAAATTATCAGGAACATAATAGGGTAAAACATGGGGAGAAGCATAACTCCCGAATACTTTAATATATGTAAAATTTTCGTTAGCAAACCATCTAGCTACTGAAAGAATTTCTTCATTGGCTTCATCAGAAATCGTAGGACCCTTTTGTTAAAAATCATCTAGTGTATAGGAAATATGATTCCATAAAATACTTTATAGAAGTGAAACTTTAAATCTGAATCCGAGAATTCTTTGTGGTAGATGTGAATTGGGGTAGGGTCCTTGGTATTCCATTTCCAACCCATGGTAGGAAAACTAGAAGTAAAAAAAAATAGCATCCATGAAATAGGAAGACATATAAAAGGGAGGTATTTCTCTGAATGAAATACTTATTTTATTTCTATATTCGGTTATGTGCTTGGCTAGGTTATTAGATAATATGTGTACCCAATTTAAAATTGATGAATTGACGATTATGTCAATTAGGGGAACCCAATCTCTTGAGAATCTAGTGCTATCTGGTTTGGAAAATATTCTACGTTGCATACCAGCAACATAATAGTAAGGATTAGGAATTTCAGAAATTGGGTACGTACCAAACTCATCTTGCTTCAATTTCCCCTGATTATCCTTTCATTCGTGGATGACTTTGATAAGGTTTGGATGTTCTCCTTTAAAATTCTGCAAATATTCTTTGTCTTATTTATGCTACGGCGGTGGTAGATGGTACATTGTTGTTAAATCTTCTTCCCTAAAAGAACCCATAGTTTCTCCCCTCAAATTCTTAAACATTCTATCTTCAATGTTTAATTGGTAAATTTCCCACTTAGCCATATCTGTATAAGGAAGAATATTTGGTCTTGTAGCTATCTTGTGAATGTATGAGCATGCAACATCAAAAAGAGTTGTGTCAGATGTAGAAGTAGTGAATGTCGAAGAAATTTTGTTTATCGCCCTTGGTCCTTCACTTTCAAAAATTTTATACATTGCCTCCCATGTTGAATTTCCGCAATATTTTTTGCAGACAGTACTTGAGAATAATGGAGACATATCTGTGTCTTCTGTGGACAACGTCTGAGAAATTTCTTTACCCTATTTTCTCATTTTTCTCTTCTTCAATCCATTAACTGGTTTTCTGAAAGCAAAGTGATTTTTTACAATAATGGAGTATCAAAGAGATAAATCTATCATTTATTTCAAACACATGCAAGAATATATCAATCTAATAAAATATAAAATCAATCATCCTTCATAATTTTCGATTTAATATTTCACATATCTCCACACGTAAGATCTATCAATTGCTTTAAATTCATTAAGATCTTAAATTCATTTTAATATGACACAAGCTATTTTACACACTTGATTCATTAAATGACGTTAATGCACATATCGCAGATTATAAATTATAACATTTTGTAATACTGTAACGCTCCTAGTTGCTATGCTTTTCAAGCTAGGCATAAATCCAAAGGGGAGTGGACCCCAATGGAAAATTATTGCGTGGATTTAATTAAAAATTTATTAATGAAAAATAAATGGAATATTTAGGTGTGCCCTATGACCAGATGAGAATTTGAGATCAAAAAGCCCAATCCATGAGGTTATGGAAAAAGGTTAAGACTTTCCCCAAAAAATTTCAAAAAGCCTTGAAAGGAATTATCTCTAATTTAGATTAAAGAGGAAAAATTTAAATTCCATAATGAAGAGGAAAGTAGTTGGGAAGAGGTAAAAAGATGGAAAAATAGAAAGCAGCTTTAAAGTCCCTCATGAAGGGAAGCCTAGGCAAACAGGAATAAAGCATCCTGAAATTCTGGACGCAGAATTTAGAAACAAGCTTACGGGAGAGCATAGCTTAAGTAAGCTGCTCCAGAACAGATTGAGGTTGGTATGTTCTGGGAGAAGGTCTCATCTTGGGGGAGAGTTCAGGAGATAGAAGAACTCTAAGGTTGGGAGGACTAGTCATAGAACCCAAGTGGTAAGCATGCTTATCTTATAATTTTCTGGTATAGATGGAGTTAGAAAATTTTACAAAATTAAGTGGCTGTAAATTTAAAATTATTTATTCTATACTTCTGTCATTGCTTAAATTTAACATATCTTAGATGGAGAAATTCTTCCATAAAATCTGTAGAGTTGTAGGAAGATAACTTAAGGGAAAAATATCAGCCAAAATCTCTAAACCTTATACTAGTTTAAATCTGTAGATATCTATAATTCCCATAGACAAATAACTTGATCAATTTAATCTATTTCTGTAGTATAAGGCTGAGAGATACAGCAATATAATCTAGAAATTGAAGAATAATGGATATATTACATTCTGTATAATTACTTCAAGTAATAAAAATCTTATATTGCAAAAAGTTTTCCTGTAAGTGAAACTTTACTCTAGGAAGAAGTACTCTTAACAATTACAATAAAAGTGAGTGCATGCAATAGGAAAATCATTGTAATTATTATACTACTTTCTGGTGAGAAGATGGACTATTGAATAAATTATCTGAAAGCCAAAAGAGTAAATTTACTTCATGCAATTATCATAAACTGTGACATATGAGATAATATAATAGGACTACTCTCTAAAAGCTTGTAAAGAAAAAAATATTCTAGAATAAGCAGTACTCCAAAATTCTACTATGTCATTATAGAAAAATTAGGATTAAAACAAAAATACTCCAGTGATAATTCATTAGCTATCCTGATTTTTATATTAATTAACTCTGAGAAGGTTTTCCAAAAACATTATATTGAGAAATAGTAACATTCTGAATATATGACTAATAGGATGAAAATAAAAAAAAGGTTTCATAGGGTATGTATAATATATAAAGACTAGTATATATATATATATATATATATATATATATATATATATATATATATATATATATATATATATATATATATCCTACTACCATAATTATATAGTCAAACTGAAATGCTCATAAATATTTATAATAGAAAAATGAAATAAAATGATTCATTGTTTCTCTATTAATAAAGAGATGGAAATAACATTCTGCGATAAAGTATGGATAAAACAGAGTAATTGATATTTATATATCAAAATAAATCAATACGCTTTCTATAAACAAAGCAATATCTATATATAGGAAGAATTGTTTAAATGTACAGAGAAACTACAATCAAAATTATCCCTGAAAGAAATATATAATTTAACAGTCCGAAACCTAAAAACTCTCGAAACATTATGAGAGTATCTTTATAGTTCATATACATCTGAACGAGCAATAGGAGAGAATGGTAGAGCTTACAAGAAAAGCAGAACTAAATTAAACACAATTGGGTCTTCAAGGCCGATAAGTAGGAGAAACGTTGCTAGACCAACTTGTAGATGGAGCAACAAAAGTTCGTTTAGTTGGTGAATACGTTAATGTATGGAAGCAAAAAGTTATGAAAAAGGTCGAGGATAAGAAGAGTGCCTGGAATCACAAATTAAACAGGAATTAAATTAATATATGAGAAAAATAAGAGTTAAAAATGTTGAAATAATAATTTCACGAAAACAAAATGGGGCCACGATTTACCTAAAGGTAAAACAAGGTTGGACATCATCCCTAGTTTGGGCTGCAGCGACAGATGGAACCAAGTAAGGAGTGTGCTAACAGTAAATGGAAAGATACCTAGTTAGCTTCCATAGGTTCAAAAAAAAAAACCCAACGATTTAAAGAAATTCAAACAGAGGCATGAAATGCTGAGGATGAAAATTTTCTCAAACAAGTAACATATAATTAAGTACTATGAGGATTTTTGACATTTGAACTATTATAAACAAATAGATAATTCTGCGAAATTATAAACAAATACAACAGGAGAAAATCCCTAATAAATTATGGAGAAGCACTCGCATACAGGTTAAATTTATTCACAAGGAAGTCAATCACTTAAACGAGATTTAATGGAAAACTCACCAGGAAATTCCATAAGAAATAGATTAGAAAAAAACTGACAATCATAATATATCCAATTCAAAAACGGATTCAAAAACAAATGGGTGACGAAAACAGATTGAATATTACCTGTAGCATAGCAAGAGCATCGAACCAAGATAGTGGAACATTGTGTGCACTATAGATTTTTCATCCTATCAATCTTGGTGAGAGGAGAGACTATTACTCTTGCCGGAAAAATCTTCGGAGAATAAAGGAATGGAGAAATTATTGAGTTTAATAGAGATAAACTTCTTCAAACCCTAATCACATCCAATGCTACACATGGAAAATATCTGTCAGTTCTCCCGTACATCGAGAATTTCCCAATTGATATTTCAAAACCGTAATTACATTAAATATTATGGTACCATTGCGGATGGTAGCATTTAAAATGAAACACAATTATGTGACATATATGTATAAACAACTCAAGGAACAGAGTCGTAACTCGATTTGAATGCATATGTACCAATCTAAGTAGATGAGATGAAAACATATAACGTATGTCAATGGACTAAATCACTATACCATAATTAAAAAGGAAATATCAATATTGATCATTAACGCTAAAGTAAGAGGCATAATTATGCGCATTCATGAGGTAAATTTCATCAAATTAAACAGTACGCCAATAATCGTGGATAGGACTGTGGGGTCAAAATAATGTTTTGACAATTAAATTCGGTTGGAATAAACACAATCATAAAATATTTAAAAATAGTTACGATGAACGAGGATATCATTAAGTAAATTAATGATAAGCTCGATGTGATATATATTAGAGCTATATGTATTACGGGTCATATAAACAAATCAATTATGGCAATAAAACCATATGAGATATGGGGAATAATGGTAGGAATGTTATAAACCCTTATGCAATTTAAATCACAATAGTAAGTAGAAATAAAATCAAATTGTATGAAGAACATTACCATGTATGTGTATATAACCATGATGAGTGAGGTGGAATCTTGTTAATGTGATCAATGTTAGGTAAAAGAAAAAAAAAAAAATCAAAGGCAAAGTGAGTATTAAATTAGGAAATGATAAATGGATATTGAGCTATGGAATAACAATGTATATAGAGGGTTATATACATTTGTTAAGAAGTAAAATAATTAAGTGAAAGTGGGATTATGCAAAGTGAAAGTAATATATAGCTTGGATATTATTAATATAAGAATGAAGATAGAAAAATCAATTAAATTGAAAAAAAAAAAAAATTAGAGAGGGAATTGAGGCATGTTACAAATGGTATCAGAGCAATAGTTGAAACTCTAGGCAACTTATGTGCTCATACAGAAAATTTTATGCTACTGATTTTACCAATGTTGGTTTACTGTACATTGAACAGTACTAAGGGATACAACTACAAACCATGATTGAAGAGGACAAGTTGTATGTGGATTTGGGTGGTGGAGAAAACACGCCAGATCCAAATAAGGTTATGTTGCATGAATGCAACGAGGAATGGTATAGCTTGAAAGCGACAATGAAAGGCTAGCATATATAAAATCAGAGCAAGGTTAAAACACTGGACAAACTATGTAACCATACAAAAATGGTATGCTGCTGTATAAAATTTAAATTTTGCTAATGTAAAAATTTGTATAGAAACAATACTGCAGTATAGACCTGCGAATGATGATTGATGAGAAGGGGCTATTTTTCACCAGTGAGAAGCAAGACAAACTTGTTTAGTACTTACTCATACACCAATATTAGTAGCGGTAAAGTTAAGGTAATAATTGAATATGAGTTAGCCTTCTACTATAATAATGATCAGTCTATAGGTGTTAAAATATTTAATGGAATATTAATGGTTAACAGAAATTGGGAAAACTCGTAAGATATTTAAAAAATTAAATATAAGCCGTTTCCATTTAAGGCTGAAGACAACAAAGAAAATTCGTTTTTAGACCTGCATAGGTGAGAAATGGAAGTTAGAAATTGATGATGTGTATTAAGAAGTAATCGAGGTTATCTACAACTGATAGTGGGATTTCCTGGAAGCAGAAAAATTAAAAGTTAGAAAACGAGAATCCTGAGAATTCTGAAGAACAAACATGACTTTGTAATTAAATTTCATACCTTATAGAGTGATTCAAATCGTATGCTTGGCTTATAGACCATCATAAAAGAAGAAAAATGAAGTAAAGAAGTTGTATACAACTGGGTAACAAAAGCTCATAACCCAGTTACATGAAAATTAATAAAATTACGCTAATGTTGTTAGACTGTATTACATTGGGTTTGGATGAAATAAATCTGTAACCGATATGGGTTAAAAAAATTTCTAAGAAAATGATAATAGAACTATTATCAGATGAAAGTTCAAGTGGAACGAAAGTATAAATAGTAATACGATATGTTTTTCATAAATCCATAGGAGAAAAGTAGTACTTACAGTCTTGTTAACCATAATAAATACACCAGAGCTATGATACGAATAGAATGAAATAGCTCGAACCAGAGAAAGGCCAAGTCCCAATCCCAAATCTCCAACTTGAGATGCAGTGTTTATTATGGGGTAGGAGCAGAAATTCAACTACAATCAGATAAAATCATAAAAGAAATGAAAAGTTGGGTTAGAAACCATCGGCCTTTAATTAGTTAAAAGAAAGTGCAAACCATGAATAAGAGACATCGTTAAAATAAAGTATGGGGAAACAGAGAAAAAAAAGAATGTCTATCTACATTAGAGACCAGGTCTATATTAGCATGTACTGAAAATTTCTATCCTAATTGGAAAAGAGAAAAATAAATTCGTAATATCACCAGTGGCATACTGGGGGATAATTGGAAATACATAATAATGAATACATCATATTGAAATAACTAATAGCTACAGTGGAGCATTTCGATCAAGGATAGATTGAAAAATGAGCTATACAGTTATGGGGTATATTAACATACCCTCTTTGATGTGTAGTGAAAGGATAGTAGTTGAAGCAAAAGAAGTAATTATAACTGAAGTAATGAAAAATTACAGTTTTAATTAAATCATGTATGTAAGTTAGAAGTATCGGAAATGTTGATGGAAAAATATGCCTATATATACATATATAGTCGGAACAATAAACCATCAGAATGAATACTATAAATACAATCAAAGGGATTATTGAGCTTATAACTTATGGGAGAGGAATTTTTAACTTCTAATGAACCAATCAAGCATACGAATATAATTTTAGAAATGTCAAATCAGGTTCTACATCCATTAAGGATGAGAAATGAATGTACAATGGGGATGCAGTGTAGGCGGGGAAGAGAATTAAGCGATTGATATATACACATACAAAATTTTGGGATTCAATTGTGTAGGAAGATGATAAAATGAAAAAGTCACAGAGAAATAACTTGATCTAAAAATTTTGTATGTAGAAGAATTGTAAGTAAAGAAACTACATCGGGTGCACTATCAAATAGAAAGTATTGAATTATGGGTACTCACACCAATAAAATTTTGCTGTTATAAAATTTAATTTCCATTATTATTAAATTTGTGGATAGTATAATAGTGCTACATCCGACAGCTGCAAACCTAGAGAAAGGAGGTTGAGCTGTATTTGGATTTGGGTTGTGGAGGAAACACATCAGATCAAAAATTTGTCACAAAAATTTTAAAGCTAGTGGATAAAGTTGAGGAAAATTGTCTTCAACAAAGTGGAAAAAAAAACAAAACAAAACAATGAGTGATGTAGGGTGGAAGAACCACAAACCTCTCAAAGTTCCAAGAATGGAATAATGAAACATAAATTTGTATATAACTGCATATTAAAAATTCCTAACCCAAGGAGGATAAAAGGATAGTTATGGATGAAATTCCAGAATTAGTTCCAAATAAGGAAGTTAGTTATAAGATAAAGATCAAACCTAGTGTTATATAAAAAATTGGTGGGAGTTAAAATAGAAACCATAAGAAGTAATACTGATTTAAAATCTATACAATCTATGTAAGACTAAGTAGATTCTAGTCATGTTGGTTCAAACGGGAGATAAAACCCCACGGAAAAGCATAAGTGCTAAAAAAACAAAATTTGAATTGAATTTTTTTTTAGGACAATTGGTCCCGTTTTACTAGTCAAATAAATAATAATATAAAGAAGTGGGATATGAACTGGTACAAGCCTAGAGGGGCAGTAGTAAAGCTCAAGAAGGGTAAAATTTGTTGCAGTATAAATATATCTCCTTTGTAACCCAGGAAAAAAAAGGTGTTGGGATGGTTGGAATATCTCAACAATTTGAGTAATGCTCAAGTAAGAAGGTATTAAATTACCTTTACAAATTTCTAAAGAAATGTCTCAAATGATAAATAACTTACTAGAAATATATATATATATATATATACCTTTTTTATTCAAACAGACAGAGGGTTCGAGTTAAGTTCAAGAAAATGAACCCTAATATCAGACAAAGATCTGATATACTATGAATAATTCAGAAAAGAAATAGTAAGCTAATGGAAAAATGGAATTGAATCATAGACCTTAATAATGAGCCTGGTTATTAGAAATTAAATTGATTGGCTAACAAAAGAAAACAATGTGAAAGTACTGGTAGTACAGCTATGAACTGAGAAAGGGTAAGTATAACCCTCCATATGATACAGTTTGTTTTCTTTCATTCATCAATACTAATGAAAAGTTGTAAATTTGTTTAGCCAAGTGTGTAATAGAAAATTATCCACTCTGGAAACAAGGAGAAAATGGTGAAAATAAGTGCAGATAAATCACTTGGAAAATCAAGAAAAGCCGAACTAGACTAAGTTTGTGTGAGAAGGGAATCTCACTGAAAGACAAGGAATGATAAGTAGCTGTGCAAAAAGGGCACTAAAAATACTATCAAGCTAAACGGTTTGGGCTAACAACTGAATTTATTGAAATTATTAAAGTTCAGAATGTAGTTGTGATTATCAATATATGTATATGATATTACTTACATAAATTGGTATGAATTGTGGACAGAGAGAAAGTTGAATAAAGGGTTCGTCCAGGTAGCCTTCTTGCAATGAAGTAAAAGGGCAAAGAAAATTCTGAAAGATATGCTATTAATGGATATGCAAATTAGGTGGGAAAACTAATTGCATTTAGCTGAAATTTACAATAATAACAGCTATTCTACTTCTATAGATATGAGTCTGTTGAGACACTCTATGGAAGAAAATGTCATACTCCTTTAAGCTGGAGTCAACTTGAAAACAAGTAAATCCTACTGTAAAATTCTTTGCAGGAAATGGAAAGAGCTGTAAAACAGATTCAGAAAAACAATAAAATAGCTCAAGGTAGACAGAAAAGATATGTCGACAAGAAGAGAGTTGGGTGATCAGGTATATTGGTGTATTAAAACCAAAAACAATACTTTTCATACTGGTAGTTTTGTAAAATCGGCTCCTTGATAATGTGGACTCTTTGAAGTCCTAGAAAGGATGGGACCAATGGCTTATAAAATGGCCTTACCCCTACATATTAAACTTCATGATGTGTTTCATGTATCTTTATTGAAAAAATAAAAATATGTACATCATGCTTCTAACATTATTGATTGGAATGTGATTCAGGAGGAACCTAAATTCCAGAGTCGCTTCAAATCTTGGAGCGGGAAGAAATTGAACTACGAAATCAAACAGTAGCCAAAGTAAAAGTGCAATGAAAGAACTTTAGTACTAAAGAAGCTACATAGGAAGCTGAGATGATGGAAAAGTATCCATCTTTATAATGAACTATAGTAGTTCATTGTTAACACCGAGGACGGTGTTTGTTTTCAGAGGGGGAATGTGTAACACCCCTAGTTTATATGCTTTTAAAGCTAGGCATAAATCCAAAGTGGAGTGGACCCCAGTGGAAAATTATTTGTGTGGATTTAATTAAAAATTTATTAATGAAAAATAAATGGAATATTTAGGTGTGCACTATGACCAGATGAGAATTTGAGATTAAAAAGCCCGATCCACGAGGTTATGGAAAAAGGTTAAGACTTTCCCCAAAACCTTTCAAAAAGCCTTGAAAGGAATTATTTCTAATTTAGATTAAAGAGGAAAAATCTAAATTCCCCAATGAAGAGGAAAGTAGTTGGGAAGAGGTAAAAACCTGGAAAAGTAGAAAGCAGCTTTAAAGTCCCTCATGAAGGGAAGCCTAGCCAAACAAGAATAAAACATCCTAAAATTTTGGACGCAAAATTTAGAAACATGCTTAGGGGAGAGCATAACTTAAGTAAGCTGCTCCAGAATAGATTGAGGTTGGTCTGTTTTGGGAGAAGTTCTCAGCTCGGGAGAGAGTTCGGGAGATAGAATAACTCTAAGGTGGGGAGGACTGTTCATAGAACCCAAGTGGTAAGCATGCTTATCTTATAGTTTTCTATTATAGATGGAGTTAGAAAATTTTACAAAATTAAGTGGCTATCAATTTAAACTTATTTATTCTATACTTTTGTCATTCCTTACATTTAACAAATCTTAGATGGATAAATTCTTCCATAAAATATGTATAATTGTAGGAATATAGTCTAAGGGAAAAATATCAGCCACAATCTCTAAACCTGATACTGGTTTAAAGCTGGAGATATGTATAATTCCCATAGACAAAGAAGTTTATAACTTTAATCTGTTTTTGTAGTATAAGGCTGAGAGATACAGTAGTATAATCTAGAAATTGAAGAACAATGGATATATTACATTCTGTATAATTACTTCAAGTAATAAAAGTCCTATATTGCAAAAAGTTTTCCTGTAAGTGAAACTTTACTCTAGGCAGAAGTAATTTTAACAATTACAATAAAAGTGAGTGCATGCAGTAGGAAAATCACTGTAATTATTATACTACTTTCTGGCGAGAAGATGGACTATTGAATAAATTATCTGAAATCCAAAAGAGTAAATTTACTTCATGTAGTTATCATAAACTGTGACATATGAGATAATCTAATATGGTTACTCTCTAAAAGCTTGTAAAGATAGCAATCTTCTGGAATAAGTGGTACTCCAAAATTTTACTATGTCATTATAGATAAATCATGATTAAAATAGAAATACTCCATTGATAATTCATTATCTATCCTGATTTTTATATTAATTAACTCTGAGAAAGTTTGCCAAAAACGTTATATTGAGAAATAGTAACATTCTAAATATATGACTAATAGGATGAAAATAAAAAAAAGGTTTCATAGGGTATGCATAAGATATAAAGATCGGTATATATAGATATATATATATATATATATATATATATATATATATATATATATATATATATATATATATATATATATATATCCTACTACCATAATTATATAGTCAAACTGAAATGCTCATAAATATTTATAATAGAAAAATGAATTAAAACGATTCATTGTTCCTCTATTAATAAAGAGATGGAAATAAAATTCTGCGATAAAGTATGGATAAAATAAAGTGATTGATATTTATATATCAAAATAAATCAAGACGCTTGCTATAAACAAAGAAATATCTATATATAGGCAGAATTGTTTAAATGTACGGAGAAACTACAGTTGAAATTATCCCTGAAAGAAATATATAATTTAACAGTTCGAAACCTAAAAACTCTCGAAATATTATGAGAGTATCATTATAGTTCGTATACATCTGAATGAGCAATAGTAGAGAATGTTATAGCTTACAATAAAACCATAAATAAATTAAACACAGTTGGTTCTTCAAGGCCGATAAGTAGGAAAAACGTTGCTAGACCAACCTGTAGATGGAGCAACAGAAGTTAATTTAGTTGGTGAATACATTAACGTATGGAAGCAACAAGTTATAAAAAAGGTCAAGGATAAGAAGAGTACTTGCAATCACAAATTAAACAGGATTTAAATTAATATATGAGAAAAATAAGAGTTAATAATGTTGAAATAATAATGTCATGAAAGCAAAATGGGGCCATGATTTACCTAAAGGTAAAACGAGGTTGGACCTCATCCCTGGTTCAGGTCGCAGAGACGGATGGAACCAAGTAAGGAGCATGCTAACAGTAAATGGAAAGATACTCAATTAGCTTCCATAGGTTCAAAAAAAAAAACCCAACGATTTAAAGAAATTAAAACAAAGGCATGAAATGCTGAGGAAGAACATTTTCTAAAACAAGTAACATATAATTGAGTACTATGAGAATTTTTGACATTTAAACTATTTGTAACATTCCCCAACTCCCACACCTGAAATTTTTTTTTTCCTAAGACTAAACTCTCTTCTCATTTTACTATTTCCCTGAGAATTGATGAGCCTCAATGTTGTCTATTTAACGAATACATAGTGATTCAAACCTACCCCTTTTCACATTTAATTTCATATACTTTTAGTAAACATAATTGTATGTTTACTCTATCCCCCCATTGTGGATAGATTTCACAAGTGTCGAACATATAAAAGTTTAGGTGTAACCTCTTTGTGACATTAATAATTATGATTCCTATCTTCAAATCTTTACTTCTATCCCATATATACATATCGTAAATATATGTATAATCCCCCAAAATATAAACAATATATACTCCCTCATATGTAACTCCACAAGACATAATACATCACACCTGTGTATACATATAAGTTCACACATATATCGAATTCATCATATGTATATAAGATGATGAGTGTTCATTCGATTTGGGGATTTCATTGAAGTTTCAACCATAGGATTCATATTCGTAGCCATATGGCACTCATCCCACGCATTACATATTAATTTTATATAGACTTTGACATTCCTTATTACAGTGTCAGTGCATACGACTTAATTCGTTCCCTTGCATGTTTGATATGGCATACGTCTCCTTGCTTTATAGCGTACATGTTTGATGGTTTCATATCCCATCACTTTTATCACTCCTGCTCAGCGTACATTTAAATTTGATTTTTGGATTTGTTCCTAACCGCCAACTCTGAGTGAAAATATATTTTATAGCATTATTTGGTTACTGATTGGAATGCGTATTAATTGTTCTTATGGTACTTGTACACTTGAATTTTATTGAACTCAATCGTCCAGATCATTGTCGATCTCGGTGAAAGGCTACCGATTGGTGCCACTTGTATGGCTCGATTTGACTAGGGTTATCATTTACCATTTCTATAAAAATTTAACATTAAACCTTTATTCGATTCTCCTATTCGCACCTCCGTTCATTCAATTATCCTTTTTTGTTATCACTGTGGTTTCTCTGCTCGATTTCTGAGAGGTAATGGTGCCATACGTCGGCCTTCGTCGCGCTCCTTCAGCGACACGCAGAGGTAACTTATGTTCTCCCACGTTTCTGGTTTTAATATTGGAGAATTGCACTATGTGTTCAGTCGTTATGATTTTATTTTCATACTATCAGTTCAGACCTTTACCAAGATTTTTCTCTGGATTATAAAATCCAGAACGAAAGTCAGAATGCACTTTATATTCTGGGCATTCGTTCTATGAGGGTTTTGTCTAGACTTTTATCTCTTACTTGCGCTCAATTTTATTAACATATTACCAAGCTCATGGTATCGTTATACCATTTTAAAATTGTTTTATTTCCTATACGATTTTCAGTCCATTTAATAAATTGAAATTCAAGTTTCGCAGAGTACATTGACTGATATAAATTAACGTCTCATCTTATGTATGGCAAGTCTGGATATGCGACGTCTTTCCAATACTGGACGAGGGTTTTCCTTCTCAGATATATTCGATTTCCAATTGATTTCTGTGAAGACTAAGGAAGCTGACCAGGAACTCTTCTCAGAGATTTTGGACGCGTCTAGGTACAATTTCTCTTCAGGGTTTACAACATTCGCCGCTTATAACAAATTTCGCCTATGCGTTTCAATTGAAATGCAAGATCCTCTAATCTATTTCGGTCTCTCTTCTATGTTTTTAAAACAGGTTCATACTGTCAAAAACCATTCATTTCCCAGGTAATAATTTATTTAATCATTCGTTTATTATGGTTTTGCTGATACAATTTTCACATCTTCATTTACCCTCCCTAATATTGTTCACAAAATGATATTCGTTTACAGGTAACTCTTTATTATCTGCGTCATATGAGTACTTTACCGAGAGCTCTTTGATTTTGTCATTAAATAATTGTAACGCCTTGCTCTCTGACACAGGTCTGTACTCATGAGCACCTCGGCTGTGTGTAAACTCGTTGCCTATTCAATGACATTTTTAACGTTTGATTTAAATCAGCTCCTGGATGATCTCGTTGACTCTAAGGAGAGTCGTTCCATTGTTTACACACTTTTTATTTATTGTTTGCACCAGACATTATATGTATATATATTGACTGGGGTTCTAATTTGCCCATGTCAGGACAACATAAGTTTCACTGATAATTTTTTCATATACTTTACTTCCGCGTTGTACCGTCTGTATATGAAAATTCGTTTTCGCCTACCATCTGTATATGATTATTTCCTATTTGGAATATTTTGGTTTCTATGTGCCACCAGCTATGCAAGTTTATTATAATTCCTCTGGTTAATTTCCACGTAGTACCTGTGTTCCGCAAGAACTCTTCCTGTTACTACATGGTTATAAAAATACTCAGAATTTATATATAAAATTCGATCTGCAAATTGGCAACTCTCTCTCTCTTATTTTAGAAACTAAGTCTTCATTACAGAATTAATTTACTAGTAGTTTGTTGTATTTTCAATCTAAGACTTTAGTTACTACTTAGCCATTTTCTGCAATACTTAGTTCATTCCCGTTTAGTACTGGTGTAAATCCATATTTCTTTAAAATACTAGGATGGCAATGAGTTTATAGAGTTTTGGTTACTCATCTCAATAGACTTTGTATTTAATTTTCTCTTTGTATAGAGTTGTGTAACTATCATTGGTTCTCATGATTAACATGCCTTGTTAATCAATATTGTTAGCGCTTATTTATCATAAGCCTTTGATTTCAGTATAGATGACTATGTAATGTGCTAAATACGCACCTGTTTTTAATTTTGGAATTTATTTAACTCTATTGCTGACACAGAAGTATATCTGTAACTTGCTTAAGGTTTTTCCAATTCACTGAAGGAAGTATACTATAACTAGGGACTCACGTCATCTGTCCCAATTATATATTATATGGTTCTGCCTATTTGATTTATTGCTAATTTCAATTGAATATACTGTGTATCAATTTTTCTTCCTCTATACTGCAGGTAAGGGTACTATACTTCCTTCTTATATAATTTGAATTTAATTCATAACACAGAAACAGATTAAAGTTTAATTTTAAATCATCTTTGAGAAATATGTATTCTCATATTTAAACCAGTTGTAGTTTAGAAATTCTGATGAATTCCTTCCCATAGATGAAATCTCTACAACTATACAGAAATTGGAAGAATAATTTCTTCTAGTATTTTCTGTTAAATGTATGGGATATACTCCCCCATTCACTACAACAAAATTTTTATACCTACACATAAAAAAATATAAAATTAAACTGTGCATACCACTAAATCAGATGACCAGTCCACCCAACCTTAGAATTCGTTTATCTCCAGAATTCACCCCCGAGCTGAGATCCCTCCTAGAACAGATCAACCCCTAATCTGTTCAAGAATAGCTTATTTAAGCTGTTGTTCCCCAAAGCCTATTTCTAATTCTGCGTCCAGAATATCAGGATGCTTTTCTTCCTGTTTTCCTAGGCTTCCCTATTTAGGGAATTTATATTTTCCTCAAAATCTAAATTAGAAATAATTTATTTCAAGGATTTTTGAAAGATTGTGGGGAAATATTTGCCTTTATCCATCCTCATGGATTTAGCAAGTGATCTCATAATTCTCATTTTGCTCAATTTGCACAAAATTATTTTATTCATTTTCTCAAATTAAATATTTAATTACATCCACAAAATACTTATCCTTTGGGGTCCACTCCCCCTAGGATTTAAGTTCAAATGTCTAGTTTTCAAACAGATAAACTAGGGGTGTTACATATTCCCCCTCTGAAAGAAAACACCGTCCTCGGTGTTGGTATTTAACTACTAGAGTTCATTTTTCAAACAAAAATGGATAGCTTTCTAGCATATCAGCTTCTATTTCCAGGTAGCTTCTTCAGCAGTAAAGTGCTTCCACTGCACCTTTACTCTTGCTACCCTCTGGTTCCTCAATTCAATTTATTCCCGCTCCAATATTTGAAGCGGTTCTAGAAGGAACTCCCCTTCTGGTTCCACCTGTACCACATTCCAGTAAACTATGTAAGAAGCATCATGTATATATATTTTTAGTAATGAAACATGAAACACATCATGCACTCTAACATGGGGTGGTAAGGTCAGCTTGTAAGCCACTGGTCCCACCCTTTCTAATACTTCAAAAGGACCAGAATATCTAGGAGCTAGTTTTGCACAACTTCCAGCATACAGTGTGCTTTTTTTGGGTTTAATACGTAAGTACACATGCTCCCCTACTTTGAATTCTCGATGTGTCCTTTTCTTATCAGCATATTTTTTCTGGCGATCTTGTGTGGTCTTAATGTTTCTTTGTATTTGTTTAACAATTATTTCCATCTCTTGTAAGACGTCTGGTCCCAACATTATCTTATCCTCTGGCTGGCTCCAGCTCAAAGGAGTATGACACTTCCTCGCATAGAGTGCCTCAAACAGACTCATTTTGATGGAGGATTGATAGCTGTTAATATAGGAAATTTCGGCTAAATGCAAGTAGTCTTCCCATTTTGACGGTCGATCCGTCACACGCATTCTCAACATATCTTCCAAAATCTGGTTAGTTCTCTTTGTCTGACCGTCGGTCTGAGGGTGATAGGAAGTACTAAAATTAAACTTAGTACCCATACCTCCAAATAGAACTTTCCAAAAATATGCTATAAACTTAGCATCTTTGTCTGAAACAATCACCTTTGGAACCCCATGTTGTCTTACTACCTCCTTCAGGAACACATTCACTACTTGGGCTGTCCGAAAAGTAGATTTTACTGGTATGAAGTGTGCAGATTTTGTTAAAGTGTCTACTACCACCATCACTGAATCATGTTGGTATTTGGTTTTGGGTAATCCTGTTATGAAATCCATGGAAACTGTATCCCATTTCCATTATGTAATCAGCAAAGGGTTTAAAAGACCAACATTATGCTAATGCTCAACTTTAACTAATTGACATTCCATGCATCTAGCTAAGTATTCTGCTACATCTCTTTTCATTCCTGGCAAAAAAAACTTCTTTTTGAAAGCTGTTAACATTTTCTGATATCCCGAATGCCCTGCATATGGCTGTTTATGATATTCATCTAGAATCTCTCTTTTCAAGGACTATACATTTGGAATATATAATTTATTTTTATAACAGATCAGTCCCTTTTGGTTTTGAGTGTAATCAACCATCTCCTTCTTTAGTATGTTCACTTGTAGTGTTTCATAATTTAGATCCCGGTCTGCTACCTTTTTCACTAAATCTTCTAAATCAAATTGGACACTACTCCCAATGTTGTTTATATTTTGACAAGCATTTCTGCTCAAGGCATCAACAATTTTATTTTCTTTCCCTCTGATATGTTTTATGTCCATATCAAATTCACTCAGAAAATATAGCCATCTGGCTTGTCTAGCATTCAAATCAGTTTGGGAAAAGAAATATTTAAGACTAATATGATCAGTCAATGTAATTTTTTTTCCAAGGAGATAGTGTCGCCACATCTTCAAGGCATGAATAACAGTAGCTAACTCCAAATCATAGGCATTATAGTTCTGTTCATGTATCTTCAGTTTCCTAGATTCATATGCAATAACTGAATTTTCCTACAAAAGGACTCTGCCCAACCCTTCTCTACAGGAATCTGTACATACAACAAATTCCTTATCAGGATCTGCAATTTTCAAAATAGGGGCTGTAGTGAGTTTCAACTTTAATTGTTCAAAACTGTTTTGGCACTTTTCAGTCCACTCAAATTTTACACCCTTCCTTTGCAGTGAGGTTATGGGGTATGCTATGGCAGAAAATATCTCCACAAATCTGCGATAATAACCTGCAATCCCCACAAATGATCTCACTGCTGAAACATCAGTTGGCACCATCCATTCTCTAATAGCTTTTATCTTTTCAGGATCAACAACCAACCCTTTTTTAGAAATAATATGACCCAAGTATTGGATCTTATCCTTATAGAATTCACATTTATTGAATTTGGCATATAACTAGTTTTCCTTCAAAGTTTTCAATCCTATCCTTAAGTGCTCCTTGTGCTCCTCCTCACTTTTGGAATAAACCAAAATATCGTCTATAAACACAAGCATGAATTTATCCAAGTACTTATTTAACACACTATTCATTAGGCACATAAAGGTGGTAGGGGCATTTGTCAAACCAAAAGGTAGGACTACAAATTCGTAGTGACCATACCTGGTTCGAAAGGTTGTTTTTCTAATGTCTTCTTCTTTAATTCTGAGCTGGTGATAATGATTCCTTAAGTCAATATTCAAAAATACTGAAGCTCCTCTCACTTGATCAAAAATATCATCAATTCTGGGTAAAGGGTATCTGTTTTTAATGGTCAACTTATTCAGTTGACGATAATCAATGCACATCCCAAAGGTTCCATCCTTATTTTTCACGAATATAACTGGTGCTCCACAAGGAGACACACTTGGTCGGATATAGACGTTATCCAGCAATTCCTGTAATTGCATTTTCAGCTCTATGAATTCGGGGGGGCTCATTCGATAACGGGCTTGGGAAACAGGTGTTTCTCTCTACACCAAATCGATTGAAAAGTTAATCTCTCTCTGGGGTGGAAGATGAGGAATCTCATCTGGGAAAACTTCCTTAAAATCCCTTACTACTGGCAAGGTATCCAGCATATTTTCTTCAGTTTTCTGTTCTGTCCCTTCTACATGCACTGCACAGACTTGGTATCCCTTCCTAGTGGTTTGTTTTAACTGCAGTGCTGATATTTTTCTTACCAAGATAGGTTTTGGTTTTCCGTTGAGAATAAAAGGTTTCCCTTCTTCATCTACACAATGTAGGGTCTTATCCCAATAGTTCATCATGGCCTTCTTCTTTTCTAGCCAGTCCATCCCTATCAATATGAACCTAATGGAAAAATGTTTAAGTTTACCTCTGTTTGAAAATCATTTAATTTAATTTCTATTTGAGGAAGCCTATGAGTTAATTTCCTCTTGGTTCCAGTGGCTAACTGAACCAGCCAAGACTGCTGAAATTTTTCAGTTTTGAGTTTACATTTTTCTACAATTTTTGGACTAATGTAACTCAAAGAAGCACCCGGATCAATCAAAACTGTAACAGTTTGGTCAGAAATATTACCCTCCATTTCAACCATGGTAGCTTGATGTTCTGCTTGTCGATTCTCCAAGGCTGCACTGATAGTGGGTATATTTCTGGCTATGTCATTTACTGCGGTAGCTTCTCGATCTCTCATAATCATATGAATGTTTCGGTGGGGACAATCCTCAAAAGATGGAGTTCTCCACATCACCAGCATTTCAAGGGTTCCCTCATTTTGACTGTGCCTTCCTTTTTATTTCCTTCATCTAGTTGTTTGGAACCAATTTGAGACTGAGCTGTTTGGCTTTCCTTTGGTTTATTAAACCTTTTCCTCTGATGGTCCCTACCAAAATTTCTTAAGTAAGCTGGTTTCTGTTTCTTTCCTTTAATTTCACCTTTATTTAGCCAGCTTTTTCCATGCTCAACCTTTCCCTTAAACTGTTGATAGCATAATCTAGCCTTCCTTACTACCTCGTCCATAGTTTTTGGGTTATCAAACTCAATCTTCTCTTTGTATACAGCAGGAAAATAGTTCAGAAACCTTTGTACCTTTGCTTTATCTTCCCTAATGTAAGGGAAATATCTCAATAGATTTGTAAACTTAGTGACAAAATCATCAATAGTAATTTTTCCCAGTCTAAGCTCATGAAATTCCTTTGCTTTATCATCATAGTAATGCTCATTTAAGTAGCGGTTTTTGAACTTAACCTGAAAGTCTTCCCAGGTAACTGTCTTTTCATCAATGGCATGAACCATTTTCGTCTCCTCCCACCACAAGGTAGCCTTACCTTGTAGCTAGTAAATAGCTAATCTAGCCTTCAGATTGCTTTCATATTCATAGAATTGGAAATACTTAATCATGTTCAGCAAACAAGCTTCAGCATCTTCCTCCTTCTCCCCATCATAGGAAGGAGGTTTGATCTTTCAGAATTCCCCTTGTAATTCCTTTTTATTTTTATACTAATGCCTAACAGCATCATCATCCTCAGACTCATCAGTCTTCATCTTTCTAGAAACCTCACCTTCTTGGCTGTTCCATGAAGTTAGTTCTCTGATGAGCTTTTCCTGCTCCTCACTGGCTAATGACAATCTGTCATTCTGGCTTCTTAGTTCAACCATCTCTCGTTGCAAACTATGCAACATAGCCATCATGGAGCATTGGGATTTGGTGTATTATCTTCATCATACAGATCGACATAAATTTCCTCACCTTCTGCCATTTCAGCACCACTGTACACTAAACAACACAAGTCAGAAAAAAAAAATTTCTCAACAATAAATAAATTTATACAGTGTACATAACAATAGTGAGCACACACAAAAACAACCCAGTTTTTTATAACATGAGCTTTGATACCATTTGTAACGTTTCCCAACTCCCACACCTGCAAATTTTTTTTTTCTAAGACTAAGCTCTCTTCTCATTTACAATTTCCCTGAGAATTGATGAACCTCAATGTTGTCTATTTAACGAATACATAGTGATTCAAACCTACCCCTTTTCACATTTAATTTCATATACTTTTAGTAAACATAATTGTATGTTTACTCCATCCCCCCATTTTGGATAGATTTCACAAGTGTCAAACATATAAAAGTTTACGTGTAACCTCTTTGTGACATTAATCGTTATGATTCCTATCTTTAAATATTTACTTCTATCCCATATATACATATCGTAAATATATGTATAATCCCCCAACATATAAACAATATGTACTCCCTCATATGTAACTCCACAAGACATAATACATCACATGTGTGTATACATATAAGTTCACACATATATCAAATTCATCAAAAGTATATAAGATGATGAGTGTTCATTTGATTTGGGGATTTCATTGAAGTTTCAACCATAGGATTCATATTCATAGCCATATGGCACTCATCCCATGCATTACATATTAATTTTATATAGACTTTGGCATTCCTTATTACAGTGTCAGTGCATACGACTTAATTTGTTCCCTTGCGTGTTTGATATGGCGTACATCTACTCACTTTATAGCATATATGTTTGATGGTTTCGTATCCCATTTCTTTTATCACTCCCGCTCAGCGTACATTTAAATTTGATTTTTGGATTTGTTTGTAACCGCCAACTCTAAGTGAAAATATATTTTATAGCGTTAAATGGTTACTGATTGGAATGCACATTAATTGTTCTTATGGTACTTGTTCGCTTGACTTTTATTGAACTCAATCGTCCATATCATTGTCGATCCTGGTGAAAGGCTACCGATTGGTGCCACTTGTATGGCTCGATTTGACTAGGGTTATCATTTACGATTTTTATAAAAGTTGAACATTAAACCCCTGTTCGATTCCCCTATTCGCACCTCCATTCATTCAATTATCCTTTTTTGCTATCATTATGGTTTCTCTGCTCCATTTCTGAGAGGTAATGGTGCCATACGTTGGCCTTTGTTGTGCTCCTTCAGCCACACGCAGAGGTAACTTATGTTCTCTTACGTTTTTGGTTTTAATATTGGAGAATTGCACTATGTGTTCAGTCGTTATGATTTTATTTTCATACTATCAGTTCAGACCTTTACCAAGATTTTTCTTTGAATTATAAAATCTAGAACGAAAGTCAGAATGCACTTTATATTCTGGGCATTCGTTCTATGAGGGTTTTGTCTAGACTTTTATCTCTTACTTGCGCTCAATTTTATTAACATATTACCAAGCTCATGGTATCGTTATACCGTTTTCAAATTGTGTTACTTCCTATACGATTTTCAGTCCATTTCATAAATTGAAATTCTAGTTTCGTAGAGTACATTTACTGATATAAATTAACATCTCATCTTATGCATGGAAATTCTGGATATGAGACGTCTTTCCAATACTGGACGAGGGTTTTCGTTCTCAGAAATTTTCGATTTCCAATTGATTTCTATGACGACTAAGGATGCTGACCAGGAACTCTTCTCAGAGATTTTGGACGTGTCTAGGTACGATTTCTCTTCAGGGTTTAGAGCATTCGCCGCTTATAACAAATTTTTCCTATCCGTTTCAATTGAAATGCTAGATCATCTAATCTATTTCAGTGTCTCTTCTATGTTTTTAACACAGGTTCATACTATCGAAAACCATTCATTTCCTAGGTAATAATTTATTTAATCATTCGTTTGTTATGGTTTTGCTGATACAATTTTCACATCTTCATTTACCCTCCCTAATATTGTTCACAAAATGATATTTGTTTACAGGTAACGCTTTATTATCTGCGTCATATGAGTACTTTCCCGAGATCTCTTTGCTTTTGTCGTTAAAGAATTGTAACGCCTTGCTCTCTGACACAGGTCTGTACTCATGAGCACTTCGGTTGTGTGTAAACTCGTTGCCTATTCAATGATGTTTTTAACATTTGATTTAACTCAGCTCTTGGATGATCTTGTTGACTCTAAGGGGAGTCGTTACATTGTTTAGATACTTTTTATTTATTGCTTGCGCCGAACGTTATATGTATATATTGACTGGGGTTTTAATTTTCCTGTGTCAGGACAACATAAGTTTCACTGATAATTTTTTCATATACTTTGCTTCCGCGTTGTACCTTCTGTATATTAAAATTCGTTTTCGCCTTCCATCTGTATATGATTATTTCCTATTTGAAATATTTTGGTTTCTATGTGCTGCCAGCTATGCGAGTTTATTATAATTCCTCTGGTTAATTTCCACATAGTACTTGTGTTCCGCAAGAACTCTTCCTGTTACTACATGGTTATAAAAATACTCAGAATTTATATATAAAATTCGATGTGCAAATTGGGAAGTCTCTCTCTCTTATTTCAGAAATGGAGTCTTCATTACAGAATTAATTTAGTAGTAGTTTGTTGTCTTTTCAATGTAAGATTCTAGTTACTACTTAGCCATTTTCTGCAATACTTCGTTCATTCCCGTTTAGTACTGGTGTAACTCCAGATTTCTTTAAAATACTAGGATGGCAATGAGTTTATGGAATTTTAGTTACTCATCTCAATAGACTTTGTATTTAATTTTCTCTTTGTATAGGGTTGTGTAACTATCATTTGTTCTCATGATTAACATGCCTTGTTAATCAATATTGTTAGCACCTATTTATCATAAGCCTTTGATTTCAGTATAGATGAATATGTAATGTGCTAAATGCGCACCTGTTTTTAATTTTGGAATTTATTTAACTCTATTGCTAACACAGAAGTATATCTGTAACTTGCTTAAGGTTTTTCCAATTCACTGAAGGCAGTATACTATAACTAGGGACTCATGTCATCTGTCCCAATTATATATTCTATGGTTCTGCCTATTTGATTTACTGCTAATTTCAATTGAATATACTGTGTATCTAGTTTTCTTCCTCTATACTACAGGTAAGGGTACTATACTTCCTTCTTATATAATTTGAATTTAATTCATAACACAGAAACAGATTAAAGTTAAATTTTAAATCATCTTTGAGAAATATGTATTCTTAGATTTAAACCAGTTGTGGTTTAGAAATTCCGATGAATTCCTTCCCATAGATGAAATCTCTACAGCTATACAGAAATTGGAAGAATAAGTTCTTCTGGTATTTTCTGTTAAATGTATGGGATATACTCCCCCATTCACTACAACAAACTTTTTATACCTACACATAAAAAAATATAAAATTAAACTGTGCATACCACTAAATCAGATGACCAGTCCACCCAACCTTAGAATTTGTTTATCTTAGTATTTATCATTAACGCTAAAGTAAGAAGCATACTTATGCGCATTCCTGAGGTAAATTTCATCAAGGTAAACCTGACGCCAATAATCGTGGATAGGACTGTGGGGTCAAAATAATGTTGTGAGAATTAAATTCGGTTGGAATAAACGCCATCATAAAATATGTAACGATAGTTACGATGAACCAGGATATCATTAAGTAAATTAATGATAAGTTTGATGTAATATATATTAGAGCTATATGTATTACGGGTCTTATAAATGAATGAATTATGGAAATAAAACCATATGAGATATGGGGAATAATGGTAGGAATGTTATGAACTCTTATGCAATTTAAATCACAATAGGTACAAATAAAATGAAATTGTATGAAGACCATTACCATGTATGTGTATATAACCATGATGAGTGGGGTGGAATCTTGTCAATGTGATGAATGTTAGGTAAAAGGAAAAAAAAATTCAAAGGCAAAGTGAGTGTTAAATTAGGAAATGATAAATGGATAGTGAGCTATGGAATAACAATGTATATAGAGGGTTATATACATTTGTTAAGAAGTAAAAGAATTTAAGTGAAAGTGGGATTATGCAAAGTGAAAGTAATATATAGCTTTGACATTATTAATCTAAGAATGAAGATATAAAAATCAATTAAATTGAAAAAAAATAAAAAAATTAGAGATGGAATTAAGGCATGTTACAAATACTTACCCTTAAAGGCTGTAAGATGCAATCTGTGCACATCGTAGATCGCAACTTTTATGGGATAACGATTAAGCATATTTATAAGTTGAGCGAAATGAGAATTGTGATTTTCTATAAAAATGAAGGGACCATGATAGCTGAAGGTTTTATATCTATTGGTCTATTTGCTCGTCAGGTCCACATGGTCACAATTTATATCATTTTTCTTTTAAAGCTTTTCGATTGATTAAGTGAAGTGCGGTGCAATAAAGTAAATATAACGATGATTGAATATTTTTGCAAAGTTTTAAATCGTATCTTTGGAGTAGCTTGAGCGCATATCGCAGTTCGCATATTTTACGTTTTATGAGTCTTTTTTGGAATTCATTAAGATATGTGATGTGCGATGCGCTTTAAAATAACAAGGCAAAAAATAGAAAATTTTCTATGTTTTTTGTTTTAGGAATTTTTTAAAAATAATTTCCTATCTGTTTCTAAAGGGTCCCTATTTATAAAATAAATGGGGGTTTGTTGTATAGAACAACAATTGGTGATTCACTTGGATGAACCAGATATCTCTGATAAAAATATTTTGAAATTTCTAAGATTTTTTTAAAATAAAATAGTTAAAGGAATGGAATTTCAAATAAATAATATATTTTCTGATCAATGAAAATTTCTCTTATTCACTATCCATAATAATTCCTCTTTTAAAGATATAAGTATGAAAATATATATCAATCCTTACTCAGTTTAAAAAAATAAATTAAATAACCTTTACAAATCAGCTTTATAAAAATTTACTCTTTTATCACAGATAGAGCCTCTATTCTAATAGGCGATTTAAGCTTTTGGCAGGGTTACCTTTTACCCAGGAATGATTCATTCTCCCATCCAGTATTTCTTATAATTTTCAGAAGTAAATTGTAATCTCTGAGATTTTTTTTTTATATTTTTAATTTACTTAAAAGCCATTGTCTTAGCTTGGTAACCAAATGATGAAAATGCCACTCACTAGTAGTATTTAAACTAATCAAGCTATCTCTTGATGAGACCCCTTGTCTTTTTGATATAATCTCTAGTCATTATCCTGTTTTGGTAGATAGTATTGGTAATTTCAGTTTAAGTATTTCCTTATGAACATGGTAAACGAGCTCATGATGAGACTTATTATCTTTTAATTTTTTCTTCTAATCATATATTTTAATTTTCTTTTGAATTCCTTTTGAAAATTTATAATATTTTCCAGATGGGATGAATCATAGGTCTTTTTAAGATTCTAGATGATAATGTTGAGCTTCAAATTGCTTTTCTGGAAATAGGTTTTTACTATATTAAAGTTTCTTTTCTTGACTGATAAACATAATATTCATGCTATATAAAAATAAGAGTTCATCAAAGAATAAATGTTTTGATTGAAATTTCATTTTTCATAAAGATAAATCAATCTCTCTCTCTAAATCTTTTGATTTTCCTTCCTTAACATTTTTCATTTTCTATAAGTGAAAAGAAAAATCAAAAGAAGATCATCTGAGATTTGATTTTGAAAATCCAAATATTAATACTAAAAAACCTTTTATTTTAAAAGAGAAAAACAAAAGACATTAATATGCAAAGATAGAAGGGGTTACCTCCTATGAAAAATATTTTTTCAAAATCTGCCCATTAACAGGCAAAGAATCCTTTTTGCCTGATAAATCTTGTAATAGAAATGTTTATGGGCCTATTTCTTCAATTATTTGAAATGGACCTAGCCAGAGTTTTTGAAACTTCATGTGTTTGCCTTTTTCCTCATGCGCTTTGTTCCATTTCACTACCAAATCACCAATTTGACAATTCTTAGGAGTAATAGAAGTTGAATCAAATGAGGCTTTTATTATTTTCGGATGATGAGCATGAGTTTGTTTGGATTTTTCTCTTTCTTATTCTAACTTAAGAATTTGAGCTTGTCTAAGTTGTAAAGAAGAAGTAGGAATTTCATCAATTTATTGAACTAAGGAAAGAGATGGAATACCTACATTGGTGGGAAGTACAACTTCCTTTCCATATACAATATTGAATGGTGAAGTACCAATAAAATATTTTTGAGTTATTCAATCTACCCAAAGAGAAAAAATTAATGAATTATGCCAATTTCTTTGATTCTGATCAACAGTTCTTTTGATTATTCTAATCATATTTTTGTTTGTGGATTCTGCTAAACCATTTCCTTGTGGGTAATAATTTGTAGAATGTTTTATTTTAAAACCTATTTTAATTTCAAAATCTATCATAGTAGTTCTAGAGAAATAAGATGCATTATCAAACATCAAAGCAGTAGGCAAGTCAAACATGGTTATCATAGTTTGATCGATGAAATCAATGATGTTTTCTGAATTAGCTACTTTTAATGAAATTGCTTCCACCCATTTGGTAAATTAATCTATAGCTGTGACAATATATCTATGCTGTTTGGAAGAGTTAGGAACAATCTCACCAATTATATCTAATCCCCATTGCTCAAATGGTTGTTCAATATTGACTAGCTCTAATGGGAATGTTGGTTTTCTTTGTTTTCTAGATGTAATTTGGCATACTTTACATCTCCTTGAATATTCATGGGCATCTCTAAAAATTGTAGGCCAATAGTAACCTGCATGCAATATTTTATGTGTTGTTGTATTTCCTCCAAAATGTCCTCCAGCTGGTCGATCATGGAGTTCCTACAAGACTTATCTGCTTTAGATTTTTCTAAGTATCTTAGAAGTACAAAATCAAAATTTCTTCTGAATAAAACATCATTGACTAACTCATATTGTTTAGCTTTTAATCTAAGAGCTCGTTTTTTCTTATAACTGAGATGATTTGGAGCATATCCATTTTTTAAATAAAATATAAGATCAACATATTGTGAATCTGAATCATTGAGGCTTACCTATGATGTTTTCACATTACCTTAATCTTCTTCTGATGGCGAATGTGATGCTCCTGTAAGCATTCTACAAAAACCTTGACATCTAATGATTTTGGAGGGTTTTATTTCTACATCATACTCTTGTAACACAGTTACCCAGTTAGCTCTTTTTTCTGCGAATTCTTTTTGCATCAAAAGTTGTCTTACTGCAGAAAATGGAACTATGATTTTCATATGAGACTTTAGGAGAAAAGGTCGGAGATGTTTTATGGCTTTAAAAACAAAAAATGAATTTTTTTCAACAAATGTGTAATTTGGTTTTACACCTTGTAAATTTGAACTAAATAATGATATCGATGCTTCTATTTGTTGGTAATTCAACTGTGTTAAAACATCTGCATATAATGTATCTCATGAAAAAGTGTATAATGTAAATGGATTAAGAAAATTAGGGGTTTTCAAGAATGGAGCATTGACAATTGACTGTTTAATAAGTTCAAATGCTTCTCTTTCATTATGTCCCCATTTGAAAACATAATTTTTCTTAATCATGTTCTGCAATGGTAAAACTATTTGAGAAAAATCAGGGACAAATCTCTTAACAATATTAATTTGCCTAAGGAATGATTGCATTGTTTTCTTGTTATGAGGGAAATCAATTCTTTTAATTTCATCAACTCTTTCAAGATCAATATAGATACCATTTTTTGACACAATGAATCCTAAAAGTTTTCCTTTATCTAAGGAAAATTTTGATTTCTTTGGATTTAATGAAATTCCATACCTTTTGCATCATTCAAAGACTTGATTTAGGTCATTAACATGATGATTTTCCTATTTAGAGAAGATAGTAATGTCATCTAAATAGATAACTACTGTTTTCTTTATAAGTCCTCTAAAAGTTGTGTCCATGGCTCTTTGGAAAGTGGCACTTGCATTAAATAATCCAAAAGGAATTTTCTGATAAGCATATGTTCCCCACTTAGTTCTAAATGTAGTTTTCAATATTTCATCTAGATGAACAAGGATTTGATTATAACCTGAAAAATCCATCTTGAAAAGACATAAGCTGAGAACCAGCTACTTTTTGCAATATTTGTCCCATGGTTGGTAGCGGAAAATTGTCCTTCTGGCAAGATTTATTTAAGTTTCTAAAATCAATGTAGATTCTAATATCACTATTATTCTTCTTGAGAGGTACCAAATTCGATACCCATTTTGAATGTCTGACTGGAAAGATAATTTTTTCTTTGAGAATTTTATTCAATTCAGTTTTAATTTGATTTTCCAAATTTGGATGAATCTTTCTCAATTTCTGTTGTATAGGCTTTTCTTCTGAGATCATAGGAATCGTGTGTTGGATTACAGAAGTATCATATGTTCTAAGATCAGAATAATCCCAATCAAGGACACTTTTGTACATCTTAAAAAATCTAATGAATGATAATCTTTCATTAGAAGACAGGCCAAGACCTAGATTTATATTTTGAGGCTTTTCTTCACTTCCTAGATTAACTAACTCAAATATTAAGGTAGAAATTTGTATTTTTGAGTTAGTTACTCTTTTAAATCTATCCTTTAGATCATATAAGTCTTCTAACTTGACAACATATTTTGGAATAATATTTTTATCTTGTTCTTTTCTAATCTGAGTGTCATGTTAATTTTCATCTATGATTTGATTATCATAAGATTCTTCAGATGTTAAAAAATCTATGATATCTGAGTCATTGTTGAATACTCTCCAATTAGTGATATTATTAGGAATAGATGGTCTAAAAATCAATTCAATAAAAAATCTATCGGGACTAAATTCTTTGGATGGAATTATTTTTGATGCTACATTAGCGAGCAAATCTACACTAGCATTCCATATTCAAGGTATAGAAGAAATGTTAAAGGCTTGGAAATGAGTAGTTAATTCTTGGACTAATGATTGACAATGTCTTAAAAGTCTAGAATTACAATGGATAGTATCTCTCACTTGCCTAAATATAATTTGTAAATCTCCTAAAACCTTCAAATATTTGATTTTAGGTCAATACATTTTAATGATATTTGAACTAATGCTTCATACTCAGCTACATTGTTGGTACAATCAAATTCTAATCGACAGGCTCACATAGTATTTTCTCCCTCTGGGTTTATTAAAATGAAACCCATACCTGCACCATATTCAGATTTAGAACTGTCAAAATAAAGTGTCCAAAATAATGAATCAACTATTTTTCGATCTGAAAAATTAATACATCTAAAATTATCTAGCTGGGAAAAATTCTCAATTTGATATAAAGCCACGTTATCAAAGAAAGGAGATGGTTGAGCATTAAAGTTTCTTAAGAATGACTGTGTATATTAGTTTCCAATAATGTTGTTATTGAAAGCTACTGGCTCATTAAGTTCTTCAAGGTCAGTCACTGTGTGTTTCATAAACTTTTCACAATCAATTCAAATTTGATTTGACTTTCCATTATGTGGTAACCACATATGTGACCAATCTATTTAGAAATAACCATGAAGTTTCTAAAAAAAATCACGACTTAGAATTAAACCATAAAATTCAGGAATGTGTGCAACTAAAATATCAATTATCTGAAAAAATTTAGGATTGATGACAATTTGATTGAAACAGATTTCAATTCTCCTACCAGTTCTACTTTAGTTCTATCAAGTTGTACTATATGAACTGGAGAACTCTGAGGAGTAATGTTCAATTTAGCACAAACTGAATTTAGCATTATATTTGAAGAAGCCCCCGAGTCTATAAAACAATTATGAACATTTTGGTTATAGATCTCATAGGTTAAGAGAAATGGGGGAGTATGAGAGATGGATCAATCACCTATCATAATTAAATCTGAAGCATCTATTTTTACAACAGGAGAATGTGGCTTACCTGTTTCATTAGAAACTTGCACTATAACTGGAGCAGGTAAGTTTGAAGCAGGAATAAATTTTAATTCTCTAGGTAGGATTTGTTGTTGTTGCTTCAATTTGGTAAGCTCATGAATTGAAATATTTTCCCTAGTTTTCTTCATGTCTTCAACTATATTATACTCAATGGTAACTGAGATAACCATTGTTTTAGATATAGGTGGAAAGTATGATGTAACAGGACTTGTTTGTGTAACCTTTTAATTAGACTTTTTGTTTGTTGATTTGTGTTTAGCAGGAGTGGAAATGTTTTACTGTTGACTAGGTTGTATTGCTTCAGTATTTGTTTTTCTATGTGTGCTGACAGGAAAAGCTTCAATTTGTTCTTCATTTGATAAGATAAAATCCCACATTCCATTAAGTTCAACTTCTTCTTCTTCATCATCTTCTTCTTCCTCTGTTTGTTCTTCCTCATCATCTTGATCTAATTCAACATTAGATATAATTTTTGGAGGTTGAGAACTAGAGGTTTGTTTCTTCTTGAAATTTCTAAAACCATTTTTTGAATTTGAATTTTCAGCGACTTGTTTCTTGATGTCTGCCATCTCATTGGTCATGGTTTTCAAAAATTTTTGAATACCTTAAACATTATGTGGATCTTTGGTGTTTTCTTTTTAGAATCATCTTTGAAAGATATTTTCTTTGGTTTACGATCTTCTTGAGAATTATTTTTCTCAAGAGCAGTTATGCGTTTTTCTACAGATAGAGATTCTTTCATATTCTCTACAAGAGTCGCTAGTTTTTCTCTATCAACAAAAATAGCTATATTAGATGGAAGTGATCAAATATGCCACTAAATTTGACCTTCTGCACCAGGAACTGTTGTAACAAGAATTTTTTTGAGTAGTTTATTAAATCTTGAACTAAAATCTTTTATCTTCTCACCTGGTTTAGCTTTAATATTTGAAATATCATTGATTAGAGTCACAGTAGTTCTGTCATCTCCAAACTTAGCAAGAAATTGTTCTTCAAACATATTCCAGTTAGTTATGGAGTGAGCAAGTAATGAAAAATACCAGGACCCTACAGATCCTTTTAAATTATATGGAAATAATCGTACAACACAATCCTCTTCAAATACTACATTCAAGTTCACAGCTAACATAAAATTATGAATATGTTCTTTTGCAGGAAGACCATCATCAGGGTTAAATTTTGGGAGCCATCTTTCGGGATTTTTAGGCAGAGCATGAAGAGGAGCAGGCATGTTTACAACCCCTAGATTACTCCATGGGTTTACATTCCATGGAGGGACTTAAATACCATTGGATTATGGATGAGTTGATTGTGAATTAATGATGAGGCAGGTCGAGTACTAGGACTAGTATTCTGAGTATTGGAACTACTTAAAGTGATACCGACTGTTGGAATAAAATTTATGGAAGTGAGTGGAGGAAATAGGGGTGAATGGGATAAGACCTTGCTAGCGATCAATTCTTATTTAGTCCTATTTAACTTCTTTTGAGTACTACTGATAGGAAATTCAAAAGGGAGAATCCCTATTTTTGATTTTCTGATTGAGTTAATATTCTTCGAGGTTGTAAAGAGGATGAAATACTAATATTTGATAATTGAGAATATTCATGCTTTTCAACAGAAATAGATAATTTCTCTAACATTTCTATCAAAGACTAAACTTCTGGGGAATGTTGGTGAATTTCAGGAAATAGTATAGTTTGAGTAACACTGGGAGATTTAGGGGAAATATGATCAATTTCAGATTTTAGAGATGAGGATCTAGGTAATTTCTAGAAGTTTATGGGGATCTAGAGGGAGAGAGATTTTTGATTGACCTTTAGATTGATCAGAACTTTGTGCCATTCACTTGGCCCTCCTTCTAACGCCAATGTGTTGAGTCCTCAGAATTCTATTACCAAAACATGGGGGAAAGCCACCCGGTCCGGACCTTAAAGCAACACCTTTTCCGTTTGGTTTAGTGGCTCCGACTGGGGATAATGGGACCGATTTCCCAATAAGGATGATTTTGAGGGTGTTTTTTAATATAGTATGCAAATGGTTAATGATTTCAATATATATGCATCTATCTAAATTATTAATCTAATATATACCCAAGGTATTTTTCCTTTATGCGATCTAAAATGATATCTTTCAACTATTAGTAATATAGATCATTTAATAGTCGAAAGAGATCAAAATTATGTAAAATGATTCTTCTAACAAAGTAGTTTGCATAGAAGAATTGTGGAAGAAATATCGCATTTATCAGTGTGATTACATACTCAATAAGAAACCATAGCTAAATATTAGAACAGAAGTGCATGTAATATTTATATATGATGACATTTCAAATATGTAATGCAATAAAAAGATAACTGTCAATTTATGAAATAAGACTTAATACAAGTGAATAGAAGTACCATATGTACGAAGTTCTACTCATGTAAACTGACAATAGTGAATATGTTCCTTCTCACTTTCGAGCAATTTAAAGAGTACAATAGTGCAACATCAGTTAAACAACTTTAGTTTTTAAAATATAATAGAATGTGTTCCATTAATTCATCGAAGCACTCACAAACTTACAATAGTGCATTCTTCACAAATGTTTTTGACAAATTTCTAGACCTTTCTCTAAATGCATGAGAAGGGTTTAAATACTAAACTAACTAGAAACTAAAATAAATTATTACAAAAATATAGAGAAGGTTTCAAATAACCTTCCTCAAAAAGCTAACTTAAACAACAATTTAGGAAACTAAACTAACAATCTTGATTTTACGAATCCTGGCCTTCTTTCTGAATGTGGTCACGAAGTTGGAAAATATCTGACATTGCTTTGAGCTAAGCTGGCTGTGATATCCATGATCAGATCTGTCCCTAGAAAATATCATTTGAGATTACTGACTGGGATCTTTCTGCTGAATTTGTAAGAGACTGAAGAGTTTGATGTCGATGATAAGGTTTGATAAGAAAATTCCAGTAATTTTCCTGATCAAACTTATTTACCTTTTTAATCATTTCCTCCTATGTTTATGCTCTCTGTCTCCACTTTGCTTCTACGTGTCTTGTTTATGAAAACACATCAGACGTGTTTTCCTTAAGAATTTATGTTTTAGACAGTTGCTCACACAGATTCAATAATCTCACTTGATATCTTGGATGTCTTGGCCGCTCCTTTCTCTGTCTGATTCATTTGTGCTTTCCATTCTGTTAATAGACTTTCTTTGCGAAGCTTATCTACTTGAGGTAGATGAGATTGCTTTCCTAAATTTGAAACTTGCCACTGAATGTGCTCTTCAATTTTCTTCTCAAGCTTTTCACATTCTAGTTTCTAAATTTATATCTGCTGGATCATTATTTTAATTGAATCACAATAAGAATAAATCATAGAGGCTTGATGACAAAACACTTCTTTTGATTTCTTTAACTTGGTGTTTAAATCAAGTGCCTCTTTGATAAATTGTTCTAATTGTTGTTGACTCTGTAACTTAGTCATTGCTATTTCCGGTTGTGCTTATTTTTCATTAAGCTCTGTCTGATGCTACAATTTGAGACTTTCAATATCTCTATGAAATTGGGCTATGTTTACTTTGACTTGCTCGCTGGAATTGGATTTGTCTTCATTCAACAAATTTTGTAGTTCTCGTACTCTGGCTTCCTTTTGTTTTAACAATACTCTAACCTCAGTAGCTTTATCAATAGTAGCGATAGCATATTACCGTGCATATTGTGATAATTTGGTTATATGTTCAGTGGGGTCCGCTGAGGAATATTTCCATAGTACATCAATTGATTCATTTGTATGCTTTGGAGTTGTTTCATCAATTCTCCTTCTTTTATTTATTTTAACTACAACCCTGTAACTAGGACTGTAGAAAATATCTAATGAAGGGATATCTTCAATCTGTAAAACTATCTGATTTGTAGGGTAGGCTAGTATGATTTATTTATCATGCATTTCTAGAATTCTTTGTAGTGGATTAACAGTCTCCACTATTCTCTGTGAGTGTTCTAGTGTTTGGAAACTTTTTGCTTGATTACTATTGGGATTTTCTTTAGAATTATTTATTTCTTTTGAAAATTCTTCCCATTTGTTGATAAGATATTTTTCTTACGGTAAACTGGACTGATATAACTATTTAAGAATTTGATTCTATCCCATTATTTCTTGTTTCCTCTAGCATTTCTATCTCCTGAATGACTTGGTCAATTGTGTTTTCTAAGTTTTCCATCTTAAATTTGGATTCATTTTAAGAATGATCTGAATTATCAGATTGCTGCTGCGACTGACCTGATTCATCTTCAGACATTTCTTTTATTTCATCATCTATACCAACACTTGGAGTTTGTTTAGTCTCATCTTCAATAGTTAGAAATTTTAGAGGGACTTTCTCTAGTCTTTTGTTTCTATATTCTTGCAAAGGTTCAACATATTTTTGACTTAGTTGACTAGATACATACTTGATAATATCTGAGAAATTTTCCATAGCCTGGAAGAGATCATCAAATAAATATTCCCCCTTTACGAAAGGCTTCATCTTAAGATTTGTGATGTAATTTTTAATCACATCATTTGGATCATATAATCTTCTTGACATAAATGCCAATTTCAATAACTGAATTTTTGGAACCTTCTTGTAAGTATGGTCGATATTAGACAAAGCAAAGGTGCCACATTGTAGAAGGAAATTAGGAAAAATAGCCTTTTTAGTATCCTTCAACTGCTTCATGACACCATTGACAATCTGATAGGCTATTTCTTTTGCGAGTAACTTATCGGGAACATAATAGTGTAAAACATGGGGAGACACATAACTCCCGAATACTCTAATATATGTAAATTTTTCTTCAACAAACCATCTAGCTATTGAAAGAATGTCTACGTTAGCTTCTTCAGAAACTCAAGGAGCCCTTTTGTTAAAAATCATTTGGTTTATATGCAATATGACTCCATAACAGAATTTATAGAAGTGCAAGTGGAAATCTGAATCCCAGATTTCTTTGTGGTAGATGTGAATTTGGGTAAGGTGTTTGGTAGTCCATTTCACTACAAGAAAAAAGGACATTGGTGAGGGTCATGCTTGTGATGGACCTTTAAGTTCCATCACCAATGTCACATATGGTGACGGTCCTTAAAAAAGCATTGTCGTAAGTGTATATAGTGATGGTCCTTTAAGGTCCGTCACCAAAGCCATTTTCAATGACACTTTTGGTGAGGGTCGTTAAAGGCCCATCACTAATTCTCTCTTTGGTGACACTTCTAGTGACAAAATTTTAATGACCCCCACCGATTATATTTTTGTTACATTTGGTGATGGTCAAAAGATGTTCGTCACGATTGATCATTCCAATGAGTTTTTGATGACGTTATGTGCTTGTTAATATATATTTTGTCAAAAGATAATGAATTAATACCATTATTGTGGAGTCTTTTTTATAATATGTCCAAGTCCATAGTGGTTAGAGTGAGACAATTTTTTAAGAAGTAATTAGTGTGTATCATTTCCCTCAAGTAATGACTAGTCGAATAGAGTTTTCCTATGAGTAATCACATGATTCATATCTATTAATTTTATTATCAAGAAAATTCCCTTTAGATAAAGTCCCACTAGTGTGTGTAGTAAATATATTATTTAATACATAATCAAGCTCTATCAATTGTATTAACGAGAAAGACCTAACACTCCTCAACAATCTGGGCACACCTTAAATTAATGCTTTGGAAGACACTAACATTTCTTAGCACCTCGCATGTCTTGGAACATATTTGTACCTAGAACATCTTGTCATGACACTGATGCCCAAGCACATGGTGGCATGCGCTAGCACAACATAGAACTCTCCTAGCATGTGTTGGCATGCATGTAGTCCCTAGCATGCCCTGGAACACCTTCGTTGAATGCATTGACATACACTAGCACTTTCCACACAATGCCACTTGGCATGTATTGGGAACTATTATTAGTGTGGTTAGCATGCCCATTTTTAAAAAGATAAAGTCCTGACTTATTAACCCTCTTATTTGTTCTTCCTTTTGTTTCCTTGGAACTTCTTGACACATATTGACATACCCTAGCACCCTGCACATCCTTAGCACCTGGCATGTATTGGCATATCTTGGAACTATTTGACACATATAATTAGCACACCCCATAACTCCCAAGCACACTTTGAGATTTCTTGACATTCCTTTATATTCCATAGCATGCCTTACCAATCCTTATCATACCTTTTCACTCCCTCCTTGGCATGACAGCTATCACTCATTAACACTAGTCCCTGGCACATGTTCCTCATATTCATTAACTTCCATGAATTTTGACCTAGTGCTCCCTTAATGTTTTGTCCTATTACTCCTTAACACTCCTCAACATGCATTAGCACTCTCTAGCACACCTTAGCACTCTTTAATATGCCCTTCCACTTCATAGCATGAACAACACTCTATGACATATATTGGCACTTGGAACGTGTTGGTACTTAGAAAGTCTTAGCATGTATGGAATATGTTGACATGCCTTGGTATAATTTGGCATGGTTTAAGATTAAATTTATTTGAGATCAATTGTTGGAAAGTAGATGAGAAGCAACAAAGGAACACTTGGCACTTAGAATGCACTAAGACTTTTCACTTTGCACCTATTGGCGCCTAGTTTTGGTGTACCTAGCATGCCCCTCTTGGAAAAGGTAAAATGATGACTTATTAACCCTTTTATATGTTCATTTCCTTGTAGTTTAAATTTTTTCTCCCTTTCAGTGCATTGACAGTCCCTGGAATGCATTGGCACACCCTTGCACATCTTGGAATTCCTTATCACTTGGCACATATTAGCATGTTTGACATGCCTTCACACTATCTCACATATCTTAGCATTCCCTAGCACACCTTGGCACTCATGTCCTCATAGCTATCCTTTACATTTTTTCATGACTTGGGAACCCAATCAATTCCTTTGCTACTGCAGTTCATGTGACAATATTGGCTTGCTTCAACCACAAAAACTTGAACAATTGCACCTACTACAGGTAGATTGTGCCTTGTTCACCTAAGAACTACCTATAACTCATCTTATGCCACTCATGTCCAATTTAAACTTGTCCCACTTGACTAGTTACCAGGACAAGGATTACATGATCTAGCCATGGCCATAAAACTACTAAGAAACATAGCTTACATAGGAAATATTTCACCAGTATGTTCAATTCATATAAACAGTAGAAAATTAATTGAGAGTTTGCAAGAACCACAAGATGCACAAGGCACATGAGATATAAGCCGAGTGCCCCAAAACTTATACACACCAATGTAAAATATTCAATTATCTATAATATTTTAAAACATGAGCATGTAGCTAGAGTGTGCTACATCTCATATAAAAAAATAGCTAAAGGCGAAACAATGGTGTGCCTAGCACAAAGTGATCTCCCTTTGTCTAAAACTGCTATGTCGAGCCCCGTGTAACAAACGTAGGCTTGCCTCCTATAAATCCTATTCTAAACTTCTTCTAACACACTTCGTCCTTAACACACTTGAATTCATTGACACTCCCTCGCACAAACTCTTATTCGTTCCTTTCCATGAAATTTGACCTAGTTATCCCTTAATATGCCCTAAAACTACCTAACACTCTTCAACATGCATTGACATTGTCCGACATGCGTTATCATACCTTTTCATTCCTAATGTGCATGCCCTGACCGTCCCTAGCTATCATGCCATCACAACTACCCTTACTTAATTTGAAACTTGTGAACCCAACCAAGCCCTTGGATGACTACAAGAGATTGACCAAGTTACGGTTACTACAACTAGACTATGTTTTTGATTGTGTAGCTTTGGAGGTACTCCACAATCCTAGCCAGATGGTTTTTTGTGAGTTTGGTCACAAAAGGCTTTGTGGGAAAAGAAGCCAAGAAAAGGGATTTTGGACCCAAGATGGGGTTTAAAATCTAAAAGAAAATTAAAAAGGAAAATTAATATTTCCTAAGGTCTAAGTGGATAAAACCTATAAGTTCTAGAGGGTTACTAAGAGGTCTAAGAAAAACTATTTAAGGAAGCCTTAGGAGGAAGGAAAGAACATCAAGTGAGAAGGAGCTCATTTGATCAAGGGGGCGAAGAGAGATGTATTCCTAAAGTAGGTCAAGTAAGAGGGTCGAGTAAGGGTTGCTAAAGGGAGGCCGTAATCATCCTCCAAGAGCAAGATCATCATGTGAAGCTTCACAAGAATGTTGCATCCCTTAATGGTTGGTTCAAGCTAGGATGTAGGATGGAATATTTTTTGTTCTCTTCTGGCAGATTGAGCGTAAGAGAGGTTTCTCATGAGCATCTGGGTATGTGATTTTAATGGTGTCTTTGAGTGAAGGCCACATCAAATTCTGAAATGTTGAAATTTTCAATAAGAAGCATTGAAATTGGAAACCAGAAAGGACAAAAAAAATGCACCCACATTGGTGAAGAATTTTGATGCACTGGGAGTGAGGAATGTGGGGGTGTATAATTTATTTTTCCCTTAAATAAATTGGACAATAAATTGTAATTTCATCTCATAACAACTTGTGTCAGTTAACTAAGTCATGATGATTGAGTTAGCTCAAGAAATTTGAGTCGAGGGTCTAAGATGAGGCATGTAGAGGTATTAATCTAATATTTTTGGAGTCCAGTTGCAGTTGATGCATTAGTGGGGTGCAGGTGCGAATTATTTATCTCAATTAAATGAGTTAAAATCACTTTAAATAGTTGTAACTAAGTGATGAGCTACTGAGAGGTCGTCCAGCGAATTAAATTAGATTTAATTCACAATATGTGATCAATCAGATAACTGATAATTCACTATTAATAGTTGCATGCACGTCAGTTCTGAGGAAGACCCAGTTGAGACAAAGGTTAAAGGGAACATAAGTATCATTTTTATTTATACAAAATTTCCCATGTGCAATTATAAATTCACTGGGATGCCATGATGGATTGCGCAGTCAAGGAAGACTAGTTTTGCTAATTAATAGGGAGCTAATTCCCTAGGAATTGCATGAGTAAGGTAGGCTGAAGGAAGGTTGAGAATTGGCTAAGTACTAGATCGATTTTGCCTAAATCAGCGGGAGGTAATAGGCAGAATGTTGGAGAATCTCATGAGAGATTAAGAATTGTATTTTTTCATGATTCCTTGACTTAACACACAATAGAGATAGAGGGGTTTTGAGCAGTTGCTTTCCCCAGAGACATATTTTGTTGTGCGATGGATAATTTATTTCTCTTACTTATATGTGATTGTGTGATCATGTTTTTTTTCCGAAAATTGTAGGAAAGATTCAATATCTTGTTTTAGTACATTATAGATCAGATTGAATATCATTGGTTAGATTTTCTACATGGTATCAAGGTAGGAATTTTTTGGGTGATGTGTTTGCAGAGAAAATCTGAATATTTTGGTATAAAATTTCAAAAAAAAAAATTGTATATTTGGATTCCTTGCGAGAAACTACCCAAATGGAAAATCAATTCAGAGCTCCGATGAGGGAGGTATCGTCAATTTAAAACCAACTCTTTTTTAGAAAATTTTGTAATAGCCGAAAAATTACAATGTGCACAGTCAAGAACCTATATGCACTTGAGGTACCAGATGCATGCAAATATTTAAGGAGTAAAGCATAGGTTAGAGACTTGGCTGTTGAAAGGGAGTACAAATTACCTCCCAACAGGAAACCTTAGAAGCAGTCTCAGAAGGTTATGGAGCAGCCATAATTGGAGAAGAAGAGAGGAGATTGAGTGGAAGTGTCCACTCAAGCCGAGACCTCCATGAGGGGGGAATTTCAAGCCAGATGGGCAGAGGGATCACATGCAACCATAACTCCTAGTGAAAGGTAGACATAATCCCAAAGTAAGAAATTTGGGTAGGGTCCATTGAGATGGTGTGTCTCATGGATCAAAATAGATACGAGGAGTCAACAGTACAACAATAGTAAGAAGGATAAGTTAGATTGATGCAGTTAGATGTCAGGAATACATAAATCAGAGTGACAGATGTCAGATACTGGAGCACAGATTAGAGTTGGAAACAGTGCAAAGGGCACAAATGAAGATGTCAACAACAACGTAGAGACTCTAGTAGACAGGTGTAGTAGCTAGCAGCAGTTAGGAGAATATTATGACAAATGAATTATATTGATTCAGTTTTTCGGAGGCTATTCAATTTCAGGATTTGCAGGTGCGAACAACACTAGAGAATTGTTGCATACATAATTCCAAAGGTACCGGATCGGGATAGATTTAATTCCTTTATTTTTGAGAGGGAGTGTTGAAATTTGCAACAAGAAATAGTGAAATTGGCAACCAGAAAGGAAAAAAAAAATACACCCACACTGGTGAGGAATTTTGATGTACCAAGAGTGAGGAATGTGATGCGTCTAATTTATTTTTCCCTTAAATAGATTCGATAATAAATTTTTATTTCATCTCATAACAACTTGGGTCAGCTAACTAAGTCATGATGACTGAGTTAGATCAAAAAATTCATGTTGAGGTGATCGAGGTGGATATTGGTGGCCACACACCTATTCCACTTGGGCCATCACCATTGTCTCTTTCAGTTTTTCAGTTTCCTTAATTATAGCACAATTCAATATTTTTGTTAGTTTTTCGGGACCTAAACTTCCAGAGAAGTTTTGAGGCCCCAAACGATGTTTTTTGGGCATGAAAGGTTTGGAGATTTCCACGAAATCAATTTAGCAATTGTATTCCTTGGAGAAATATATTTCTAACGATGTATCATGTGCATCAAACAAAGATCATATGACCAAGTTACGGTCCTGGGAAGTTGGCTGCCCAACTACCCCCAATGGGGCCCATAAACTCTTGGTGGTACATCTCCTTGGGTTAGGGTTTTCTCTTATTTTTCAATAATAAAAAGGCCCTTAAACCTTATTGTAACACAATTCAAAGGCATGTAGCTTCCACATCTCTTCTCAAAGATAATCTACCATTTCCCAAGCTAGTTTGTTTTCCATTCTGTCTGTAAGCATTTTTCATTATTTGATATTAATGAAATGAAGTGTTATTCCTAATGCATCTATGTGTTTATGTTTATTTTTTAATTTTATTCCATTCCTGCATATGTCCAAATCATGAGGGTCTAAGTTGAGGCATGTAGAGGGATTCTAATATTTTGGGGGTCCAGTTGCAGTTGATGCATTAGTGGGGTGTAGGTGTGAATTAGTTAACTCAATTAATTGAGTTAAAATCAATTTAACTAGTTCTAACTGAGTGATGCGCTAGTGAGAGATCCACTTAATTAAATTATATTTAATTTAAAATGAGTTATAAATCATATAACTGATAATTCACTATTAATAGTTGCATGCATGTCAGTTTCGAGGAAGGCCCATTTGAGATAGAGGTTAAAGGGAACATAACTATCAGTCGTACTTATACAAAATAGCCCACGTGAAATTATAAATTCATTGGGATGCCATGATGGATTGCGCAATCAAGGAAGGATGTTTTTCCTAATTAATAGGGAGCTAATTCCCTAGGAATTGCGTGAGTAAGGCAGGCTAGAGGAAGGTTGAGAATTGGCTAAGTACTAGATCTATTTTGCCTAGATTAGTAGGAGACAATTGGCAGAGTGCTAGAGAATCTTATGAGAGATTAAGCATTTTATTGTTTCATGATTTCTTGACTTAATACACAATAGAGATAGAGGGGTTTTGAGAAGTTTCTTTCCACAAATACATCTTGTGTTGTGCAATTGATAATTTCTTTCTCTTACTTATATGTGATTGTGCAATCGTGTTTTGTTTCCACAAATTGTAGGAAGGATTCAGTATCTTGTTTTAGTACATTAAAATATCAGATTGAATCCTCGTATGGAGGCAAGAGTCGTGGCCTTTTATATGGGTGGATAAGGTTTGTTCTACAAAAATTAGAAGTACATAAGTATAGTTCCCTAGTTAGGACAGTTTCCTAGAATATTTAGTTCGTAAGGTATGCCCTTAAGACTGTGACAAATTTGTGGAGAAGAAGAGTGGTTGTGACCCTTATAGCGAGGTTTATTTCCACAATATAGACCGCAAATTTGGAAGATGGTTTGCGGATTCGATGTGTACAGAGATAGAATATCCAAAGGAGGGTGGAAAGTGAGCAAAATATTGAGCATGCAAAAGAAATATGCCATGTGAAGAATGGATTGACATGCAGAGGAGTTGATTTTTTTTTACTATCCATAGAGTTTTAGATAGAGATCTTAAGAAGCCTATAAAAAATTATTCAATGGATTGTTAGTGGTTGATTTGTGACCCTATTTCAGTCATCTATAGATTGTTAGAAGGATGATAAGAGGAGTAGTTCAAATTTTTTCATAGATTGGACAACAAATATATAATTTTTGATACGCAAGAACAATTATTTTCAGAGGAATCAAACCATTTTTAGGTGGAAGATTTGAAGAGCCGTAGATTAAGGAAATATTGTGAGCCCTAGATCAGTAAAAATAATTGACTATGGTTGGGTAGATTGATGGTAGTCCAAGTATAGTTGGAGGGTTATTAGGTGACTGTGAAAGAAGAGCCCTAACTCTTGTACTTGTAAAGGACAACAAGATTGGTAGAAGGGAAGGTGTATAGGGCCTAAGGATGTGCAACCATTGAAGGACTAAAGTAGCAGTCAAGTGGGCTAGCGAACTAGCCCTAGTTGACTATATTGTAGAGGATAAATTTAGTGAGAAGAAGGGAAACCCCCATAGTCCTAGACTTCTCATATTGGAGCCGTAGTATGGAAAAAATGGGCATACCAAAGAGTTGTTAAAAAATGGAGTTGTGAAAAACTTGTTACCACTCAAACTAGTAGTGGACCTAAAAGGGGTTCCTAAGAGGGAAACTTCTAGGACAAGGGCAATGGTGGAGGCTTAGCCCATTGCCACCACAAGTAAGGCTCATTTCTCTTCACAGACTTTCACTGATGGGAGGAGCCCCGGTAGCTTAGGAAGTCACTTGTAGAGTATAGGTCAATGAATAGGTGGGAAGCGACCCTAGAAGCCCTTTCCTTATGATAGAATAAGGAGTGGGGCATGCTTGCCTTTTATGCAAGGGACTTGATCTTCTAGGGAGAGAGGATGGGGATTGAAGGGTTGAGGGAGAATAATAAGACTTATGAATGAAGTTCTCAATCCCTAAAATCCTTTGGGAACTTGGATTCCCAAATGTTCCATGTTGAAAGGCCCGTGACGGCAAATGGGACCACACAGAGCCAAGTGGACCCAACCCAGGTTCGGGGATGGAATTTAGCAACCAATGATATTCCTATCCTAGAAAATGTGAGGGGATAGGATCAGACAAGAGTTTTTACTTCGATGGGTCAAATTGATCCTACTAGGTTCTAGTCTTGGGAAGACCTATGCAAAACTTGATCCTAGAGCTAAGGCTTGAGGTAAAATTCAAAATGAATTTAATGCATAAACATTTATGGGGTTTACTAAAAGGAACAGATCCAACACCTCAAGACCCTAAATTATTAGTTAATTGGATAAAAAGGGAAGAGAAATCTAAGTCCATTATAGGCCTCTCATTGTGAGATTCACAATTTCATCTCGTAGTTAAGCCATCCTATAATGGAGACTATAAATTTTTTTTATAGTTAAGCCATCCTATAAAATTCCAGTTAAGGCATCCCATAAAATGGAGATTATAAAATTCTTCCCTTGCATTGCATACTTAAAAGAGGAAAATACACTAGGGTTTTTGACGCTTAAAGCTCCTCCACACAACCTCAGATTTAGAATAATGGTAGATTTCCTTGAAATGTCACATTCCATCATATGGTTGGAGTCCCACATTATCTTCCCTCCAAATAACATACACTGAGACATTGCAAAGATGCACATATTGTTCTTGATGTGTTGTTACAAAATTTCCACCAATTCTAAATCCTCGGACCAGAATAGGGAAGACTTCCCATTGATATTTTTTATGAATATCTAAAAAATTTGTTTTTCCATTTTAGTTTACCTTTGATACATACCATAGTTTGGGGATTGGGGGATTACAATGGAATCCATAATAAATATGGTTGGGGAAATGAATAAGCACATGACATAGAGAAAACAAAGTTTAGACCCTAGACCCCAGTATAGAGCTTTCACATTGCAAGCTCCCTAGGCTTAATGAACCCCTGTCAGAAAAAAAAACTTAGGAACAAATGTAAAATTTTTTTACCATGACACCTAGCATGAATAGAGCCTAAATGAAGGAATATTTAATGAGGCAGAGCCATCGCTCATCTGTGGAGTCTAAGAGAAAAATCTAGCAGAGCACTACTCGTTCTTGAGAGAAACAAAACCAAAGCATCCATTGTCCATTGCCATGGAGTGTAGTGGGCTTGTCGACTACAAAAATTTTCCTTCCATCCTTGTATGTCGCATACTCTTAACCAATGACAATTCCAAACAAAAATAGTAGAGATAAACCCTAGAGCATCCTGCAGAGTCCATTTTTTCTCAACTTTTCAGCTTCCAAAAGTGTCTCTATTTTCTATCATGGAATTCATGCAATTATTTTCAACAAACTTATCATCATTGAATAATACTTGCAATGCAAGTAAAAAAAAATTGTCAAAAATAAAATTTCAAGATCATAATTTGTTGTACTATACTATGTAATACATATCCCCAAGAAACTCACTGGGTACTTCTTCTCATTTTGAGAATGATACCTGAAGTAAACTATATTTATTAAAATCTCTAGGCTCTGCAACATGGGGTTCAAGGCCATTCTAACAATATACTTGTTAGGAGCTCAACATCTCACTTGTTGGAGTTCAATATAGGTGGGGATGATAACAATCAATTATCCCCATTTTAGACCCGAATAATTATTTCTTGCTAGTAGACACTCTAAAGTGATTCCTAATATTAATTTAGAAAGCATGGAAACTAATGAAATATGTGTTTTTTTGTGCCTTCATCTTGTTTTCTATTGGTAGGGTGGGAGTTTTTATTGCCTAGGTCCATGTCTTTAGTTATTTGATGTGTTTTTTTTCCTTTGTTGAGGTCTTATTGAGCTAAATTAACTAGCATTATGTGGTTAGACTAAGCTAAGTGTCATCCTTTATCATTATTGAAAACCATGTTTCTTAGCATGAAAATATTCTATTTCCAACATTTTTATTTGTTACTTTTGTTAAAATAGGGTGTCCATGACCAAAGCATGTTGATAAATACATTGATGTTCATTTTCAGAAACCTTGGTGGTTACTAAGAAAATTGAGATTCCGTTTTTTTTATAGATTCATCATGTCTATAGAGCTCTCTATTAAATTTCTGGGTTTCACTTTAGTACATATTTAGGAAATATTTACCAATCCGGAGGGAACTACGAAGTGGCCAAAAATGAGAGTCCTATAAGATTATCATTATATTTATTTAGGGTGTACTTGCAAACAAGAATTGTGCTAGGGGGATAGAGTAGGGTAGGCAAGGTATGGTATGTAGAGTCCAACAACTAGTCCAAACAACCCAAAAGAATCCTGAGGCCACAAACACCTAGAACCTAGACATCACAAGAAATATAGGATTCTCCAAAATAAAACATTGATAGGGTATCACAAAACCATCAAAACCTTTACCATAAGATAAAAGTTCTAAATAAAAATCCATAGACATTGAAAAGTTCTTACGAAGAAGGAATATAGGTTTAAACCTAATATTCATCAAACTATGTCACCAAGACCACTCACAAACTGCTCCATTATCCCACTTGAGTCCTGATATGTGACACGAAGGATTCAAAATGCCAATTAAGAGTTAAGTCTAACATGCGTGAAGATGGTGAATAAGTCCCTTTATATCTCATCCTTTTCTTTGATATCACATAAATTGGGAGTATCGTGACATGTGTTGATTATGAATATCACAACGTTCCTTCATTTTTGATAAAACACAAGTGATCTTAAAGGATGGCTTGAACATATAAACCCTCATTTTTTAAGGAACTCCATTTACTTTATTGCTCTGTTTGTAAGACACATAGCTTATACACTAAAATCTTCAAGATTTGAAAGGAAAAACCTAGGGAATCTGATTTTGAATCCTTATAATGAGATGCTATAGAGGTATAAAAAATAATTTCATTTTAAACTAAGAATGGTACACTAGTTTCATTTTAAACTAATTAAAATTGTACTCAAAATTGCTAAAAGCTAAAGAACATTCATTGTCCTTGCTATCTTTATATTTACTAAAATTAGTTCCAAACCGCGCAATACATATGCTTTAGATTGGTTAAATCATAAGGAGAGGTTCCAAACCGTGCAATACATATGATTTAGATTGGTTAAATTGGAAGGAGGGGTTGTGTATCATTCCGAGAAGAGAGAAAGAGGGAAAAGTAGGAGATCATTTTTCATCTGATCAATTCATCTACGACGGAAGGTGGGTTTAGCTTCCCGGACATGTGGATGGGGAACCTGTATGTGCAGAGGTGCCTACGCCAGATTTGAACAAGAACACATCATGGTTTATGTATCCTAGCATGTGGACGACCTAAATTCTAATACTCTTCTTCACAAGGATCATCGTATTCTCTCTATTCAGATGCACTGCTGACACAACTTGGACCATTTTCAATCTCGCCCATTTTGCAGTCAGTATTCAATTTATTTCTTTTTTGTCATTACTTTCGTGATAATTGACTCTTTACGATTTTTGTTTTTTGGGCCATAACAGGTTTCTTGCAAACCACTTAATTTTCATTATGTTTTTATTTCGCACAGGCTTGAACCCTGGTCGACTGCAATCCCCTTTGTTTTCCTCTTTTTTGGCGGTTCGATTGCTTAAATTACGATGGAATGATCTCCAAATTTTTTTCAAAAATTGTTGTTCCCAAAATTTATTTCTATTAACATGAAAATAAGATCACTATGATTCAACAGGAAAAAATTTCCTCAAAATACCACATCAATTCGCAACCAAAATAGGTACAAATTACATATGTAAACTAGAAATTAAAGGAAGATATTTGTATATTCTTAATACGATTTAAATTTAAAATAGAGGTCTATGAGCCTTACATTGTGCTCTCCATAGGAAGGGGATAACAGGCTAATGAACGCGAGTAGAGGCCTCATAAATATTGCATGGCCTTAGAAAGTGTCTCTTGAAGAAACTTGTTCATATGTAATATGTGTGATGTTCTTAATACGAATCCAGTTTCTTGTTTACCAGGCATTTTAGGGGAATTGGGTGGAATTATTTTTTTAAAGGCATTTGGAATGCTTCTGATGAGATGGATAATATCACTAATACACAAGAAATTGAAAATATTTTTGACATCTAAGTGGAATACATTCCCTGCACATAATATATTTGTGTGGTATAATGGAATCAACGCTGAAAAAATCTGCTTGGAAAAGGACCCGGTGAGGCTGGAGTGCAAGAGTTGGACTGAGACCTTGCAACATCTTAGCAGGAAAAATTAGTCACAAATGAGGGTTTTTCATCTCCTTTTTGGTGTTTAGTTTGATGCGGGTGATTTCACGATATTTCCACAAGTTGTATTTGTTAGGCAGTGAATAACCTGCAACTTACTTGCAGGTCAAGTTGTCACCCATGAGTACTTGCAGGATTGTTGTTCCTGAGTTTGACTTGTCATTAGGGAGTCAGACTTCGCTTCAGCAACAGGGCCTTGCAGGTTGGTTTTTTCTGAGTTTGAATTGCCATCAGGGAGTCAGAATTTTCTTCAGCAGTAGGGTTGAGCTAAATTGTGATCTTTAGAAGTACTCTGAAAACTTGACATTTTTTCCCAACCGTGAATGGAATTGTTCTAGGTTTGTGTTATTTTTTACCTAGGTAGATTATAAAGTTAAATGTTTAGAATTAAATGTTTTCTAATATTTTTGTCAGTTAGTTTGCTTATCTTATTTAATTAGTGAATCTGGATCCTGCTTATATGGCTTACTTATTTAGTGCTTTAAAGTTTTAAAAGCACATTTCATTCTAATTTGATATTTATGGTGGATGTTTTCTTGCTTTCCAAGGAGTGGTGTTAATTTTAATTAACAATGGTATGTTCTATGCTTAAGAGCAGTTAACTTCAAGTTTTCTTATCAGCCCAATATCAATTTCCAGATTAGGAATCACATTAACATTGACAGTAAATGCAGATAGAACATAAACAATAAGCATAAGACAAGCCAAGACAAGACACATTATTTGGCGGATGACAAGGGAAAACCCCAATGTGGGGAAAACCCTTTGATCAAATTATTATTATTATTCTTCAATAATTCAGTAGAGAGAGAGAGTACAAAATACAATTTTACATGCCCAACACTGTCAAATCAGCTCTGACATAATGATAAAAACAATAAATAGCAGTTAACTAGAAGCCCTAACCAGAAATACAATGCTGGTAAAATAAGAAATAAATCCTCCTCCATGCAGCTCGGTCAACAACAAATAAATTCGGTCTTCTAGGAGAGAGAAAGTTAGCCCAAAATAGGGAAGTCAAACCCAGTCAACGTTGCTGTAATTTCTGCGGTCAAAATAGAAGTCAATGCCAAATTTAACTTCGGTCAGACTTCTCCAAATGCTTTAGGATATGTGCCAGCCAATGCAGCCTCAAGAAATCAGATGAACTACTTGAAACAAAAATCAAAAGAGAGGCATTGACCCTCGATAAATGCTAGTCAACACTCCTGCAATCAACCCTAAAAGAAGTCCTGAAATCCTCCTGCATTTTTCAGTCTTCTGATTTCACATGTGAGGGAGATCTTCTCCTTGTTGTACGACCCAATCAAGAGAGGAGAGAGAATGTTGTGTAATGAGATGATGTCCAAATTAGCGGAGGGTCTCTCTTATTTATACAATTTTTTGAGGGTGGAGGCACATCTATTGGGTCTTTAGGAGCCTACATTAGATTCTGGCAGACCTTGACAATTTCCACATCTGTGAGAAAATAAATTCAAAATCACACTTCTGCTCATCCAAACAAGATGATATTTAGATTAATATTGCACCTCTCAAAAAGAGGAATCCAATAAATATATCATCTTCATCATATGAGTTGTACAAGGCAGAGTTTGGCCCCAGTTTCCAATTTTAACACTCCCTTTCAACTAGGGAGAAATCCACCTGCCAATCCATCTGTCAACCTGTACCATCTCTGTCATCCCTGCACTAGTCTGTTGAAATATGAAGAAATAATGAAGAAGAATTGATTGAGAGTGAGTCACAAGACCTTGCCATTCTCCACTGACCCAAAGTTAGTCCATAGGTAAAACCTCAATCGGACTTGATCCCAGATCAAGTTGTTGAACACCATGCATCCTAGCATAGGGAGTATGGCAGTACACGATGCGTCCATCGGTAGTGCTATGGTCTCTACCCTAATTTCCCAAATCATTGGCCAAATGAGAGGTACTTCCCATGAGTCTTGGACTACATGGGTAGGATTTTTATTGGGGCACCACAAGGAGAAGGTGAACCACTCATCCTGCTCATATATCAACCAAAAAAAGGGGTATCACATGGGAAGGTGAACCACTCACCCTGTACACATCGCACCACTAGGGAAAGGTGAACCATTCACCTTATGGTTTCTCATAGCTCCACAAAGTACCCCCAAACCCCCTGGAGCTCCTAGAGCTCAATGTCCAACTCATGCGGGACCCTCATAGGAGGGTCTCTCGACGACTCCAATTCTCTCACAGGAGGTTAATAAGTTGACCTTCCCTAGGGGATTTGTGAGAATATCTACGATCTACTTGTAACTTCCAATGTGATGGAGCCTTATTGCTTCCCATTCTACCATATCTTAGGTAAAGTGGTACCTGATATCAATATGCTTGGAGTGGTCATGGAACATGGAATTCTATAAAAGCAGAATCCCACTTTGGTTGTTGCAGAATATCATGGTAGTATCCGGCACATGCTCAAACAACTCACTAAAGAGCTTCCTCAGCCAAACAACTTCACAATAAGCTATACTAGCTGCAATGTATTCGGCCCCAGCGGTGCTCAAAGAAACCAATTTTTGCTTCCTCTCATCTAGGATATTGAAGCAAAACCTAGTGAGAAGAAACATCTAGATGTGTTGTTAGCTTGTTACAATCCACCACACTGCCAGCCTAGTCAAAATCAATATATCCATGGAGCCTCAAATTCCTGATAGTGTATGTAAATCCATAGTTGACTGTGCCTCAGATATATCTCAAAATATTCTTCACAGCAATGTAATGTATGTGATGAGGCTCGACCATAATTGACTTAACGTATTCATTGCGAAGCATATGTCAGAACAAGAGTTCACCAAGAACATCAAGGCCCCCATGAGTTGATGTTACTGAGAAGGATTTCCCAAATTGGGCCCAACAAAAATTCCTCATAAGACTTGTAGTCGAACATCCCAAATATTTTGAGCTACTTCACAATATATTTTCCTTGAGAAAGGAAAACCTCACATGGATTTTGTCAGACCTCCAAGTCTAGGAAGTAGTGCATCAGTCCAAGGTCTTTCATCTCGAATGCAGAAGCAAAATCGCTCTTGCATTGATGAATGAGAGGGTTTAAACCTGTCAGAAAGAGATCGTTCACATAGAGCACAAAAATGAAAGGCATATCATTTTCAACCTGGAAATAAAGGTTCAGATCAACTTCATTTCTTGTAAATCCCAACTTCATAAGATAGTTTTTGATCCTCTCATACCAAGCTCGGGGGCTTGCTTCAAGCCATAAGGGATTTATTCAACCTGCATACATGTGACTCTCAATCTAGAACTTCAAACCCTTCAGGTTGTTTTACATAAACTTCTTCCTTAAACGAGCCATGTAAGAAAGCAATTTTGACATCCATTTGATGTAGCTTCCATTCCTGGGAGGCAACAAGTGAAATAATGGAATAGATGGTGGTATATTGGGCAATCGATGCAAATATCTCATCATAGTCCACACCTTAGATAAAATAGGGCTTCATTAAGTTTCTTATTGAAAGTAGTAGATATTGTGGAGGCCAATGTGGGGGAATAGAGGATATAGATTGTGAGGAGAAAATATCATGGATCTTGTATGCAGAATCTGATTAGGGATCATGATGTCATGAACCCTATTTTATAGGCCCGATGGGTGATGACAATGTTTCTAATTGTGTCTTTTGTATGCCAAACTTTGTTTCCATGCCACTATCTCACCAACAAGTGCACATGCATACATTCTTAGTTTATTATTGGTATGATAAGTTTTTTCTTTCAGGGAATGGGTTTATTGTTTTTCTCAGTACTGATCCAAAAAAAAAATTATATAGATTCTAAACAATTTGGGATCTAAGGTTCATGAACAATAGAAATACATGATGTCTTAGAATGGGAGAGGATACAAGGAAGGATGCTATTAAGGTGATCTCACTTAGTGTCCATTGTTCTTTGTTATTTCTTTTTATGCATGGAGAAATATTGATCATCATTTTGGATTTTTATACAATCATTTTGGATTTTATGAATCTATGAAAATTTATTAGAAATTTGTTAAATGAAAGTATCAAATTGATTTTTCATGGACATTATGTCAGGAGGAGACTTATCTTAACGATTGTATATAGTTGATAAGTTTTTCTCTATGTATCTTGTCAAGAATGGGCACATATGAGTGTGTTATATATTGGATTCTACACATACACATGCCCAGTATGAAATTCTTTGGTTAGGTTGATGTGCCTTATATGGAAGCATTTTAGAAGTTTCTACCACCCAATGAAAATTTCAAGTCTCATTTGATATGGGTAAGAAATATTATAATGGACATATAATTCGCACTGGGTGGACAACAATTGCCTACTAAGTACATTTTCATTATTTATCATGTTTAAAATTAGAATTGAGTCTATGTCAATGAGGGCTATAAGCTTTTTTTTCCTAGTCAACAATGACTCGAAAGATATTGGAAATAACTCTGGTATTCCTGGTTCACGTCCCCATCGTTTGAGTGGCAATCATTTTTAAAATGGTAGCAACAGGAGGGATGATTTGTTTGTAAGAGTTCCATAAGAGAGTCGAGAGTTTGGGTTACCAAAATGATAGGATTTTCTTTGTGTAGTACTGTTGATTTTTGGTTTCTTGTGCATGCCAGCATTTCAGATATTTTCTTCACCCCAAGCAATCTTCAGCGACTTCTAACATGGGTGTAGGTATTTTTTTTCTTAGATGTTTGAACCATCTGGGTAGTGTGTATTAATAGTTGTGGTTGAGGTTTCGGCTATGTTTACATTTTGTGTGGTAGTGGAATGTAGTTTGTGTCATAAAATGGTTCCCTGAAGCTCATCTCGTTATTTAATTTTATAATTAATTAATTTGTTTTGGTTCTTATCTAGATTATAGATAAATTTTTGTTGATGCACTTTGCATCTCAAAATTCATGTCTGACTATTGGAATATGTTTAGTAATTGGTCAAGAAACATAATTTTTGAGTATGATATAATGTCAAGTTTATAAAAATATGCTTGCAAGTTTGCAACATCTCATGCAACATTAAAATCAAGATTCATATATTTGAGACTTGTTAACCTTCTTAGTTTTTCGCAAGTAGATCCAAAACTTGAAAGTAAGATGAAAACATGATTTACGTCAGCATGAAAGTCTGATTCTGCTTTCAATAGTCATTTCCCAAAATACATATAGGAAATTGGGATGATAATGGGATTATTCCAGGAATCCCAAATTTAAGTTCCATTCATGATTGTTTCACCACCTTTTACCCTGCATGTGTGGATTTACATGGACATTGGGATTACTTTGTTTCTTTAATACCTTTATGAAAAGTTATACAATTTTAAATTTTTTATATTAATAATGGCCCATGATAGATAGGACTGAAAATAAGCTCGTTGAAGGATTCAAGTTGGTCAGGACCTCCATAGTAACAGTTTTGAACCACAACACATCCATTGTAATCTGAACCTAATTACTAAATTGTTGATTGGGATATCTGTAATTTGTCTTTAAAAGACTTGATAGTCTGAGAGAGGCTATTTCTGAAAGGAACTCCTTTGGAAATGAAGAGTTCGGACCTTGAATGCATTTATTTGACAAGGTGCCATGCTTAATACTACTTGCAAATTTTTGGCCTACATACTGCTAATCATTGTATGAAGGTGGGATTGTTTCGTAAAATAAAGCGTTCTTTCTATTCTACCAAATTGTGTAAGTAGTGGTCTTGTGGGATAATGTTTTTAGGCTTTTGGCTTGATTGAGCCTCCCCAACCTCTCTTTCAAATTATCACAGATTTGGGAACGTGGAAAATCTCTAAAATATTGATTTTCTTGGAATGTTTTCATTCCTAGGTTTTCTATATTGGAAGCTTCAAGCCATATGACCCATAGCATTTAGGTCCAACTGCATCCCCAAAGGACTATATCAACTAGATGGGATGCTCCTAAAGAAAGTCTTGGTAAAGCTTCCAACTTTTTCGAAGTAGAAAGATTCGTTATGGACTCTTTCTCCATTGTGAAACTGCCTCAATAAATAATTAAATAATCTTTGAGGTACTTACCACTCCACAAGAATTGTGAAAGGAAAGAGTAAAAAAAAAAAAATTAATTAATCTCCCACCAAATTCACATGAGTAAATCCCAAGCCACCAATTCCATGGATGAATGTGGAAGATGAAATAGGAAAAACCCGAAGTTGTAAGTGGGCAAACTCAAAAAAAAGAAATCCATGGAGAAAAGGGTCAAATGAGTGTAATGATATTTTGGTACTTAGCAGTTGTATTGACCTATTTGTTGTCATTTTTTGGATATTAATATAATTATCTTATCTTATTAACAAAGAGCACAAATATGTCTATTTTCTTATCTGCAACTAATTTGGAATCCTGCATTTTTTAAATATAAATGCACTATAATATATAAAATATATATTATATAAAAAATTGTTCTGCTCCATCTTAGACACTTCCATATAGCTCGGTGCTAATTTCAACACTCAAGCCTCCTCCTTCATTGTCTTTCGTCCATATCTTGCAGATTGATCTAGAAATTTTTGTGTTGGAGTGGTCTGTTTTATGCATAATGGGTAATATCATTTGTTGGAATATTGTCATTGATGGCAAAGGCATTGGCTACAAAGGAGCATCTGATCAAAAGAATAGAGGAAGTATCGGTCAAGGAGCAGAAACAAGCAAAAGAGGAGATATGTTGGAAATTTGCCTGGAACAGTGGAACAAGGTATGGCAACTATACATTGGTGCTTATGGAACCAGAATGGAGAATGAAGAGGTGGAACGACGAATCAAGAACAAATTTAAGGTTGCAAAGGAATATGGTGTGAATTTCTTGTGTTATATATTATGGATGTTATGAAGATTGGGAACTAGTGTCAAGCCTCAATAAAAAAAATGATGGGTTAATCTGTTTATAAAGAGCGCAAGCGATGTCACAGTAAATAAGTGAATTTACAATAATCAAGCAGGGGGAGTGGAACCTTGAGCGAAGAAGGTGAAATCTTGCAAAGGAACAGTCACGGCAGTTTTCAGTTTTTATCGCACTGCTCTCGTCGGGAAAGTTGTATCTCCTGGTGAGGAGTGATTCCATAGAATTCTCGACACGCGTCCGTGTACGACTTCATAAAACCACTTTTCACCGTGCGCCATTGCACGTTATACTTGGACCCAGGATGCCCAGCAATATCGTTGAGCGTCGTTGATCTGGGAAGGGGTCATCAGACAGTCTTCATTTGTTGAAGGTATGCGGATATTAACACAGGTATGACCGGCCATCGCACGTTAACAATCGATATTGGAGGTCGAGCAATATGCATATACGTCGTTGATCTGGAAGCTTGCTAATCTAACGGTGATCGAACGCTGGACTTGTGCGAAGTTTACCTATGATACCATGCGCATATTTGATTCGCTATTAATTATATTTGTGGGCCCAGGGTCAAAGGTTTACCATATTATTTGAAAGCATTAAAATGCGAAGGGTTAACTTTAAATCCTAAAGTTCTGTTCAATGTTATAAATATTTATTTATCAAGTTCTTCAAATTGATAAATAAATTAAAAAGAATTCAAAAAGGTACGTAAGGGTGGTAAATGAAAATACCATCCAGGAATACCATTAGCAAGTGAATGGTCTTGACCCAAGGTTTTATTAAAAGCGAAAACTATATAAGGTGATGAGAATCACGAAGAAGGGGTGTGCATCGTAAGGGTTGTGAACGTACAATTTCTCCAAGGAATATCTGTATGGGTGAGCTCTGGTCTTAACTGATAAATCTGAAACTAGGATGCACCCATGGATAGAATGATCTGAAGATGATGAATCTCTGGTTTATGTGATTATATAGAAAATAAATAAATCTGGTGATCGATAATGTATGTCGTATGGAAACGGGTGGATCCAGTATGAAAATTGATGAAACGTGGTCTACAGTAGTGCTAAAGATTGGAGCCTTCAGAAAGGGGGTTGCAGCTCCCTTCCAGTGGTAGCTGGTAAACAAGAGAAGGTTGTAACCTTATGCAGGTGGGTGCCTGCGTGCTGGTATAAGTCTGCACCAACATATATTGTAAGAAGTCTTCTCTATAATAAATATTAAAAACTGAGATTACAATAGCAGTGGTTTTCTCCCAAATTGGGTTTCCATCTTAAATCCTAGTGTTCATATGTGTTGATGGTTAGTTCTGTCATTTTTGTTCATGCTTAATGCTTATCTGATGCAATGCTCTAAGTAAAGACATAATAAGATATTAGGTCATACCTGTTGGATGCAGTACTATAACATATGTTTAAGAGAAAGAAAAGAAAAATTGTTCAGCCCTAAATATTGATTCACCCCCCCTCTTAGTATTTTTCTCAACAATTGGTATCAGAGCAGGTCCTTCTGAAAAGGCTTAGCCGCTAGAAGGAAGATCAAGCAAGATGAGCAATCAAGATGGAATAACATCTATCAGGCCTCCACTTTTTAAGGGAAACAATGTAATCTTCTGGAAAAAAAGGATGAGATCCTATCTTCAGTCTTTGGGAGCAGAGGTATGGGCAATTGTTGAACAAGGATATCAATACCCAGCTGTAGTACCAATAGATCTGACAGAAAGAAAGAACTATGAAACGAATGCAAAGGCGGTCAATGCTCTATTGGGAAGTCTAAATGAATTTGAATTTGTCAAAGTCATGCAGCTGAATACAACCAAGACAATATGGGACAAAATCATTCTAAGTTATGAAGGTGATGCAAAAGTAAAAAGTGCTAAACTTCAAACTCTCAGAATTCAATATGAGAATCTAAAAATGGATAATGAAGAAAGCATTACTAATTTATTTTTACGACTTGATGATATTGTAAATTGTATGAGAAATCTAGGAGAAACAATAACTGAATCTACCTTGGTTGAGAAAGTCTTAAGATCACTAACAACAAAATTTGAGTCAAAAGTTTCTGCCCTTGAAGAAAAGCAAGATCTTCAAAATCTTATTGTGGTGCAACTTCATGGCATACTAACTGCATATGAAATGAGAAGAGGAGGACCTTCTGAACTCAAAGAAGAAGTCTTTAGAACTTCTACAAAAGGGAAGGAAGTACAAAAAATAGAAGGATCTGGATATATCTCAGAAGAATATGAGATAAACTTTGTAAAGAAACTTCAACTTGGCATAGGACGGTTTAGAGGTAAGCTTCCTTTCAAATGTTTTGATTGTGGAAGAGTTGGTCATTATGCCACTAAGTGTCCTTATAAAGAAACACATAAAAAAGGGAAGGAAGTAGCAAAAAGGAATAAGAATCGTTTTAGCACTAGAAAGAGCTACTACACTCATGAAGATAGTGATGGGTTATCTGATAGTGAGGAAGAATGTAAACAAGACCTTAGACTTCTCATGGCATTTGAAAAAAAATCTAGAGAAGAAAAATATACTTTTGTGGATGCTCTAGAAGACAGTGATTTTCTTGATGAAAACATTAAACTCAAGACTTGCTTAGAAGAAGGTAAAATAATCATAGAAACTCTGAAAAATTAGCTTGAAGAAAAGGAGAAACAAAATGAGAAATTAGAGTGTGAGGTAGTAAGTCTAAGAAAAGAACTTGAGAAAGTAAAAACTCTGAATCTTAGATTTGCTAAAGGATCTGAAACATTAGATGAGATCATCAAGGTACAACGTTCTCCTCTTATAAAGACAGGTCTTGGATATAGTGGAGAATCTTCTCAGGTTTCAGCACCAAATCATCTAAAAGCAATTACAGCTGGTCTACAACATGCTCCCACTCAGCAAGGGAATAAAGAATCTTTACAAATAAAGAATGATCATCTCAATTCAAAAAACACTAACAGGAATGTCTTTCAAAGAAACACCAATCAACAAGTAAATTCATATAGAAGATTTTATGATCACAGAAATTTCTTCTTCAATGGACAATGTTTCTCGTGTCACAATTTTGGTCATAAAGTTGTTCAATGTGTTGCATATAAAACCATCATGACAAGAGAAGCATGAAAGAAAAGGATTGATATTGAAACAAAGAATAATACTTATAACAACTTTTCTCCTCTTAAAAATGAAGTTGAATGTGCTTATTTCAATAACTTTGGCCATGAAAAATCTGAATGCAGGAGCAAAGTTCAGCGAAAAGAACATGTACCTTCAAGCTCCAAAGTATGGAAAAAGAAGGAATTACAAGTTGAAAATTGTGGCATAGCATTATTTGCAGAAGATGAAGAAAGCCAATGGTACATTGATAGTGGATGTTCAAGACACATAACAGGTGATAAAGACAAGCTTCTTGCATATAGTACTCTAGAAAAAGAAAAAAATGTTACGTTTGGGAATGATACTCCTGCGGTCATTAAGGGAAAAGGGTATATTTTTCTCAAATAAAAGGTGAAAGCTAATGAAGTCATGTATGTGGATGGATTAAAACATAATTTTTTAAGTGTAAGTCAAATGTGTGATCAAGGAACTGAAGTTTTCTTTAGTTCAAAATAATGTGTGGTACGTGATCTTGATACAGGAAAAGCAGTTATAAAAGGAAAAAGAACTCCAAACAACCTGTATATATTGAAGAAATCAAAAGAAAAATGTTATTTGACTAAATCATCAGAAAATTGGCTATGGCATAGAAGGTTGGGGCATCTGAGCTTCTCTCAAATCAATAAATCAAGCAAACTTAAATATGTTCGTGATCTTCCCAATATTACTCTACCTGAAAATATCATATGCAAATCTTGCCAATTCGGTAAGAAAACCAGGGTAAAATTTAATTCCAAGGAAGGATCATCAAGTAAGCCTCTTGAACTCATTCATATTGACATATGTGGACCTATGAGGAAAAATTCACCACATGGTGAAGAATACTATATCTTATTCATTGATGATTTCTCTAGAATGTGTTGGATTGGGCCGCTTAAACACAAAGATGAAGCATTTGAGAAATTTTAGATCTTCAAAGCACTAGTTGAGAATGAATTAGATCTAAAAGTCAAGTGTTTCAGATCTGACCGAGGAGGAGAATATACATCCAATAAATTTCTTGATTTCTGTGAACAACATGGCATAAAAATACAGTTCTCTGTAGCCGGCACTCCAAAACAAAATGGTGTTGCAGAAAGAATGAACAAAACAATTCAACAAATGGCTAGAGCTATGCTTGATGATTCCGGAACACCTGACACATTTTGGGGAGAAGCAGCACATACAGCAGCAAACATTCTCAACAAAGCACATGTTCGTGTAAATAGTGATAAAACTCCATATGAACTCTGGTATGGTAATCCTCCCACTATAAAGCATTTTAGAATTTTTGGGAGAAAATGCTTTATCAAGAATAATGATGAAAAACTTGGAAAGTTTGAACCCAGAGCAGATGAAGGAATATTTCTTGGTTACTCCTCTAGGAGTAAGGCATATAAATGTTACAATAAAAGACTTCAAAATATTGTTGAATGTATTGATGTTGTTATTGATGAGTCTCCTGCAGCTCCAAAAGAAGAAAAGCAAACAACAGATGAAGATGATGAGGACACATATCCTTCTACATCAAATAGTAATGATACAAACAGTGCACCCAGTGAAGAACCTAAAGAGGAGTTGTCTGAAAAGGCTCCATCTAGATATGTTCAAAAGAATCATCCAGAATCTCAAATTTTGGGAGAAAAGTGATCAGGTGTACAAACAAGAAGGAATATTGTGGTATCTTCTAGCAATCTGGCATTTATGTCCACTATTGAACCTCACAGTGTCAGTCAAGCTAGAAAATATGAATGTTGGATTCAAGCCATGAATGAAGAGCTTGATCAAATTGAAAAGAATCACACTTGGGAATTAGTACCAAGGCCTCATGAAAAAAATTTCATTGGAACTAAATGGATATTCAAAAACAAGTTAAATGAGAATGGGGATGTTATAAGAAATAAAGCTAGACTTGTGTGCAAAGGGTATGCTAAAAAAGAAGGTATAGACTTTGAAGAAACCTTTGCTCCTGTAGCCAGAATTGAATCCATAAGAATGTTTCTTGCTTTTTCAAGCTTCCAACAAATCAAAGTTTATCAAATGGATGTTAAATCTGCTTTTCTCAATGGTAATCTAGAAGAAGAAGTTTATATAGAACAACCAAAAGGATTCATTTTGGGAAATGATGAAAAAATTGTTTGTATACTTAAAAAGGCTCTATATGGTCTCAAACAAGCTCCAAGGGCATGGTACTATCGTCTTGACGAATATCTTCATCAAAAAGGATTTTCTAAAGGGTCTGCTGATAACAACTTATACACAAAAACTGAAAATGACAAACTATTGATTGTGGTTGTATATGTTGATGATATCATTTTTGGAAGTAATAAAGAGTCTATGAGTCAGAAATTTGTTTCTGATATGTAGCAAGAATTTGAAATGTCTTTGCTTGGGGAACTAACATTCTTTCTTGGCTTGCAAGTGCAACAAGCAACAGATGGCATATTGTTGTCACAAGCAAAATATCTCAAGAAAATCCTGAAGAAGTATGGCATGGAAGACTGCAAACCTGTAAGTACACCAATGATAACCGGATGTAATCTTAGTTCTAATGATGATTCTGCCATGGTGAATCAACCTGAATACAGATCTATGATAGGAAGTCTACTTTATCTCACTGGGACTAGACCAGAAATCATGCATGCAATTGGGATTGTTGGACGATTCCAAGCTAATCCAAAAGAGTCTCATCTTCAAGCTGTAAAACGAATATTCAAATATCTACAAGGAACTCAAGACCTTGGACTATGGTATCCAAAGAATGTTGATCTTACTCTTCATGCATACACTGATGTAGATTGGGCTGGAAGTTTTGATGATCAGAAAAGCACCAGTGGTGGTGCATTCTATATGGGGCCTCGGTTAGTATCTTGGTTCAGCAAGAAGCAAAGCTCCATTGCCTTATCTACATCAGAAGTAGAATATGTGGCCGCTCCATCATGTTGCACTCAACTTCTCTGGATGATGAAAACCCTACAAGACTTTCAAATCAAATGCTCACCTCCTATCTCCATTATGTGTGATAATACAAGTGCTATTAGTATCTCAAAGAATCCTATTATGCATTCCAAGACCAAGCACATTCCCATCAAATATCACTTCTTACGTGAACAAGTGCTTGAAAAAAAGGTGAAATTGGAGTATGTTTCCTCCAAAGAACAAGTAGCTGATATATTTACCAAACCTCTACCCAGGGAAGCATTCGAATATCTCAAACAGAAACTGGGAGTAGTCTCTACCATGCAGAGGATCAGGTCTACTTAAACACAGAAGATTAAATTGGTTAAGAGGTGTTGTTAGGCATCTCTGAATGCACATGCTCAGGGGGAGCATTGGTCATATAAAAAGGATGAATTGTATTGTCGGTACAAAGGATCTCGATCAACCCTTTTCCATTGATGTCAAAGGGGGAGGAAAAGCAAAGAAGGGCTTCTATAAGATAAATAGAGAAAGAGTATTACGGAGGAAGCATATTGCCATCAATTCCAAAGGGGGAGATTGTTAGAATATTTTCATTGATGGCAAAGGCATTGGCTACAAAGGAGCATCTGATCAAAAGAACAGAGGAAGTATCAGTCAAGGAGCAGAAACAAGCAAAAGAGGATATATGCTGGAAATTTTCCTGGAACAGTGGAACATGGTATGGCAACTGTACATTGGTGCTTATGGAACCAGAATGGAGCATGAAGAGGCGGAACGATGACTTAAGAACGAATTTAAGGTTGCAAAGGAATCTGGTGTGAATTTATTGTGTTTAAGGTAGCAAAGGAATCTAGTGTGAATTTCTTGTGTTATATATTATGGATGTTATGAAGATTGCATCGAACTGGTGTCAAGCCTCAATAAACAAAATGATGGGTTAATCTGTTGATAGAGAGCGCAAGCGATGTCACAGTAAATAAGTGAATTTACAATAATCAAGCAGGGGGGGTGGAACGTTGAGCGAAGAAGGCGGAATCTTGCGAAAGGAACAATAACGGCTATTTTCGGTTTTTATCGCACCGCTCTCATTGGGCAAGTGGTATCTCCTGGTGAGGAGCGATTCCCTAGAATTCTTGGCACGCGTCCCTGTACGACTTCACAAAACCACTTTTCACCATGTGCCATCGCGCGTTATACTTCGACCCAGGATGCCCAGCGATATCATTGAGCGTCGTTGATCTGGGAAGGGGTCATTGGACGGTCATCATTTGTTGAAGGTGTGCGGAGATTAACACATGTACGACGGGCCATCGCACCTTAACGATCGGTATTGGAGGTCGAGCAATATGCATATACGTCGTTTATCTGGAAGCTTGCTAATCTAACGGTGATCGAACGCTGGACTTGTGCGAATTTTACCTATGGTACCATGCGCATATTTGATTGGCTATTAATTATATTTGTGGGCCCGGGGTCAAAGGTTTACCATATTATTTGAAAGCATTAAAATGCGAAGGGTTAACTTTAAATCCTAAAGTTCTGTTCAATGTTATAAATATTTATTTATCAAGTTCTTCAAATTGATAAATAAATTAAAAATAATTCAAAAAGGTACGTAAGGGTGGTAAATGAAAATACTATCCAGGAATACCATTAGCAAGTGAATGGTCTTGACCCAAGGTTTTATTAAAAGAGAAAACTATATAAGGTGATGAAAATCATGAAGAAGGGGTGTGCATGGTAAGGGTTTTGAACGTACAATTTCTCCAAGGAATATCTGTATGGGCGAGCTTTGGTCTTAACTGATAAATCTGAAACTATGATGCACCCATGGATAGAATGATTTGACAATGATAAATCTCTGGTTTATGTGAGTATATAGAAAATAAATAAATTTGGTGATCGGCAATGTATGTCGTATGGAAACGGGTGGATCCAGCATGAAAATTGATGAAACGTGGTCTATAGTAGTGCTAAAGATTGGAGCCTTCAGAAAGGGGGTTGCAGCTCCCTTCCAGTGGTAGCTGGTAAATGAGAGAAGGTTGTAACCTTTTGCAGGAGGGTGCCTATGTGCTGGTATAATTCTGCACCAGCATATATTGTAATAAGTCTTCTCTATAATAAATATTGAAAACTGAGATTACAACAGCGGTGGTTTTCTTCCAAATTGGGTTTCCACCTTAAATCCTGGTGTTCATATGTGTTGATGGTTTGTTCTGTTATTTTTGTTCATGCTTAATGCTTATCTAATGCAACGCTCTAAGTAAAGACATAATAAGATATCAGGTCATACCTGTTGGATGCAGTACTATAACATATGTTTAAGAGAAATCAAAGAAAAATTGTTCAGCCCTAAATACTGATTCACCCCCCCTCTCAGTATTTTTCTCAACAATTTGGATGGACTACCTAGCTGGAATTTAAGTTTTATCTTCTGTTAGTATTTACTTCCTCACATGCTTTTAGAAGTTTGTTAAAAAGTAAAACCACTTGGTTTAAACTTTAAAGCGTTGTATAGTGGTGTTGTAATGTGAATCTGGGAATTTGTTTTCAGAGGAGCATTCATAAACTTATTGAATTTAGTGTTCTTAAGGTTGGATTTTTTAGATTGCATAATTGGCTGACTTCCATAGTCTATCTCTCTGCTAAAAGATGAATTGGATGCTATAGAGACTGAACTGATGGCACTTCCACTTATTTTGTGATGAAGTGCAAGGTGCCAGTGAAGCTTTTGCTGAGAAGTTGGATACAGACCATAGAGTTTCATGTCTCTGGAAAGGAAATAATTGTTCTCAAAGCCTGGGAAAATTCCCCCCCACCACTCCATCCGCACTAATTGGAGGTGATAATGATCAGTGTGAACCACTTCTATAGTTTTTGGCCCTTCCTATCATCTCTCATTTTTCCATTTACAGGATGAAGCTTTGTCAGGGCTCACAAATAGATCATATTCTGGCGAAGCAACAACTGGTTATTGTTAGCAAGTTTAGTGGTAGAGTGGGTAATATTCCCTTATCATAATTTTCTTGAGAAGAGGTTGCGAGCATTTTTTATCAAGTTTGTTCTCTTTCTGTTGTAGATTGTCTTGATTGTTCCTGTTTCACTTGTAGTTGTCTTCTTATTTTTCTCACTGAAATAATTAAAATGAAACATTTTTTGCATCATCAAGAACAAAGGCTGATGACTTTATGTGGGTGGGAACCTCGATTTCTCCCAAAGGTGGTAGTCTCTGAAGAGCATTCAGCTTAGTCAACAAGAAATGCATGTTCTATTGGTCTACGTCAGGGTCAATTTCATCCAACATGTGAGCCATTCCCAAGCATCATGTTTTTTTCAAGGTCAGTACAACTTGAAAGGAGAGAAATGACAAAGAAATATATTTCCACATTTGAATCTCAACATAATCTTTCAACAGTAGTTTTAGATTGTAGCTTATGTGGAGTGACTGTTAGGCTCTAGGATTTTGTTACAGCCTCTCATCCATATCGTGGTCTCTCTAGTGGGAATGATCTTCCAGAGACGAGAAAAATGTTAGTACTTACTTGTGGGGTAAGTGTAGCGAGTGGAATTGGATGATGGTATGCTATTGATTCAAGGGACAGGAAAAATTTTGAAGGTCGAGATGAAGAAGAGGAAGCTACAAATACAGTTGATGGAAAATCACACTCGAATGTAGGTATGTACTTGAATCTGACAATAGCTACAGGGCCACCTCCGACACATTTCAACACTCCTGCTATTGTTTCACCCTTGGAAGATCCTGTAAAAGACATGGATCCAATGTTAGGGAAACCTACTGGAAGTGAAGTTGGAGATCATGCAGCATCATATGAGTCACGAGGTCCTCGGGCTCACAAACGCAGTATGGATGGAGTAAGAACAATGGACAGGTTGGCAGTCATAGTCCAGCACTTTGATAGTGTGGAAGGAACTATGGTTAATTGCGATGTCGATGAAGTCAATGATTGAAGTCAGTATTCTGGTGGAACATCAAAGTGCATAGGGACAACAGAGAGCTTGGCTGTAGATCAAGCATCCTATGGTAGAGATGTTTCATACAAAGGTCCCAGCCATTTAGTATCACATGAAATAGAAATTGGAGTAGATGGTCTCAATCCTTCTAAAAATAGTGCCATGGAAGCATTTAGAAATTAGCAACCAATTGGTGGTCATTCTACAAGAGATTTGGCTCATGTCTCTTATGTTGTTGCAATGGATACGTTTTATCCTAGTCTACAAGAGAATTCTATGGAAAGTGTAGAGAGTTTCCCAGTAGGTAATTATGACAATGTACACGGGCCTTCTCCCATTGATAAGAATGCTGAGGTAAATGAGATGTCAAAACTGAATTTCAACATTCAAGTAGAACAGAGTATATTTATGTAGCCTGATGCTGGACACACTGTGAAAGAAAACATCTTGAGCACTAATGATGAAGGTGATGAGACATTAAATGCTGAAATGCTACTTTTGAAGCACGAGGTGGGATTAGTTTAGGAATAAGTGGTGGAAGTATTGGGATGGGTGCCAGCCATGAAGTTGAAATAATCCTGAAATAGAACTAAGAGCATTGTAAGTGAAGTTGAACTGGTGGCTGAAGTAATAGAAAATCAGGGAAAAATAAGTGATTTTGTTCCTGATCATGGATTAACAGGTGAATTTGTTCCTAATGGAACAGAAAAGGGAAAATTTTCATTGGGATAGTCGTCATATCACAATGTTTCATTTAGTGGGAAGGGTGTTTACTGGTTCTAAAATTGGGTGATCAACAGAAGGGGAGTCATGGAAAAGTGACCAAAAAATCAGTCACACAGTTCACCATGATGAGGGAAACCAACTAACAATTACACACAATGTTGTAATAGCAGGTTCTGATTATGAGGTATCTAAAGAAGAGGTGACACATAGAGTGAATTTCTCTGCTGATGAAGGTTATATGATTCCTAGATATTCTTCTGAAGTTGTCAATGGAGCCGGTAATATACATACATACATATACATATATATATATATATATATATATATATATATATATTGTTTGCAGTATATCTAATGTTAATTCTAGTAGGAACATGACTAACACCTTATATTGAGCGTGTTTTTCTCATATTTTAATATTTGGGAATGGGGTGGTTCTAGGTGGGCCTAAGATGTGATCTGTCAATAGTAGATAACTGAAATGGTCTACACATGGGCCTTTTCTGATTTTCACAATGGTCAGTTTTATTCTAGAAAGTAGATGGGATACCTTAGGGGTGCATTGTGGCTCTTCTACTGATCCCATGTGCTTCCTTGAATTATGTCATATTTTCTTTAGTATTAGGAGATCAGAGCTAATGTGTCAACTAGAATTCACCATCTCTGCAAAAGATGATTTTTATTTTGCAAAAAACTATTTATGCCTGGAATTTGCTTTGATATCGTCTGGGACTGAAATATATGTTTGACAATGCCAAAAATCCATGGAATAAATAAGTATACACCTTCAAGAATAGTAAGAAGTGACTCCACAAGTTTTCCCTACAAGGATATGTTCCAAATTTAGTAAGATGACTAAGTAATGTGCCACCTTCCCTTTGCAAGTGTGAAAAGAAACCCAATGAAGTAGGGTGCCCAAGCTATTAACCTTAATTTGGATAAATTAGATTCATTTAACCATTGAAAAATTAAATCAACCTCAAGATGCATTTACAAAGGTTAATGCTAAAATATGGCCATAATTCCCTTCCAATGACCAATTAGTCACCAAAAAATTAAATCACTATGAGCAGGTGTGCCAAAGAGGGGTGCACTTTAATAAATTGTTGTACCGTGATACCATGTAAATAAAAGATGTTCTTCATAGCAAAAATATCATGATAACAACAAAACATAAAGCCCAGCTTAAGATGCACCACTACCAAGGGATTATTACATCAAAAGTAGACTGCAATTTTTGAAAGTTGACCTTTGATCCTGAAGCTTCACAAAAGATGTCAAGGGAAATCTTCTAGCTATTTGCTTATGCTTGGAATTGTATCATCAACAAATGATTTGTGGTTTACCTTCACTTTTTGGCTACTGTATGCCTTGCCTTGTTGGATTCTTGCTTCTTGGATCCATATCAATATGTTAGAAAAGTCCTGAGCTGATCAAATGCAAAGAATTGATACAAGTTGACAACCTTGTTTGACTTCTCTTTAAGTGGGATACAAACAGGTTGGAGAGCTAATAAATGGGATTGAAATGTTGGTTGAGTACCAAATGATATTAATCCAATTGATATTATGCCAATATATGTTGTTCAACTAAAGGATTGAAATTAGGTAGTGTCAACTTAACTTATGACAAGCCTTTTCCGTGTCAAGTTCCAGGAACATGGAGGCTAGTTTCAGGGTTTTGATGGTATGAAGTGAATCTCTAGTGATTTTTATTTCTTCCATTATATTCCTTCCATTGAAAACTTTTTTGATGAACAAATACCATAATAGACATAAAATGAGAGAGCTTGAATGATAAGTAGTAAGTTCATAGCAAGTATTCTTTGTAGCTGACATTGCAAACTGAAATTGTATCTTGATTTCATGTTTCATATGAGGCCCTTCCTCTATGTTTTATGGCCAAAAAGTGGCATTTATTGAAGAATCTGTATCAAATGCAAAGAATTGATACAAGCTGACAACTTTGTTTGATTCTCTTTAAGCGGGATACAAACAGGTTGGAGAGCTACTAACTGGGATTGAAATGTTGGTTGAGTACCAAATGCTCTTAATCCAATTTAGATTATGCTAATATATGTTGTTCAATTGAAGGATTGAAATTAGGTAGTGTTAGCTTAACTTATGGCAAGCCTTTTCCATGTCAAGTTCTAGGAACATGGAGGCTAGTTTTTGGGTTTTGATGGTATAAAGTGCATCTCTAGTGATTGTGATGTTTTCCATTATATTCCTTCCATTGAAAACTTTTTTGATGAACAAATACCATAATAGACATAAAATAAGAGAGCTTGAATGATAAGTAGTAAGTTCCTAGCAAGCATTCTTTGTAGCTGACATTGCAAACTGAAATTGTATCTTGATTTCAGGTTTCATATGAGGCCCTTCCTCTATGTTCTATGGCCACAAAAGTGGCATTTATTGAATGATCTGTATCAAATGCAATGAATTGATACATGATGACAACCTTGTTTGACTTCTCTTTAAGTGGGATAAAAACAGGTTGGAGAGATACTAACTGGGATTGAAATGTTGCTTGAGTACCAAATGGTCTTAACCCAACTGAGATTATGCTAATATATGTTGTTCAACTGAAGGATTGAAATTAGGTAGTGTCAGCTTAACTTATGACAAGCCTTTTCCATGTCAAGTTCTAGGAAAATGGAGGCCAGTTTCTGGGTTTGATGGTATGAAGTGCATCTCTAGTGATTATGATTTTTTCCATTATATTCCTTCCAGTGAAAACTTGTTTGATGAACAAAGACCATAATAGACATAAAATAATAGAGCTTGAATGATAAGTAGTAAGTTCCTATCGAGTATTCTTTGTAGCTAACATTGCAAACTAAAATTGTATCTTGATTTCATGTTTCATATGAGGCCCTTCCTCTATGTTCTATGGCCACAAAAGTGGCATTTATTGAAGGATCTGTATCAAATGAAAAGAATTGATACAAGCTGAAAACCTTGTTTGACTTCTCTTTAAGTGGGATACAAATAGGTTGGAGAGCTACTAACTGGGACTGAAATATTGGTTGAGTGCCAAATTCTCTTAACCCAATTGAGATTATGCTAATATATGTTGTTCAACTGAAGGATTGGAATTAGGTAGTGTCATCTTAACTTATGACAAGCCTTTTCCATGTCAAGTTCTAGGAACATGGGGGCTAGTTTGTAGTTTTTGATGGTATGAAGTGAATCTCTAGTGATTGTGATTTTTTCCATTATATTCCTTCCATTGAAAACTTTTTTGATGAAGAAAGACCATAATAGACATAAAATAAGAGAGCTTGAATGATAAGTAATAAGTTCCTAGAAATTATTCTTTGTAGCTGACATTGCAAACTAAAATTGTACCTTGATTTCATGTTTCATATGATGCCCTTCCTCTATGTTCTGTGGCCACAAAAGTGGCATTTATTGAAGGATCTGTATTCACCCATGTTGAATTTTAGACATTGTGTTGTGGGAAAAACTATGTAGATGCTCTGATAGCATGTTAAATAATTCAGTGGTAAGTTTATCCACGCTGCAAGACTTGTCATGTGGGAACTAGATGACTTGACCACTTCTAGTGATGGGTCTGCTTCTGAGATCTATTATGACATCCCAATATCAAATAGGAGAACTTTTTACCCTCTATTAACATATAATTTGGATTAATAATTTATAGATGGATCTTGTTAAAATATTGACAGAGACACCTCTGTTACTAAGTATGCCAATTTTCAGGTAAATTTTCGACCTTCAAATCTTCTGAAGAGGCTAAATTCACCATAAAATTGTCAACTTTTTAGATTGAATTTGGAAGAAATGTAAATTAACTACATATATTATATACACTTCATGGACCTCTACTGCATGAAATCATTCATTGCTTTATTTCTGACCTTTTTGGATGGGAGATAAGTGTTAGGGAGTTTAAGAGTGATCTGTGAAATATATAGTACACATATTGTGCAAGACTAAGCTGCACAAAACATCGGAATGTGTACAAGCTTATGAAATGGGAATGCTTGAAAACATGACCTCCCAAATGGATATACGGGAGAAACATGTTATATAAAAGATACAAAATACATATATATTTCAAGTAACATGAAAGACAATAAGAATGATATTCATAAATGACATTTTAGGAGTTCCATGTCTATATTAATTCTCGCAGAATGATTACATTATGGAATATCCCATGGCTTGGTGGTATTGACTAATTGAAATCCCAAACCCTCATAATGTTACATGAGAAACTCCAGTGCCAACAATCATGCCAACCCTGAAAACCTGACATTTTTGTTTATCTTACATTTTCTATCCTTTTACTTTAAGAAAAATTTAATATTACCATTAATTACCTAGGTGATGAACTCTACAAAGCTCAATCCCTTATTGTTGTTTTGTCACAGACAGGGTGATATTTTCATATAAGTCCCATGCCCCACTTGCACACTGAGGTGGGCTCAGGTACTAACAAAAAAGTTCTGAAATGCCTTAGTAACATCATTGGTCAAAATGTATGTTTGGTCATACTGCATGGCATTTCCATATTGGGAAATGCTTGAAATATGGTTACTATGCATGTATGTTGCATGATACTGTATAGTGACATGAAACTATGGAATGCTGAGATGTTTTCACTATTAGGCTAAGAGCTGAGCTTCTGAGCTTGAACAAAGACTACTATCCTTCTCATGCTGAGCCCTTGTTATTGCTATACTAATTTAGGAATTACAAATTGTGAACGCTCTTTTAGGTATGAGATTAGATTTCATTGCTGCCCAAGCAAGATGGTTTGCCAAAAACCTCATGTAGGTGTACTTTTAAGTTTTATGCATAAAAAATGGAGAAAAAAATGTTTAAAGGATGTTCATACTAGCCATCACTACACCAACATATGATGTTGATGAATGCGTAGTAACAACAATACTATGTTGGAAACAAAAAGGACAAGCCAAGCAAGCCAAAGTACTTTTAAAGCAACAACAAAAATACAAAATTTCCATTGTTAATCTACAACAAAATATTGTCAATCCTCATGTTTATAATCGTTTATTAGAGAGCTATGATCATATCTTATTTTAATTGGAATGGTATACCAGGTTTTATGTATAAGGCGACTATCTTGATTTTTTTTTTTTAAATTAAAAATGGTCCTAGATAATCAAAGTTATGTTATTTCTGAAGAAGGCCATATACAACTATGTATTTTATTTGGATAGGGAAAATATTTTTTGGAGGAGGAGGGATGGGATGTTTATGGACAAAGCTTTGACTCTGATCAATTATCTATTACAGGCTGAGATTTGGAGTGAGGAATTTTCTAGGTGTTTGTTTGTGGGTATCACTAGACATCAAGCTTCCAGTTAGACATTCCATCTTTCCCTTTCTGCTCATCCTACATTCCATCCCCCCCTTCACACTGGCTACTTGGAAGCAGACCTTGAATAAGTCTTCTAGTTTGTAAAGCATCATGCTTCCAGTGAGTTGCCTACTTCTAGTGAGTTTGTTCTAAAGTTGCCTACTCCTAGACATATTAGCTTTCTTCATCAATTATGGGTGGGCATAATGCGATTATAATAACTAAAACAAATCATGCGATACAATATGCACTCACAACGGTTTGTAGAATCTTCACTCTTAGTTGTTAAAATCTATTTGTTGTCTCACATGAAGAAAAGGAATGGGTGCAAGGAAATATTTATTGTATATATATAGTTTATACAAGAAATGGTTGGCTCCTGAAAATTATGAGCACACTTCCACATACTTTCAGTTAATAGGGTGAACAACAATCTCTGCTCCGAGAGAATATTACCTTTAGTGTTGACACCAGTAAAAATAATATTATATGATGGCTTAGAGATTATTGACGTAAGAAACAATGGTTCATTCTTAGGTACAGGTCAATGAACTATTCTACATCACAACAAACGCTTACACATAAAAATAGATAGTGGATATGGTAATTAGCTAGAACTGATATTTGTCTCTTTTACTAGATTAGCATCACTCATGTAGCCATTTTCTTCCCTTGTTATTATTTCTATCTATCATGCACAATTGTATTTCTTATTGAGTGTGTAAATAGTCCAGAGATGTTACATATTATTGACATAAAAAAAACTGGTTCATTCATGGCTACAAGTCAATGAATTAGTCTACATCCCAACAAACACATACACATAAAAACATATAGTGTATATAGTAATTAGCTAGAACTGATATTTGTCTCTTTTATTGTATTAACATCACTCTTGTAGCCATTTTCTCCCCTTGTCATTCTTTGGATATATCATGCACAATTGACTTTCTTATTGAGTGTGTACATAGTCCAGAGTCTAGGCCATCTATTTTTTGTTATCATTCATCAGGGTATTTATTACATATTCCTAATATCTAGTCTAACTATAGTTGGGAAAATGCTCTACTACTGTCTTTGTCTTCTCACTGTGAGTCACATATTTGATCTTTACAGAAGTGGCATTTTTTATTTCTACTTACGCAATTTATCTCTTCTGCAGGGTTACTAGTCTCAAGGTAGAATTGTTGGGGGGGACATCTGCTGCTTCAACCATTTCTTATTTAGATAATGGCTTTGTGTGGTTGAGCTATGGATATTAACAGGTAATTTGTGCCTATATATTCTAATATTGATTTTGATGTATATGAAATCCTTTTACTGATTGCGACATTTTCCAAAAGTTTACTGAAGCTAAATAAACATCAAAACATTTAAGATTGATAATGTTGTATGGGTTGCCCAACTAGTGATACGGGATGACATAAAGGAAAGTTCCCACACACTGTTATATAATCTTGTCTTTTTCATTTATAAAATAATAATATACATGCACTATTGAGCACCTATTAGATTTAAATTCATAAATTTCATATGCTTTTTGTTTTAGAAAATTTATGTTGTAAATCACAAACCTTTATTGTTTATGTTGGTACTCCTAGTTGAACAGATGATATGTACCACATAAAATTAGAAACCTTCTTATCAAAAATTCTCAATAAATAAATTTTTCTTGAAGAGCAGTGTGCCCAAGGAAAAATGGTATGCACTTCCTCAAGAAGGTAGACTGAGTAGATCGGGATTTAGATCCAAGTCTAGTTATAACTTATTAATTTTCGCTAGTCTTGTTGAACCCATGGTAAATTCTCTAGATACCTACATCAAATATGAACTTTTTGTTAATTTCACCATGACTGTGCTAATCTTGTGGAACCCACAATAAATGTTTGAGACATATGCAACGTTAACTTCTGTAATAATTGTAGTCCTTTTTTTAGTAATCATTGTAGTCCTTTTTTCTTCTGTAGTCATTGTAGTCACACCGAATTAAGGAGCACTTTAACAAGAGTTGAATGCATCCATTTATGAAAGTGGAACTTAATCACCATTAAATTCTTATTTACTTTGGAAGGTTGCCCCAATTGGGGTAAGGAGTGCCTCAATAAGAATTGAACTTCTATCTTTTTTCAAGTGGAATTGATTCACCGGTGATTGGAAAGGAACTGACATGCTTTTATATGGTCAAGGTGACTTTCAATTATGAGGGCTTCGATGAATATTTCTCTCTAGCCTGTATTGCAACCAGTTCTCTCATGTAGTTCTCATAAAGCACATTTTGTTATGTTCAATATGTTATCATTATCCCTTTGTTTAATTTTCAATAGAGTTTTCAAATCCTTTAATGATTTCATGTTATTGAGGTCTTATCTCATTTTAATTCTCTGCATGTAGATGCCTTTATCTCCCAATAATAGATAATTTTCCAAAGAATTGTTTCAATTTTGATATCTTTTACCGCCTAGGCTTTCCACTTGGTTGCCAGTCATTGAGGGGTCGTCATAGTAAATTTTCTATTTTTTATTTACTGATTGTATGTTATTGAATGATTTTTTCATTTTAACTTGTTTGGAAGCAAATGTTTGTCCTTTTTCGTTGCTCTGTAGAAATAATGTCTTCCTGAAATCCTTACATTGGGGACTTTTTGTGTAGTTCTTCCTTCAAGTTCACTAAAAAAAAAGAACACTAACAAACTCCACCATGCTGATAATGGTAATCTAGAAAAGGAGGGAACATAAGGAATGAAGTACATCTCATTGTCTTGTATCTCTTAAAGACAAAGGCATGGTAGTGATGCAAATGCAATGACATCTTTGGCAACAAATTTCTTGTGCTACTTTAGTTTTCAGACTCTCATTGTCTTGCACCCAGATGTATGATTATAATCCCAAAACAAGTTCATACTTGCACCCAGTTAAATCAAACATCATAGATGGAAGTAATATTGTTGACACCTTCTAACATTTAATGGGTTTCACATATGCAAATATTTTCTTTAGGAATTACAAATGGAGGTGGGAAACCAAAGTCAAACTTAATATTCCTAACAAATAATATGATAAGTCTTGAAAAAAGTGGAAATATCAGTCAAGGTGGCCTACCCTGGCCTGTAATTCTGGTTTATTGTATGGACATTAGGATATGGAGGTCATCTTAGGATCTGTGGTTGTCAAAAGTAATTCAAGACATAGTGCTTTAATTAATGATGTTTCTATTATGACAAAACTAAACTTGTTGGAACAAGAAAATGAAATTTTCATGCTCTGTTGGGATAGGAAAATGAAGTTGTCATGTTCCATCATCTTATTTTCTTCTCTTGTTCTTTTCCAGTGCAATTGTATAGTTGATCTTTATCACCGTTTTCCATTGGAAAGTGCTTAGATAATTAGTGCTTAGATCATTGAGAGATTATGTTTTGATTAATTACTGCTTCTAAATTGAGAATTTGCAATGTTACATTTTTCTATATTGTTGAATCTATGAGAGTACAGAACATAGAAATGCTGGAACAACTATGCAACCTTCCTTTCCTCACTTTTGTTTGCTTCATATAACTCTAGATCTTCCATATTTCCACATTGGAGGTGTTAGTTTCCTATTTCAAATGACATACCGAAGCAACACAACACCTTATGATGTCACATGATTCTTTAAAGGGTGCTAGCTCAATGGAGGAGCCCCTGCTTTATAAGTAGGAGGTTGGTGGTTCGATTCCATCATGCCCTGATATTCATATGAAATGACGACGACCAGTTTTTGGTGACAAACTCTTTTTACCATCACTAATGAGCTTATGGTGATAGTTTTCGACCCTCACTAAAATATGAAATGTTGACAGTCAACGAATTCCACCATATATATGCATCAATAGTGACGACCATGAAATGTCCATCACCATAAATCGTAATTGTTCATAGGAAATTGTGACAGTCAACGAACGTCGCCATATATATGCATCAATAGTGACGGCCAATAAAGGTCCATCACAATAAATCGTTTTTATTCACATGAAATGGTGACGGTCACTATCCGTCATTATAATCATTATTCGTGATGGACATTGAATGTCACCAAAAAAAATACTTTTGGCGACGCCACCTTTAGTGACGTTCAATTTTTTGGTGATGGACACTAGGGTCCATCGCCATTGCTCATATGAAATGGTGATGGTCACTATCCATCATTATAAATCATTATTGGTGACGAACCTTGAATGTCATCACAACACCTATAATTTTGGCGACGCCACCTTCGGCGACGTTCAATTTTTTGTAACAGAGGCTCTTTTGACTGGCACCAATGCACTTATGGTGACATTTTTCGACCCTCACCAATGTCATGTTTTCTTTTAGTGTTTCCAACCCATGGTAGGAAACCTAGAAGTAAAACAGATATCATCCATGACATAGGCAGACATATAAAAGGAAGGTATTTCTCTAAATGAAATACTTCTTTTATTTCTATATTCGGTTATGTGCTTGGCTAGGTTATTAGATAAGATGTGTGTCCAATTAAAAATTGATGAATTGATGATTGCATCAATTAGGGGAACCGAGTTTCTTGAGAAGCTAGTGCTATCTTGTTTGGAAAATATTCTACATAACATACCAGTAGCATAATGGTAAGGATTAGGAATTTGGAAAATTGGGTACGTACCAAACTTAGCTTGCTTCAATTTCCCCTAATTATCCTTCCATTATTGGATGACTTTGATAAGGTATGGATGTTATACTTTAAAATTATGCAAATATTATTTGTCGCATTCATGATGCAGGGGTGGTAGATGGTACATTGTTTTTAAATCTTCTGCCCTAAAAGAACCCATAGTTTATCCCCTCAAATTCTTGAACATTCTATCTTCAATGTTTAAGTGGTCAATTGCCCACTTAACCATGTCTGTATAAGGAAGAATCTTTAGTCTCATAGCTATCCTATGAATGTATGAGCATGCAACGTCAAAAAGAGTTATGTCAGATGTAGAAGTAGTGCCTACCGAAGAAACTTTGTTTATCACCCTTGCTCCTTCACATTCAAAAAGTTTATACATTGCCTCCCATGTTGAACTATCGCAATATTTTTTGCATACGGTATCTGAGAATAATGGAGACATATCTGTGTCTTCTGTGGATGACGTCTAAGAAATTTCTTTACCCTTTTTGCTCATTTTTCCCTTCTTCAATCTGTTAACTGGTTTCCTGAAAGAAAAGAGAATTTTTACAAGTATGGAGTATCAAAGAGACAAATATACCATTTATTTCAAACACACAGGAGAAGATATCAATCTATTAAAATATAACATCAATCATCCTTCATAATTTCCAATTTAACATTTCACATATCTCCACACATAAGATCTATCAATCACTTTAAAGTCACTAAGATCTTAAACTCATTTTGATATGACAGAAGTTGTTTTACACGCTTGATTCATTAAATGATGTTAATGCACATATCACAGATTTTGACTTTTAAAATTTCGTAATACTTACCCTTAAAGGCTACGAAATGCGATCGGCGCACATCGTAGATCGCAAATTTTATGGGATAACGATTAAGCGTATTTATAAGTTGAGAAAAATGGGAATTGAAATTTTCTATAAAACTGAAGTGAGCGTGATAGCCGAAGGTTCTATATTTATTGGTTTATTTGATCGTCGGGTTTGCAGGGTCGCAACTTATATCATTTTTCTTTTAAATATTTTCGATTGATTAAGTGAAGTGTAGTGCGATAAATTAAATATAACGATGGTTGAATATTTCTGAAAAGTTTTAAATCATATCTTCAGAGTAGCTTGAGCACATATCGCAGTTCGCATATTTTATGTTTTATGAGTCTTTTTTTGAATTCATTAAGACATGCAATGTGCAATGTGATTTAAAAGAACAAGGAAAAAAATATAAAATTTTCTAAGTTTTTTGTTTCAGGAATTTTTTAAAAATAATTTCCTATTTATTTCTAAAGGGTCCCTATTTATAAAAATAAATGGGGGGTTGTTGTATAGCACAACATGTCATAAGGGAAATTGTAACAGATCAGGTATCTCAGTTTACATAGAATATGGTGCAAAATATTGTGGATGAATACAAGATTAAACATAGAAAATCCACTCCATCTCATCCACAAGCAAATGGTCAAGTGGAGTCTGTACATCTACATAGGAGGGATTGGGCAAATAGGCTTCCTGAAGCCTTATGGGCCTACCAGACTACATGGAGGAATACAACAGGACATACTACCTATGAACTTATTTATGGGGAGCAAGTCCTATTTATATAATTTCAGATCAAAACCTTAAAGATAGTAGTCATATTGGGACTTAATTTATCAGAAGCCGAGAAGCACAAAATGGAGCAACTTAATGAGATTTATGAGACCAGGAAAGATTCAAAGAAATTGTCTAATCCAACAAAAAAGGTCCATATGGCATGATACATACATAAAATAAAGAAAGTTCCAAGCAGGAGATTGGGCACTTTTGTTCGATTCAAAGTGCAAAGACTTACAAGGAAAATTTCAGACTCACATTAAAGAACTTTTGAGGTCTACATTGGGCCTCCTAAGAAAAATATAAAACCAAAATAAAATTTATAGGAACCAATAGGATTCCAAATGATGATTTCAACCAGGAGGGATGATTCACCATTTTTCAGGTAAAAAAGTAAAAATATTAAAATAAAATAAAATAATAGAACTACTCTTTGAACTTGTATTTTCAACATAACTCCCTAAATTTTTACTCAAATTTCGAGGAGGAGTACTCATTGGATGCAAAATTTTATTCCTCATCCAAGGAGTACCCATGGTGCATACTTTTGATGGACCATGCTACACGAAAAATGAAAAATACATGAAAAAACGTGATTGCAATCACTTTTTTCATGTATTTCTATTTTTTTGTGTACCAGGGTCCATCGAAAGTATGAAACATGGGTACTCCTTGGATGAGGAATCAAATTATTGATCCAACGAGTGTTACCACTCAAACTTTAAGTAAAACCATAAAGAGATAAGCTGAAAAAGAAGTTTTTTCTTCTTTGCCTCTAAAATTTGATGACGCAATCTAATCTTATTTTATTATTTGCACTATTATTTTATAATTTCCTTAGGAGGCCGATTTTAGACCTCAAAATTCCCCTAATGTTGGCTTGGGCCTTATGAGATCAAAAAATTATTTGATAATGGAGCAGTCAGGATAAGGACAATTGATGAAGAAAATTTACTTCTTCTTGTGGATGGACATCGATTAAAAGTATACCATAAGCCAATTACAAAGGAGGAATTTATAAAAAAAATTCAAGACAATACCGACATGAAGTTAGTGAAGATGAATATTTTTTCTTCGCCAACTTAGTCTTCTTTTTATTTTTCATATATATATATATATATATATATATATATATATATATATTATTCAAAAAAAAATGTATATGTATGAAAACCAATCCATGATTGGCATCCTTATATAGAAAATATAAGATGAAAATCAGAGTTTTGACATCTTATATTTTCTTCCATTATAGAAATCCCAAATTTTTTTGTTCCCTTTCTTTCTCTGAAGAAATAAAATAAGTAGCTACAAAATTTCTACAATTTTGCAACTCTCAGGAGATTATGTAGCTGCCATCACATTTTGTAGCTCTATTACAATTTCTTACAACCTACTAAAGCAAAAATAGTGAACAAAATAAATTGAGGACTGCATTGAAGATCATTCTGAAAGGATACCCAGAGAAACAACACAAAGAAAAGAGCAACAAAGGTTAGTTCGAAAGGTATGTTACAAAAAATTATTTAAATAATAAGACCAAAAACATTGGCATATATAATGTAGGTGATCATATGCTGCCTCAATATGTCATCATTTGATTTGATTTAGAATCACATCCCAAATTCACAATCTGACCACAATCTGACCCAATTTGATTTAGAATCACATCATTTGTATCATATCTGATAATAGTTCATAATCAATTTTCCTATTAATTATTAACGTTCATGTCTTACTTCCGTAACCCACTCATCCACATTTGTTTAAAACCTCTTCGAACATATATTTCATCTTTACTTATCTATAATCCCTCGACATCCTTAACCGTGATCCACAACTTCAATTCATTTGATAAAAGAAGAACAATTATATATGTAAAACTCCTCATGGAAGATACATGGGTTTGATAGTGAGAATTGAACCTGTGGGAGAAACATTCATGGAGGGTTATCCTCAGGTAACGGAAATGATGCAGAAAATACAATGGATCCGATTTATAGAGAAGTTTGATGGTTTCCATAAGGAGGTCACCAAATCATTTTCAAGATCTTTCAACGGGACACAGGTCAAAATTGGAGTTATAAAATTCAGAGTGACAAAAGCCTTTGTGGCCAAAGCTAGAGAAATCCTGAGAAATGGTGAAAGATGTTTTAATAATAAGGAAATTCACAGTGAAGAATGGAATTTTTTTGTTGAAGAATCCAGGTATGGACACTTCTATTTACAAGAAATGAATTCCGAGTTCAACACTAAAAAGTAAATGGAGAAATATGCTTTTAATTTTACAGAAGTTTGTTACTTGTGAGGGTAGATTTGGCTGCATGTTTGTTTATCATGCTTGATTGTTGATGAAATTTTTTGAGGATGGAGAAATAAACCTCCCTTACTTCTTGCTAAATAGTCTAAAGAAAATGTCAACAAATGTCTAGAAAAGATTCTGATCCATAGACAATACCATGCACCATCATGGACTTATAAAAATACTTCTTGAATTCCATCTAAGAAGTGTAGGAGACTCCTAGGAATGTTTCCTAATTAGAAATAAATTTTAAGATGAGCCAGAGTAGCCTAAGGATGACAAAACCAGAAAAAGTATATGGATAAAAGTTGATACATGCATTGATAAGGAATCCTAACCTCAACCTCGGCAAGAAGAGGAAGAAATCACCATTACAGAGGTAATGAAAAATAAGAAACATATTAGAGTAAAAAAGAGAGGCAATATAGAGAAAAAAATAAAAGTTACAAGTTCAGAAGACCTAAACCCTCCAAAACCAAGAAGAAGCTCTAGAATCCATAAAAACTTGAAGAAAAAAGCATTATAGGAGGCATAGTTTTTCAATTTAGATGAGAAGACCCAAGCACCATTTCCCATCGTTGTCTCTCATGCACACAACCCTATACATTCTCTTGTACATAGTCCTGTACATAGTCTAAGCAGGAAATTCCTAGAAATTGACCCAACACAACAGGAGATATATGAATATATTGAGTCATTGGATAAAATACATGCAAAAGAAAATCCAAGTTTAGAAGAGTAGCCTATTAGTCCACAAGAACCTCTAGTAAACACCCTCAAGCAAGAAATTTATGAGATGGAGATATTGAACAGGCACATTAAACATGAAAATGAAACCTTGAAAGAACATAATCACTTGGAGAAGGTTATCAGTGATAAAACCATCTTACATTTGGGGCTCTGGTATGAGAAGAATAAGAGGATGAAGAAAAAGAAGAAATCTATGAACAAGAAAGTCATCGGCCTAAAGTACAAACTCCTTATGAGAAAACCTAGAATTGCAGTCACTTCAACGAAAGAAAAGAAGAAGAAGCTGGAAGTATGAGTAGAGGTATAAGAAAAAATGCAACAGAGGTGAAAGCTCACATTTTTTTGGAAGTTGCATGAGGACATGCAATGGTTTCTTAGTGGGAGTATGTTGAACTTCAAAACTGTTCATTATTTGACACCCTTTTTCATCATTTCTTCCTTCTTTTTCATAAATTCATGATTCCAATCAATGATAATTGGCATATTCCATACCAAAGAAATAATTTAATGATTTCTAATTTATTTTATGATTTTTATTGTTATTTAAATGAATTTATGTAATTAGCTACAGAATGTGTGCAATTCTACAACTAATCATTGTTTCTGCAGCTATGGTTATGGTTTGATAGGTTTCGAGAAGAAAACAAAGGAATAGGTCATATGGGTATCTCTGAAATGATCCACACATCGATTGTATCCCATCTACCTATTTGAATTCAAAAATAAAACATGCATATGCTCGTAGTCAAGGTCAGTTAAGGAGCATGATCTGTGAATGAGATACTCTTGATTTGCTTTGACGTAGAAAATCAAGAGACAACTTCTAAGATTTTTCTTATGTTATACTTCTAAATTTCATTTTTAATTGTTATTTGTAAGCAGAAACACCACAAACTGTTGAATCCGGAACTTGTTTAAATAACTGTAGTTTTGAAACCAGAATCAATCCTAATTTCGAGAATTCGGTATACGCCTTTGAAAATCTGTTTTTGATAATAAGAAGACCAGTTCCAGATCCTTTGATGCGCACGTAGTCCATAAATTTTAAACTCATGCTGTTGCAAAGAGCCCCTGCATAGAAAGGAGGTTTTAAGTTGTTTTGTAGTTTTAATTTCGTTATTTAATTTCCCGTTGATTCATTATTTCTATTCTTGTCAATTCATAGTTAAATTCATGTTGTTTTCATAGTTAATTTATTGTCAATTCATAGATTAATTTTCTTATTGTTTTCTAGAATAGTTTCATGAATGATTTCTTAGATTGAATTTCCAATTATCTTTGTAATCTTGTGCTTGCTAAGTTGTCTCAAGAGAGTGGCTATGTCATTTCCCAATTGGACCAGATTTGGGTATTCAGTCACACGACCGTCATAGTTTCATCATTTGTACTTTCTTTCAATATTAATTCAGAACTGTCATTTCAATTCTTAATGATAGGATTTATGCTTTCAATCGATGGAATAGAAATAGATTAAGTTAATATATAATTAAATTAGAATTGTGCTATGTTTTCATAAGGTTAGAAGCATTCAATGGATAAGATAAGAAATGATTTCATCTTGTCACTTGAATGAAATTAGATCTAGAATAATGCTCTATTTTAAATTAGTTAGATAATTTTCATAGATGTTTTTCCTACTTACTAACATCATTCAAAGTTTCATTCATTTTAATGCATTTTAGATTAGTTAATGAACATTTCATTTTCTTCCTTCTTTTAGATTTCATATTACAATACAAATAGTTTGTAATTCAATTTCTTTCTTTAGAATTAAAACAACATTTCATTTTCTTCCTTCTTTAAGAATTATTTTTCATCATTAAAACTCATTTAGATTTGACTATTCACTAGCATTAAGATATTTCAACCCTTACACCAATTTAGACATAAGATACAAAATCCCCAAAAACAACATAAACATACACAAAGAAGTAAGAGAACAATGTTACCTAAGCACATATAATGCACCTCACATCATCGAATTACTAACCTTGGTCGATAATTCATGATAGAAATTTGAGACATCAAATTGACTAAACAGTTTTACTCAATGCGGGGAGCCTACTAATAATACAACCGATAGTTAACATCCCTTTATCCTCTATCTCAAATGGGTCTCCATCAAAACTAACATGCATGCAGCTATTAATAGTAAATCATTAGTTACATGAAAGATCACTTCATGTGAATTAAATATGATTTAACTCACTTGACCTCTCACTAGTGCAAGAAATAGTTACAACTAGTTAAACAGATTTTAACTCAATTAATTGAGTTAACTGATTTCTCAGCATTAAACTAATGCACTAACTACAACTTGGACTCACTAACCAATAGAATCACTTTGCATGCCTCACCAACCACCCTCAACTCTAAATTCATGAGAAAAATGAGTCTATCACACTCAGTTAACTATTACAAATGATTATGAGATAAGATTATATATTATTATCCAATTTAATTAAAGGAAAATTAAATTAGACACACATTTCTTGTTAAATTTTAACCATGTAGCTTCCACATCTCTTCTCATAGTTTATTTTCATTCTATGTGTAAGTATATTTCAGTTATAAGATATTAATGAAATGAAGTCTTAAATTCTATTGCATCTCTTTATTTATGTGTATTTATGTATTTTATTAGATTCCTACATAAATGGGGATCACATACATCACTTCCATACCATTTTTTTTATTAATGCTATAATTATCCAACAGAGTAGTTTATCTTTAATTTCTTTGGATATTTGACTAATATGTTCCCTTTTGTTTAACACAGGGTTAAGGTTTCCTTCCCCCGTCTCACCAAAAATGTGCATGATGGATAATAATTAATTTACAATACTATTGGCTCTTATCAATCAAATATATTTAGTCCATGGGTAGTATTTCTTTCATACTGTCCTTTTAGTAACGGGTCTTCCACTTTAATAATTTGAAACAATAAAATGTGGTCCCTTATATTGATAATATACACTTATTTGACCATTTGTATTTCTTTTCGTCACCAATCTTAGCATAGGATAGTAATTCATGCGTGACTAAATTTTTATGTGTGCTTAATATTATTATTTACATTTATAAGGTTTTTACCTTATAAAAATATTATACTACCCAAGGAAAAATCCTTCCTTGGACTAGATAACATTTTCATATAACTACTCATGAATTTTATACAAATCATATTATTCATCTCTACCCTTTGTCTGTATATATTTAAGGGTTAAATTTATTAATCTTTTTTAAGCTATGAAACCGATTCCTTGTTTACCCATATGGGATAGATTGATGTAGTCATTTTATTTCGATGGCTAACCCACATGATACACTTGGCGTTATTAGTAGTGGCCATGTGAGCATGACCCATGAAAAATCACATGGATTGTTTGGCTAGAACATTTTCAATTGTTGATATTTTGGTTCTTTAGTCTAAGGGTGAAGATTGGCTAGGGTTAAATAAAATGTTTTACCCTACTTTCACAAAATCATTCCTTTAAATAGGTAACAATTTCACCTATCTTAGTGGCCACATTTCGTGCGCGAGGTCTCTATCAATTTGTATTACCATTAATCCTAGTCCACATGCCTTATTTGACCAACTCTAACTTCTTCATAGGAGTTCGCATGGAAGTTCTATTCAAACACTCGAATGAGGGCGATGATCTCATCTTAGTTTGAGAGCAATGTGACCAAATTGAATTTTGACCTATTTTGAGTCATCTTTGACTTCTGAGTGTGTCTAAGTCACTTGGATCATTTAGCTTAAAATTTTTGTAGTATATATATATATATATATATATATATATATATATATATATATATTCAGAAGTAATGCCCAAAGAAATGTTCTTCCTTACATTTTCTAGTGGATATTATTTGGTATTGGCTAAGGATTATACTAATGAAAACCCTTACCTTATTTGTAGGTTACGAATGGATTTGTTTTACAATTTCTCCTTCACGCCAGTCTGAATAACCCTTGGTAGGTTTTAGTCTATCTCTTATCTTTGTATTTTTTTTAATCTAAGTAGCCTTCTACATTACACCGCGTCTCTGTAGCTTTATAAATGGAGTAGCGTTCTATCCTACCTCCAATTTTCTTGAGAATTTGCATGGATTATGTTTATTTACCAGAGAAGTGAGTTGATATGGGTTATTTCCCTCTTGAAAATTTTGGATTTCCTCCCTCTGTATCTTATTACATCACTAACGAGGATTCCAAGGAAAAATTAACCCATGGTGATTTATGAATAAGGCTTAATGATATATTTAGGATGGTTTCCTTTATTTTGGTTTTCACCCTCAAGGTTTTTCTCAAAAATCCTAGAGCCGTTTCGAATAGTTGCATATTCCTACCACATTGAAAATTATACAATTGATTTTTTTTTAATAAATTTTTTATTACATGAATACTATATTAATGTTTATTTCTATTTCTATTGGTGCTCATAGCCGTGGAAAGGAGACATTGCCACCCTCATTATCAAGTATATTGTTTCCTCATTTATTTTCCTTTTGTTCAACAGTTCTAAATTTTCTTAGATCTGCATAATAAGAGTCCAAAGCTCTGATCCTACCCTAGATAATTTTGGCTGCATTCAAGTGAACTGGTTGATTTGGTTAACTCACACCAAGTGGTATTAGACATTCTGAAGTTAATTTCTGACTCCCTATTCTTACAAGTTGGCATCCTTTATTTACTTAACTCGTCTTGAGGTTTTCATGGCATACCAATATGAATTCACTTTATTAGTCAAAACCAAAATTTGGGTTTTCATTTTTTTTTAATTATTATTATATTTAAACCCTATAGGGTTACGAATTGTATAATTCAGCCTTGGACCTTAACAACCCATAAAATTACCTTACATACTTTGGATATTTTTCTGCATAAGAATTACAAATGCATACTTGTAAGAGACCCGAGTTATATATATATATATATATATATATATATATATATATATATATATATATATATATAACAATTTGGTGAAGTTCTTTACAATGCTTCTCTAGAATCTCTTGTTTGGCTGAAATCAAATCTTGGTTTTCCTCTTATGTAATAACAACTCTTGGGAACATTTTCCACTTGATACTCAGATTCCTAGAAATAAATAGGCTATTATAAATACACTATTTATTAATATTTATGTAAGTCTCTTGAGTTTATAGCTATCATATAGTTCATATAGTTATATAACTAGATATTTTAGTTGGTTAACTCCATTAATTAGACTCACAAACATAATGAATATTTTATTGAGTTGATATGAATACATTGTGTATTTCATGTTTCTTTCGGGAATAATTAATTTAATATTTATTATACAAAACTTCTTCTTCATAGTTTATTTATAGAATTTGGTATGTTTTAAAACAATGTAACACATGTTTATATGAATTAATTTAATTCCATAAATCCACAGTGTACATCCAATTTGTATGTATTCTTGTAATGGTACAATAATATAGCTAGAACGTACCATATTAATTAACTGGATTTCTATTTCAATAGACCTAATTCCAAATGATAGACGGGAGAAGACATATTATCCTATACATCTATACATATAACACTTATAGATTTTCTCCCTTAGGAATTCCGAGACATTATTGGTTAGAGATAATATACATAACTTCTGAGTATCAATTCCTAACCAAATATAGTTAATTATATAGTCTAACATAAACTGTTATACTTGTGTTATACATCCATACATATAAGACTTATAGATTTTATCCCTTAGGACTTCCCAGACATTATTGGTTAGATCTAATACACACAACTTCTTAGTCTCAATTCCTAACCAAATATAGTTAATTATATAGTCTAACATAAACTGTTATACTTGTGTTATTGGTGGATGATACATATACCATAATTAATTTAATTATTAGACTCCATTATAGTGTAGAGCTTACACCAACTAATTCATTTTTATCTAAAAGAGGATATTGTATGTATGCCTATAAAATTTATTTCATTCTCAAATTCAGACATTAATTCACAATATAATAATACAAATCTAATAATTAACTACTTTATTACTTACTCTTTCTATGCATGTATACCTTAATTAAACTATAACTAACTTTTTTATTCCATATTCATCTAGTCCTTTGCATACGAAATTAACTATTATAAGCTTCTAAATATACGAACCACTATAATCACATATCTAATTGAATCAATTTATTGGAGAAAAATCAATCATGCTTGCAAAATTGGTAATATATATAGTTGATTATATAAATTCAACATTTAATTTTCATTCTCACTATAGCAACCTTAAATTTATTCTAGGATCAACATATAGAATACAAATAAAAATACGTCTATCTGTAATTAGATGTTTGGAAAAATTGAGGAACATAGCATTTTCCACCTAACCATGAACTTTCTCTAATAGTACCCCCAAGCTCAAATCTTCTTGCATTAAAGAATCGACAACCCTCTTGGTTTTCAGAGTGGCTTTCTCATATATTCTTCTCAACGTATTTTTCCTTAGCAACGTCCTACTTTTAGGGTTTGCAACCCTTAGTTACCTAATATTTTGTTTTTAGTTTAATATATATATATACACACACACACACTTTTGAAGCACACCTTTCTCTCCCGTCGTGCTTTATTATGAATTTCTCCCAATCTTAGAATTTATCCCTAGCTAAATTATTAACACAATATTTATCTCTCATTATGTTAATATATTTAAAAACTTTCTCCTAGGTATTTTTAGGATACTTTTTGAGAAGGTCCACCATGTGGATTTTAACAACCAACATCTTTCTAGAAATTAGCAAGAGTCTCTAATACTCAAGTGCTCTTTCTTGCTTATTTTCAAATAAATCATTCTAATAATTCAACAAAATAAAACATAATTACATCATCACATAGTTTCCATCCTAGCTTCCATAACCATTAAGTCCAAAAAAAATTTAAAAGTAGAAAAGTAGGCATGTCTTAAAAAGGAAAACATAAGGGTTTTGCATCTTCCCCCTCTTAAAATAAAAACCATCCCTGATGTTTCCTTTTAGTTGCCTTTTTCTTAGAACAATGTTTGAAATTCCTCACACAACTTTTCCTTCATCTCCCAGGTATCCTCCTTTGGGGTAAAGGGTTTCCATTGAACTTTAGCCTAGGTGATGGCTCGATTTGAGAGCATGGTTTCTCTCAAATCTAATATTTTTAGTGGTTCTACCTGGAAATATCCCTATGTTTCCACTTGTAACACATTCCCACCAATCACATGAGAACTATCATGAGCATAATTTTCCAATAAAGATACATGAAAAACATAATGCACTTTTATATGACCGGGCAGTGCTAGCTGGTAGGCCAAAAGCCCAACTCTAGCTAGTATCTTGAAGGGTACACAAAACCTTGGTGCTATTTTAACACAAGTTCCTAGCCTCAAAGTGCTCCTCTGTGATTTGAATTTGATGTATACATGTTATCCCACTTATACTTATTTATGGATTCTATTTTGATATGCATAAATATCTGCTTATTTGGGGAAATATTCAAATATTATCTTACTTTTCTTATTACTTGTTCCATTTCCTGAAGGACATGAGACCCTAACACCAACCTATCTTCTGAGGTGAATCCAACTTAAATAAGTTTGAAAATTCCTCCCATACATTGCTTCAAAAGGGATTATTTTTATAGATACCTAATAACTGCTATTGTATTCAAATTCTTCTAAGTGTATATAATATTCCGAGTTAGTGGGTCAATCCATAACATACATCATTAAAATGTATTTTGAAATATAGTTTGTCCTTTCTATTTGAATGTCTGTTTGAGGATGGTAGCTTGTACTAAAGTTCAACTATGTACCCATTCCTCCAAATGGTGTCTTCCATGAGTTAGAAGTAAACTTAGTGTCTATATATAATAACACTATTTTTGGTATTCCATGTAACAAAAATATTTCCTTCATGAATATCTATGCAATTTGGGCTTGCTCCAAAATTAGAGTGAACATGTATAAAATGGGATAATTTACTTAATTTGTCGATAAAAACCATAATAGAGTCATGGTGTCTTTTGGTTATTGGAAGAGAAGTGATGAAGTCTAAAGAAATGATCTCTAATTTCCATTTTAGAATGGGTAAAAGGTTTAGCAATGTAACTGGGCGTTGGTGCTCTAGCTTCACCTACTGTCACTTTAAAAATTTAACCAAATACTCAACAACTTCTCTCTTCATGTCGTGTCAATAAATTTTCTTTCTCAATGTTGTGATCATTTTATGATATCTAGGGTGTCCTTAAAAAAACTTACAATGATGTTCATTTAGAATAGGCTATTTTAATCTAGCTTCATTTGGAACATAAATTCGGTTCCTAAAAGTTAAGAAGCTATCTTATTTTTTTGCATAGTTAAGAAGTTATGTATGATGTAATTTATTGTGCAATTGTATATAAACTTCATCTTTCTATACTTAAATATTTATTTGTTCTACAAAATCTGTCTTAGCACTACCAACACAAAATTTAATTAACTGATTTACACTTCTACTTAGGGTGTCTGCAATTTTATTCTCTTTACCTTTGATGTTATTGACGTAAAATTAAAATTCACTTAAGAATGCCATCCACCTGGTTTGTATGGCATTTAGATTATATTAACTGAAACAATATTTTAAACTTATGTGGTCAGTAATGAGTGTAATTTTTTTTCCTAGTAAATAATGTCGCCACATATTCAATGCATGTAAATAATAGCTAATTCCAAATCATAAACAAATATAAAACCCCCATCCCACATCTACCCAAGTAACCAACCAACTGGGGTAGATATGAGACGAGAGGCTACTAGGATTAGATTCAACCTCCTAGGTGACCTTAAGGAAGGGGAATATATGGAAACACATCATACTAGCCTTCTACGTTAGCAACAAGACTCCCAGGAACCATCCCAAACACTCAAGTAACTAGCCCCTAGGTCCCATTTATGTTTTATACCACTTAACCCAAAGATGCTCCCAAAGTATGGGTATGAGTGCGTCTAAGAGGATTTTGATGCTCCCCAAAGCCCACATTCTTATGTCTAGGGACTAAATTTCCCAGATCCATGCTTGCACCTGCGAGATTTAAGGAAATTTTTCAGTCCCAGAGTCCAGGCCACTGCCTATAACTTAATGACAAGTTAATAAATGAAATAAAATAGTGAAACAATGATGTATTTTCAAAAGAATGACAATACATAGACTATACCCCTACTAGCCATGACAAGAATTTCATCAAAAATATAACAAATATGTAATCTATAGGTGTAAACAACATATATGAACATAAGGGTGTCATACTTATCTCATAATTTCTAAGAATAATTGTTCCCATATAGCATTAGATGCAGTATCATCTATTAGGTCATATATAAATTTTTTATTCATTTACAAATAAAATGTGAGGATAACCATGCATCACCACTGTCGGAATACATGATCATAACTAGAATAATAACAACATAAATGTAATGGATACATCATGCATAGGTTCCACATATAAAACAATACACTTACACATCAAATTCCAAGGAAATTAAGTTCTCATTAATGAATGTAAAAACCATCTAGGGATGGGAGTACCATGTTCAAGCCGACCATAGATTGGATGATCCAAATCTCTCTTCAGGAAATCAACCTCGTGCCATATTCCAAGCACAAATGTGGGATTCATAACCAACAAAAAAGAACAAAAAAATCATGGATGCTACCCGATTTTTCCACCTACAGAGTGAGGAATTTTACTGCCTCCTAGTCTCTTAAGATTTACCGTAATCCACTATCCGATATATGGATCATGAGGCCCTACATTGAGACCCAATCTCCAGGATTTACTGTACATCCCATCTCAGGACTACTAAGCCCAATAGAGAGAAATCCATCTCTTAGATTTACCGTGCATCTCGTTGTTCATCGGTAAGGATTCCTAGGCCCACTGAGGCACACAATCCTTGCTTTACTACAACCCACAATCTGGTTCAGGGGTCAATAGGCCAAAATTTTTACCATAATCGATAGTGTGGTTTAGGGACAACTAGTCCATGTGTTTTTCATTTCATAGATCCACCTCACTTAGCTTCGAATACATCAGGCCAGTGTCTTTACCGTAATCCATAGTCTGGTTCAGGGATCACCAGTCCATCTATTTTTCATTTTAGATATCCACCTCACTCAACTTCAAATCCATCCATAAATCCAGCTCAAACAAATCATGAGAACCCATATCATCAAGGCTATTAGGAAATGCCAAGGCTAGGGTGAAAAAACTGTCACACCTGGAAAAACCCATGCCATGATAGAAAAGAACCACATGCAATATCATGTGTGCCAAATATAGCAGGGAAATCACACATGCAAATCAATACCTTCAAGGAATCCTATTGTACTTCCTTGATCTTGCTCTTCATTACATGTTCCTTCCTTCCTCTTTCCTTCTTTTCCTTTCTTTATATAATGCCAAAGTGCTCCAATAAAAATTTGTGTCCAAGAGAGAGAGAGAGAGAGAGAGAGAGAATAATGAAAGAACTCCAAAACTAAACTGACAAAAGGTTTTAGGAAAACCCTTCTAATAGATCCTTAGAAGCCTATCAATGACGCCTCTATTTTCATTATTTTCCTTTCTTCATTTTCCTCCTCACATGAAACCTATGACCTTTCACCTTCCTTTTCTCCTATTTTCCATTATTTTCATAAATAAATGTCAAATAAAGCCTCTTTCCTATCCAAAGCCTTTTCCATTGCTATTAACACTGGAAAATCATACAACCATAAGATGAAATTATTTAATATCAGGCAGAAGGATTTACAGGGTTGAAAGACATTAGAGAATCTCGAAAGTATTTAAAAATCTCTAAGGTCTTAGGAAAAATCAAATTTGAGCAAGTCATAAATTATTTTTCACACATAATCCTTCGAGAAGAGTCCCTTTGCATTCCTTTTAACCAAAATGCGCACAATCCTACGAGTGGTGAAAGTCAATTTCTGGGACCACATAAAGCACACTCCATGACAATGATTTCACACTTGAATCTGTCTAAGGACAGCCACAAAAGCCTCCTTAGACATAAAGGCAGAACAAAATGGAATCACCCCCCTCTCTTGGGTCACCATCAACAATGTAGCGAGAGAGGGAAGGAGGAATTGAATTTTCCTATATAAGGCCACCAAGAGATGAAGAACTTGAGAGCACATTTTTATGCTGGCCAGAATTGTCCCAAGAAATACCAGCAGTGTGTGATCCAGAGCTGAGATAGAGGGGACTCAATTGTTGGGCATCCAACAATTTCATTCCACCACAACATAGAAAGGGAGACTTTTCACTGAGGCAAGCTTGGAAGTAAAGTTATCCTTTCAACAGGACTTAGAACCCAAGTTCTAAGGGCCCTTTGGCAAGAGGGTTAAATCTTCATCCCCATTTCCTACCAGCACTCAATAAAAGGGGCCGAAAGAACCACCATTTGGATTATTGGAGCTATTTAACTCTATTAAGAGCTTTTTTTTTTTTTTTTTTTAGTTTTTATTTTAGTTTTAGTTTGAATCTGCATGCTATTTCTCTATCTAGTATGTTTATGTTCTAGAATGCTCCACTGACTTGCTTGACTCCACTTCTTTTTCTACCTGTGACCAATAATTTAAGAAGGTAAAGAACACCCATTAAGTTGGTGTAATTTCATACATGCATGCACCAAACACACTAACAAAGGATTGGGGACTCCACTAACATTTATTTCCAAGTTTATGTGGCTATGCCTTTTTGTAGAGACCTCCATCTGTGATGTGGAGTGGAGCTTAATTTCCCCCTTTTTCTCTTGCAGTCTGTAGTTCATACCAAGTGACAGAATGAAGCAGAGCAACTCCAAAAATTACTTTTACAAGAATTTGTGCACTTTTTCCTCCCAAATACGTGCTCAGGGCACCCGTTCAGAGTTGACCTGCACACAAACATCACGCTTGTTATAGCCTTTTGAGCGCAAAAGTCAGAATGAGAAATTTCTCCCACATTTCTAAATTTTTCTACTTGTAAAGTGTCTGGTAGGCCATAATAGATTTTCCAACACTGCTTGAGGCACCCTGCAGCTTGATAAAGCTCACTCTTAGCTGCATTTTATAGGCTTAGTGTTAGTTTTATTTCAAGCTGATTTTTGCAAAGTTCAGACATAGTTTAAGTAGGGGGGGAAATTAACTTGCATTCCAAAATTTTTTTATGTTTTGCAAATTTAGGTACCAACACACCTAGACAATTAGCCAAATTAAGTGGCCCAAGTCCACACATGCTTAGCTAGTTTCCTTTTTCTAGTGTAAAAGTTATTAGTTTAGTTTAATATTTGCACTAGGATTTCGGGACCAGAATTCAATTGTCAATAGAAGAGCAAGTAATATATGCTGCCTTTGCACTCTTCGGTGATCCTAGGAAAGCTTATGAATACTCTCTATTCACAACTCACCATCTCCCTTTAGTTGATCACATAGATTAACTAGGGAAAATAGAAAGCGGCCCATATCTGCACATGTTTTTCTTTTGAGAAAGGAAAAATACAACATAGTGTAATAGGGTATTCTGAAAAGGATTATCACATATCCACATGTTCAAACTATGTTCTTGTCCACTTTTTTCTCACACACATCCACACACTAAGTAAAGTAAAGACACCTAGAACTAACTTAACAAAACTCACTAAATTCTCGCGAGAGGAGCCATAAAAGAATTTATAGTTTAGGTTAGGATCAAGGGGGTAGGCATCCAATAATCCACCTTGATCATTATTGATCTTGAAACATAGAATTTGACTGTTTAGGGAGCCTTAAATCCACCTACCATCCCACAAAAAAGAAAGCATGAGTACAATAGAGACCCATTTTAGAGGGGGTTAGGCTTAGGCACAATGCGGACAGGTATCATTCGAGGCTACCTGAACTGGCTGATACTCGGTATTATTAGCTGAATTACCAAGAAGCCCAAGAATCAAACATTCACGTGGGATGGTGGTACTTAGTGGAAAAAACTAGGGCATACTTTTCATATAGGTGATGGTGCAGACAAGCACTAGATCGTCTACCCTTACCTTGGTGCATTTTCTTTGACTGACTGGGAGCATCGCCATCTCTTACGAGATGTTGTGACATCACTCGTAGGATATCTTCTCAAAGCCCAGTTACATTTGAGTGTGTGAGGATGAATATGTCATCTAGGATTTGAGTATCATACGCAAACAAATAAAAATCACTTTTTTTATTGACTGATCACATAGGATTAATTTAAAGGGAAAATTTATTTTATTTTGGCTTTGTTTTATGTATGCGATCGGAATTTTTCTGTGTTCATATTCTATATCCTCTCAAAATTTTCAAAATCTAGACCTAGTCGACACTGAAATGGACCCAACGGGACCTCGTCTGTCTAGGCATCTTTTGGACCTGCCACCATTACCGGGAGGCATTCCAAGTATTTCTCCATTTAGGCATCAAAGATGGAACACTGCCACCATTATTGGTTCGTCCTTTATTAGGGCATCCTTACTTGGGAACCCTAGTCTATCTCCCAACACCACACCACACACCAATCCTCCCACAACCCCTAGAGGGCAGAGGAGTGCGACCCATTCGGGAAGCCAATCGAATACACTATAGGGTACATCGCAGACTAACCCTCTTCCTAACCAGAAATTTTTGTTTCAGAAGTTGTAATGGCATCAACCTCCCAGTCACTTTTCTTAGCTTTGTTGAATCTTACAAATTTAACCAAGCTGATGAATGACTCCATCAAACACAACCCTACATGGCCTCCCATGCCAATGAATCTCCCTTCAGATATTCCAAAATTCGAAGGAAAGCAAGCAAAAGACCCAGGTAATCATTTCATGACCTTCCACCTGTGGTGCTCATCGAACAGTATCATTGACGACACTATTCAATTGAGATTATTTCAACGCACTCTAACAGAAGTAGTAGTGAAATGGTATGTGGAACAACCCTTTGCTTCACATGGAACCTTTTGCACCCTTTTCATTGTGTTCCTAACATATTTTCAGTAACCCATTCACCATGATTCCGGAATGGAATTACTGATACACTTTAGACAAACCCCCGCCATCCATATCTTGGACCATCTCCATGAATGGAGGCGATGATGTAGTTTATGTAAAGCTAAACTCGACAATTGAGTACTCTTAGACCTCTTTTATGAAAACTCTCATTGCAGAGATTTTAAAGGATGTGGCGCAACAAAGGCCCATGTCCAAGGAGGACGCCATCAACAAAGCCCAATAGCTTGAGCTGATTTATACACAGTCATGATATATTTACAATATCCTTCCAAATGCCCTGTGTTTGTAAACTTATCAAGAATTTATAGGTGCGTCGAACTCTACAAATGGTCTCGTTCGGTCATTGACCCAAAGTTACCTATGTAGAAACAGTCAAAACCCCAGTTATACGTATATTTCTAACGAGAACATACCACATCCCGGTTTTCAAAGTCATCATATGCCTCAACAAAATTTGACCAATAGTGTGCGAACGTATTACCATGGAGGATCCAATCCTCTCGCTCAGGGGACCTAGTGAGTAGAGAGAAATACTGAAAAAAGAGCTCCCCCCCAATAGCCAGGTGAAAAACAGGGACCACATTATGCTTAGTCCCTAACACAAGACCCGTCTATGCAGACGAGCGCATAGGTGAAATTTGTGCAGCCTTCCCAAAACCAACCACACAAATATAACTAGGAGAATGACCATCCAAACGTGGTGAAGAAAAAAAGAAAAAACAAGCCTAAAGGGAATCCTAGATAGGGGGGAAACAACCAATAGTGCCCGCCACGATCTTAGGTTGGAGGCAATTCCAACCGGAATCAAAACCAAGAGCAAGGCAATGCCCAATGGTTGAGCAAAAGGTGACCTCTTCGAACAAACCACTCTTGTTCGATTCGTTGTGAGTACGACCATTATACTAACCACTATTCCAATACCCCTCAGCTGAAGAAGTTGTAGATTAACTGAGGACAAGGAGGATATTCACAGCAAACAGCTGTGATGCAAGAACCTTTCCCCCATCAAGGGACGGTTAGCACTCAGCAACAAAATCCAGATGACTCCAAGAAAAACATCTACGAAATCTAGATGACTAGTGAACATATGTTTTTCCAAACACAGAATCACAATTATGACCACCCACCAGACACCAACGCGTCAGGGGATAGTACCAGTGCACCAACTGCACCTTTGACCATTTCAAATATTCCTATTGAACCATTTCCAAATATGGTGAATGGACCAAACAGGAAAGCAAGAAACTACTCCAAAGTGGGCCACAATTATATCATCATGAATGATTTAGCACAATCTCCCGCTACTCTGTCAGCTTCGGAAGTATTGCAGTCATGCCCAAAATAATAGAAAGCCTTGATTTATGCGTTTGGCGTGGTCGACCCTATCAATACGCACCTAATGGCTTTTGACTTAGATAAATCCAGCCCTAGGCTTCCTTGGATGGTCGCATTTCAGATACCAGTGTCAGTCCAGAATATCACCATTCATGGATGTGTCATTGACAAGGGTGCATCCACATGAATCATGTCAATTTTTTTTTTGTAGAAGTTAGGGTCTCCCTAACTAAAACCGTCAGTCATCCCTCAACCCCCATCGGTCTCTACCAAAACATCCTGGTCTACTTAGCTGGAAAGATGGCCCATATAGACATGGAAGTCTTGGACACTCACTTAGACTATAATATACTCCTTGGTCAGAGTTATATGTACGCCATGTCAGCCATAGCCTCCTCCATCTCCCACATTATGATTTTCCCCCACGAGGACCAGATAATTAATATCGACCGACTAACGCATATTGAAAAACAACCCTGAACAAACACCGATGTAACTATACCCTATGTAGACACATCCTCGGATATGATTTCAAGGTACCAAGAATATGGCCCTGGCCAATTGAAGTCGTCGTCCATTCTAGGATCATTCCTAGGATATCCCCCCATTATACCTAAGTCATCACTTGATGTCGCAAGAGCTCCGGTGTGCATGATGTCCACATCAAGCACCGAAGCTAGTTAGGACACACACACAAGTAGTAATGACACCTATTCCTTGGCCACAACAACATCTCTACCCTACGTTGCTTCTCAAACTCCTTTCATCTACCCCCCAGCTGGTTTCGTCTCCCAACAAGTTTTTGCAATAGTGGTGTTACCAAACATATCGTTTTCTACACTAGTTTGGTATCTCGTCCCCATTTTAGGGACAAGAGTCACACACATCACTGCCATAGGGTTAAAGCCCCTAAGTCCAGAGGACACCCCACCCATTCAATAAGTGGTAGAAACCGTCCCTAAAATGGAAATTCCCATTGCAAAACTAATGGTTGTGGCTAAGAAAACCGAGAAGAGAGGGAAGAAGATGGAGACTCCCACCATACAAAGGGAATCACCAGTTTGTGCCATATGTGATGTAATAGTTCACCATACCTATATCTGGCCAAATCTAGATGAATTAAAATGACTCCTCGGCTCTGAGGCAGACATCGTGGCACCGAGTTCCCGTAAAAAGGAACCTACCACCAAAGGTAAAGGAAAAGAATTACGTACCAATAACGCATGCGCTATTTGCAGTAATTATGGGCACTACACTCATCATTTCCCAGAGATTCCATCATATAGGGACGCCTTACACACCATCGAGCGATCCTATCAAGATGATCCCTCTAACCAGTCTATGGGAGATGAATTTCATGTCATCCTGTACCTACACGAGGAATGACAATCACCTAAAAGGCTCCCCACTAGACCCCCTCCAAAAATCGAAAGATGCGTACTTTGTGATGAGCTTGATGATTTCTTCATTGATTGCCCAGAGTTGGAAATGTTCCAACAGTGGTATCAAGTCCATATAGTATATCGTGCTGACTTGGACGTCCAGTATTCATGCCAAATATGTGGTGACAAACATCCAGTACGTCGTTGTCACTACATACTAAGATTTCGTGCAGCACTAGCCTGTATGCGATCAACCATAATGCGCCTCTTCCAAGGAGATGGCACAAACTCGAAATCCATGAATAGTTCAACAACCCAAGAGGATGTGATGAGTATATCCATCCTATTCTTGTCAGTTGAGGAACAACCAATCATGGATATTCTTCCCCCACCCAACGCCGACGACATGATAAACCATATCCGATTCATATTGTCATGTATCGGAACTCGGGACTTGAGTTGTCTGCTCATCTACCATAGGTGTCGAGTCAGCTGCAACTACAAAAGTAGTTGTACCTACGATAGTGCAGATCTAATCTGTGTACACTCTTTCAACCGCGTCTGGTTCCACCACATCGACGATCGAATCCTTCTCCTCTTTCTCTACTAGCTCCATGCAGATTGAACCTATTCAACATAACCTTGTGCATGATAAATCCCCCTTAGGGTCCCTATTTCATTCGAAAGAAGAAATCCTAGAGGCTATGATGGAGCGAGATTATCCATGGCATGGAATGCATCACGCTCACTCTTTCTCCCCAAACATATGTTCAGTCCCAACAAGACAAAAGAACATGAGATTTACGCGATTGAATCGAAAGATTTCCTCCCATCAGGGAAATTCGATTGGTTCAAAAACCCCATTCCAGCACCCGATAAATTTGAGGAAGGAAATATATCAAACATATCACCTAACATCAAGGTTAAAATATCCCAAAATCCTGGAAAGGTCAAAGAAATCTCATTGATGGAAGCATTCTCACCAAAATAAATAGCCTCTTATACCAAATTTCTACAAGAGTACTGAGATATATTCACGTGGGACTACTCAGAAATGCCTAGGCTTAGTCCCACAATATTAGAGCACCATATTAACACTTGGCCTGACATACCTCGAGTGTTCCAGAAACAATTTCAACTACACCCATAAAAGGAAGAAGCAATAAAATGAGAAATCGAAAAGCTTCACAAATCCAGGTTTATCTACCCCATTTCCTATACATCTTAGGTTTCCAACATTGTTCCCGTCATGAAAAAATAGGGCACTATACGTGTTTGCACCGATTTTTTGGATTTTAACAAAGCTTGTCCAAAGTACAATTATCCGACCCCATTCATCGACTAGGTCATTGATGCTTGTGTAGGACACAAGGCTCTATCCTTCATTGTTGGATTCTCTAGGTACAACCAAATTCAAATCCACCACACAAACAGGTACAAAAATGCCTTCAGCACCCCCTGGGGTACATTCGCATACAAGGTAATTCCATTTGGCCTCAAAAATTCTAGAGCCACCTTCCAAAGGGCCATGAACTATATATTTCATGACTTTCCACACCTTATCCTCGCTTACTTGGATGACCTGACCATCCAGTCCAAGAAGCGCTCAAGCCATCTTGAGGATTTGCGATTGGTATTCCAATGATGTCGTCAATACAACCTATGCTTGAACCCCATCAAGTGTGTCTTCTGTATTAGCGCAAGAATACTCTTACGTTTTATTGTGTCCCGGTAAGGGATTTGTGTGGACCCCCTCAAGGTCCAAGCCATCAAAGAGGTACCTCCGCCTTGAACCCTTAGGCAACTACAAAGCTTGCAGGGGAAGGCTAATTTTCTAAGACGCTTCATCCCAGATTATGCCACCTATGCTCAAGGGTTCCCTCGCCTCCTTCGCAAGGACATCCCATTCAAATGGGACAATTACGCCTAACAAGATTTGATGCACTGAAAGAAACTTTATCTTCAGCGCAATTCATCAGTCCCCTAGACTATGAAAAATATTATATCATGTATCTATCAGCTTTCAAGTCCACATTGGCCAGAGTTTTGATCCAGGAAGGCCCAGATGAGAAGGAGCACATAATCTACTACATCAGAAAAACCTTATTGGGCCCAACATTAAGATATGAGCCTGAAGAAAATACTACCCTAGTATTAATCCATGCAGTCCAGAAAATTCACCACTACATTATCTTAAAAACCACTACGATCATCGCATATATTAATCCCATCAAGTATCTGCTCACGCGCCGCCTAATGAACCATAAGTACGCCTACTGGATAGTAATTATTCAAGAATATGACTTATAGTTTTTCTCCCCTAAAAGTAAAAATGCGCTTACCTTAGCAGAGTTCATTACATATCTCCCAAGAAATACGAAGGGATCACCAATGAACAATTCGCTACCAAATCAACATCTCTTCTTTGTAGCAACTGACGACCCTTGGTACAGACACCTTCTCCTATTCCTGTGAACTCAAAACTTCAGAGCTCATCTCACTAGAGATGATCATCAGTGCATACACCAGTAGGCCCCCAGTATCTCCTCATGGGTGATGCCTAGTATCTTCTCATGGGTGATGTATTGTACAGACGAGGAATCGACACCATTTTACATCAATTCCTCACTCAAAGCGAAGAAGAACAAGCCCTTAATGACTGCCACAAAGGTGCTTGCAACGGCCACCTATCTGGAATGGCCACCACCCAAAAAATCCTATGGGGAGGATATGTTTCACCCTCCCTATTTTGCAATTTCATTACTGCAGCCAAGAGATGTGAGCGATGTTAACACTTTTCCCACAAAGCAAGAGGACCTCCCGCACCTCTGCATCATGACATTATCACCAGCCCCTTTTGTAAATGGGGAATTGAATTCATGACTTGTAACTCCGCATCCTCGGGAAGCCAAAAAGATATCATTATGGCTATTGATTATTTCACCAAGTGGAAAGAGGCCATTCCCACATACGACAACACCGCAGAAACTACCACCCGATTTCTATTGAACTACATGATAGCCCAGTTCAACGTTCCCAAAGATTTACTCTCCAGCCATGGGAAACAGTTCAAGAATAAAGTTTTCAAGGAGCTATCTCACCACCTCAGATTAAACTTTGAATTATCTTCACCATACTACCCACAGTCCAATGGAAAAGTAGAAGTTGTAAACAAAGTAATCAAAACTATGTTACAATGCATGATGAATAACCATAAAACAAACTGGCAACACATCCTCTTTTCCACCCTGTGGCCATACCGCATGGGTGTAAATACGTCCACTGGTTTCACTCCCTTCCACTTGGTATACGTGGTCGAGGCTTTGATTCCCATAGAACATGAGATCCCGAATTTGCATGCCACTATCTAACTCCTTGATGATACCCAACCTCTAGAACAACACCTAGTAAGACTAGAGCTCGTTGATGAAAGTCAACAGCAGTTGCTACAACACAATGACAGCCAAAAGAAATTGGTAAAAGAATCATTCGACCACAACATCAACCCTCGCTCATTCACCGAGGGAGAACTCGTCCTCTGCTATGATGTCACTAAATAAGCCCTAGGGCCAGGAAAGTTTGAAACTTTGTGGAAAGGACCCTACATCATAAAACATTGCCTCTGTCAGGGGACATACATCTTGATGGAACGAGACAGGACATGCCTCAGCAACCCTGTCAATGGCCTTTACCTCAAAAATTTCTACCTATGAGGGCCAAGCCAGCGCTGCCCTAGAGTGAACGTACACAAACTCAAACACCTTAAATTTTTGACCAAAAGACTTATTACGAAATGTGCTCAAAGTGCTGCCATGGATTACCAACCCAAAATGTACTTTGTATTTGTTGATCGAGCATCAATATGGTCTCAAATTTTAGCAGCATATTCCTGGGTCATCTATCACCTTGACCAATCTCCACTCTAAACAAATGATGTGTGCATCGATTCAACAGGAAACAATCTGGCAGAATATCACGTTGTGATTGGAATTATGTCTGACGCCCTCCATCAGGGCATACACCATATGTATGTCTACCTTGATTCCTAGCTATTAGTGTTGCAGTTAAACCAAAGATTTGAGACAAGAGATCCACATCTATTCAGAAAATATTTGCATGAAAAAATATTAAGTAGAAAATTTGACTATATTAGATTTACACATGTACCAAGGAGTCAAAACCAAAAAACTAATCACATAGCTAATACTATTCTAAACTGGAATGCATCTTCGATAAACCATGATACATAAAAAACCAAAAACATAGATATCCATTAGTATAACATCATCCATAACCAGAAATAGGGGGCACATCATGTTGAAAAGAAAAAAATATCTCTCATATATATATATATATATATATATATATATATATATATATAGATATATCATGGTGTATATATTTGAGTACAAAAATAGTGTCGCTGACCCATTGACCAGCCCAAAGATACAAAAAAAGTCGTCAAAAAAAGGGGAATCATCCTTATAATGGGTGATTTCCCTGTGTATAAGTACACTCTAGGGTGGTGCTCCCTCAGGAGGGGCACCTAGACCCACAACTGCTCCCGGTACCACCATTGGAGCCGCCATCAAAACTAAGGCTGCCACCCAACGTAAAATAGGCCGATAGTCCCTCTCTAGGGCCATCACCGTCTCTAGCCAGACCTCCTTGAGGTTATCAAAAAAACCTCGAGAAGGAATCCCTTGGGTCAAGTGGTCGACTTGACCCTAGGCATCCTCTAGAACTCACACCCGAGTAGTCAGATCAGCATTGCAAGCCTTTACCGCATCAACGCGTGCTACCTCTACATCAGAACGAGCTCGCTCGATTGAAACATCGGCAACAGCTGAGCTGCTTCCCTCCCCTGAAGGGCCAACACCACCACTAGGTCCTCTAGTAGCATCTCCTCCCCACCCTCCACGACCACCCCGAGGTCTCTGAAGAGGACCGTGGTCGACCAATCAAGCCACGGGACAACCTACCTTGCCAACATCTACAAGAGTAACCAAAACTATGTCACTGTCACCATCAAAACACATAAAGCACATATATAATCAAAGAAACACAGAAAATATAAAAAAACATACCTGTTGGCCCCCAAGCATAACCAAGAGGGAGACCCATCTCTGGTGTCACACCTCCCATTTACCTCCCAATTTTTTTTTTTTTCAGGCATTCCATATTTTTCAAGAATAATTTCGACAAAATATTATGCTATAACATTTTTGATTACTATCCGGTTAAATCATATTTATTTTCCCAATATGATTTATTCCCACATATCAACTATATCCAAAATCAATATCTATTGGATTTCATTTCCAATCCAATTTAATATAAGGGCCTTTGTATTAAAATCATAGTGGATTTGTTTACCACTAACCCACTTCCTATGAAAGGTCGCCCCTATAAACCTATGTCTCACCTTTGTTTTGATATCATTGAACCTTTGGGCATTAAACATATTATTATGTATTTATATATAAAGGGGGTTCGAATATATTATACCCATGTCGACCATGGCCTCCTTAACCCTTTAATGAACCCTATGCTCCCATTTTTTTTATAACATTATTTTCCTAGACAATTTGTTTATGAATGTTAGCTGGATTTAATTCACAGACTCTTATATCTATGCCTATATAGCACTTATGGCTATTCAATGACTTCGTAGCCATAGTTTTCACATGGTCTGTGTCAATATCATTGCATATTTTTGTACATGTTGTTCATGTCGGAATTTATGTAAAGATTGCACGTGTTCACCTTGAGATTCCACGTATTTCGTCCTGATAAAGTCGGTTTAAGGTAGGGTGGAAATTGAGACGTGATATCAACTCTCCACGTAAGCTTATGTAAGACTTTCAGTTTAATTTTATTGTTTGGGATGGGTTTCAACCCATTCCCATTCACGTGCTATAGATCCATGTTGCTCTGGAAATCGCCACGCCAGACTACTCTAGAAACAATGCAATATCCATAATACGAGCAGAATGCCATGAACTTCATTGTATGGCTTGTCAAATTCAATGTCGAACGACTGGTGTAAATGTGACCTCCAGCCATTCGATCAGTGGCTTCACCTTGGAGATTTTTCCATGTAGATGGCTGTGATTCCCTCACCTTATTAGGGTTTTGTGACTGAGATTTTTGTGTGGCTATATAAGTCTTCGTTTTAGTGTGAAGGCAGTTTCTTTGCCCTCCGTTTGGTTTAATCACCTCTCAACGTCAAGGCTCTGTACGCGGAGGAACTCAATCGTTGGCTTGCCCATAAGTCCGGCCTGATTACCTATGCATCGACACTTACTCCAGGTATGAGCCTTGTATGCATGTCTTTCATTCTACCTTGGAGATCATGTTCGGTTTTCATAATTTGCTATACATCTTTCTCTGTGAAAATTTCGAGAGATGATGATATGAAATGATTTCATTCTTATATTTTTGTTTATGGTCTAGCCTCGTTTGGGTTCGTTAAGCAGCTTCTCATGGTATTCTCCTGTACCAATATATTGATTTGTTTCTCTGTTCTTATGACACTGTCTCTGCGTCGATTTCGTTTAACCTGTGGTTAACGAGGCTTGTTAATAATACGCAAGGTTTCTTAATAGGCATACCTTTGTTCGTCCTTTGTGACTTGAACTCTGGGTTCGGATGGTGGGATGTTGACTTGGCTCATCTCTTCGTAGGCGAGCGATAGCCCTCAGGCAAGAACTTCATGTTGAAGGTTTTTTTTTTTCATTTTCCTATTAACCTTCGGGTTTTCTAATTCATTAGTATTCTGCCTCTATCCTTGTTATAGATAAATCGGAAGGAATGAGGGTCTTCTTTGGCAGGTAACCCCTCCTCCTCTTGCTAAGTTTTTCTGTTGATAAAATTTTCTATCAGTTACTCTATTGATAGACTCACTATCATGGCTGCATTTCTACAGGTAATGTATACTCCATACACATTCCATCATCGGCAGGCCATGAGATACTTCATTTCAGTTGATACTAATTTCACCGCCCTTGATGTTTCCAGGTCGGTATACACCTGTGCGGATAGAACCATCCTCTCGTCGCATTGTTCCACCTCGTTTGTGCGGAATAGTTAATTTATTAGGATTCTAGCAGTGTCTGTTGTAATTCCAGACTATGTCAGAGACTGTAACTATTAACAATTTTCATTTGTATGATAATATTCTTTGAATATATTAATTTCTAGAGTGAGCATGGGGTCTTTTAAAGGAATTTTTCCTGAGAAGGCTCGACCTCTGATATGTATATGCCAAACGTGTTTATTCTTCGTCACTAATATTTTTGATAATCTCATAATAGCTTCGAAGAACCTCCAGATTATTATTTTATGGATATTTTCTTGTGTCTCGCATTCAATTATTTGTTTTGTGTCGGTTTAAGATGATTGTAGAATTAATGAGTTGTTTCTCTTTTCACCTTATTATCATAGTTATGACTTTAATGTGTATATATTTCTTTATTGCCATCTTTTCTGAGTTTACAGTGACTCAATAAATGAAAACTAGCATTATCTATCATTTGTATATGTGATATGGTTCCTACAGGAACTCTCCGTCTTCCCAGGAGGTTGCAGTTCCATGGTGACAGCTTAATAGGTAAGGCTAATTATGCCGTGTAACTGTATACCTCAAATTTTTGGTTCTTTTGTGTTCATAATAGAACAGTCCCAATGTATAAATGTCTAAACTGACTTTCTTCACAGATATATATATATATATATATATATAGACTGGTGGATATCTGTGTGCTACCTTCTTCAATATTGATATATCTATATATCTATCTGTATCTATATAGGGTGCAGTTATTGACTTGATTTATAGTTTCCTATGCATGCCTAATATTTCCAACCTGTAACTTAGTCAGATCCTCCCTGTTACCAAGGGGTTATTCCCATAGTTTTTATACACAACTCATTTCTAGAGTTAATAGTCATGTATAGCTTCATTTCTGTAGTAACTAAGATAGTTAAGCAGTACTACAATTTCATACTCTTTCATTCAATTCTTATTTGAGAAGATATTAGGATATCTACAAATTGACATACACTGCTGTTTGAAAATTCCATATATATCTATACTTGATATAGTGAATTCAATAAGGGAATAATTCTGTCCTATATACATTTATTTTCCTACTGTCTTAGAATATTTCTTACATGATTTCTTAACTATATTCCCTTTTCCACAGAAGCAGATTAAAGTTACAAAATTATGAATTATGAGGTACTATAGTCTCTAGATTTAGACCAAAGATGGTTTAGAAATTCTGGGTGATTTTTTCCTCATTTTCCTAGTTCCTACAACTATGCATAACTGGAAGAGTTTGAATGCTCTACTATTCTGTAAATGTATGGAACACCAGCACTAAAATGAAACAATTAACTAGCATACAGATATAATCAGTAACTCTTATACATGGCAACAAATAATATTTTTTTTTCCATGCATAAAACTATGTGCATACCATTTTGGTATTTGACCAGTCCTCCCAACCGTAGAGTCCCTCTATCTCCAGAACTCACCCCTGAGATGACACCACCTCCAGAACAGATCAACCTCTAATCTATTTAGGAGCAGCTTATTTAAGTTGTTGTTCCCCAAATACTGTTTCTAATTCTGCGTCCAGAATATCAGGATGCTTTTCTTCCTGTTTGCCTAGGCTTCCCATTTTAGGGATTTTTTTAAAGCTTCTTTATGCTTTTCCCAGCTTTTTACCTCTTCCCAACTACTCTCCACATCATTGGGGAAACTAGATTTTCCTCAAAATATAATTTAGAAATTATTTCAAGGATTTTTGAAAGATTGTGGGGAAAGTATTTGCCTTTATCCATCCTCATGGATTTAACAAGTGATCTCATAATTCTCATTTTGGTCAATCTGCACACAATTAATTTATTCATTTTCTCAAATTAAATATTTAATTACATCCACAAAATACTTGTCCTTTGGGGTCCACTCCCCTTAGGATTAAAGTTCAAATGTCTAGTTTTGAAATTCAAACACATAAACTAGGGGTGTTACATCTGGATCCCCTTGGAAGTCCATCCTTGCATATTGAAATGGCAAAAAAATCTAGGGGTTGACCTCAAACCAGGCCTCCATTGTGGCATTCCAGTAATTCCCCACCATACCTTGACCACCTCGCAGCATCACCAGAGCCCGTATCCTCATGCAAGGCTAACGTGGCACTGCAGGAGGAACTGCCACCACTGGTATCAGTAGCACTACCCTCTTGTACATAATGCTACATAGAATACTAGCATACAAAAAAAACTTTGATCCATTATAGACCTTATTGAGCTATGTCACCATCTCGTCGTAGAAAAAATGGGAAAAATCAAAGAAATGGCCATACCTCAACTGGCGCAAGACTCCAACCTGCGGGCCAAATGCCCAATGTGGAGCCGATGACCCTGCAAGTCACACAATAACTGCCAGATTGCATCACTCGACCAATTTTTTCACAAAAGAAATGCTAATGCACCCCTCTGTAAGGGGCACCCCACCACAATGACATGCACGAAACCTCTCCAAATCCATCCTCCCAGAAGGGAGTGGATACCTCAATGCCTCACCATGAGGTAGTAACCCGGTCACGAAGTACACATATGTCTCAGGACGGATGGCCAGGTTAGTCCCATGCAACACAAACATGTTGCATCTCCTGTGCCAGTGGTGGATCGAGTAACAAAGCAACCGGTCTTGCGACTGAAGAAGCTCATTATCCGTGAACTTCAAGAGCCCCCATCGCGCCAGATGATGGCATGCCACAGCATCAGAAGGAAATGCATTTTGGAGCTTGGGCCAATCTTGCTCCATCCACAAAAAACTATCATGTAAACATGAACCCATCAGAAACAGCAAAAACATTAAAAAATAGGCAAAAACTAAAAAAAAAATTCCTTCGACCTTTTGCATGCATGTACCTCAGACATGCACACTAAAGGCGCGCCTGTATTTTCCATAGACATGCATAATGAACAAAAAAATAGGGTAATAGATCCCTTAGAGCATGTGAATCCCTTGGAAATATGCACAGAGGGCACGCCCTTGCCTTGACCACCCACGCAATCTAGGGGAAAAAATCACTCAAAACCCGTACAAACCAATTTTGTGTAGATCCCAACACACTTAGACTTAAAAATTTAAAGCACACGACGTCAAGGAGGTTACCTTGGCAGGATATCAATAATCCCTAGTGCTTAGGCTGACTGCAACGACAAGAACTACTCCACAGAAGCCTCTGACCTCTCAAAAAATCAACAAGTACAAATGAGTTGAATTAGGGCCATATTCACCTATATATTACCCTTTTCAAAAACTTTGGAGGACCATAACGAGAGATCAAAAGGCCCATTCTCCCAACTGTAAGTAGAGTTATGATGAACACTCCATAACTAATAGACGAAATGCCACACGTTAGCACTCCCGAAAAAATAATTTTTCAGCACCGACAAGTATGCCCTCTCTCATCTTCTTTTTTAAAGCTCAAAAATTTCAATAATATTTGATAAAGAAGATTATTTCACTTGAGGTAGTTTTTTTTGTAGGAAAGCTCACAAAACATCCATAACTCCATCCACTAAAATTTCGAGAGGTGGTATCATTCTACCACCAACATGATAGAGTCCCAGAAATCTTTTCATATCCTCACATCATTTCTCCATCAGAAATCAACCATAGGTTCCACATATCCGGCCGTGTTTATCATCACCTCACCCTGCACATGATAAACATCCTCGTTGGTTAGTACAACCTCCCCTCCATGGCGCTTGTCACCCATAGTAGACCATATATCACAGAAAAAGTGACGCCATGGCCATACCACTTTAGTCCGGGAAACACCTCATGCCCATCCATCCATTATTCATAAGGTTAAGTTTTACCATACAAAAGAAAAACCCCTTTCCTGGAAATCACGTTCTACAAGAAAATCAAAAGCACACTACCGTGCCTTGTTTTTGGCCCACTATACCTCCATCAAAATAATTCCATATGCGATATTTTTTCATTCGCTTCATCAACCGCACACATGAGACCAACCAATGGGCCCCCCATCCTCAAAAAAATACCTTCCTCATGTCATCAGTGATTGAACACTTTCATGTTTTGGGGCACCCGTCTCTATTTTTTCTACAAACCAATCCCAATTATTTTATTCTTTTGGTAAGTGTACAAAGACAACAAATGGTGCACTACATCCCCCACCCACTCATTCATCTTTTCTACCATGGCAGAAGTCCCTGAACACCCTTGGTTGGAGTGTCACACCCTCATGCAAAGGCCTCTATGACATTGATAACCAATTTATACCCACCCTGGAAGTCCTACCGACTCCAGGGATTTCCCCACTAGAAATAGTTATGACTGCCACCAAGCTACTGATTATACTCCAACCTTGGGCCAATGAATCCCCATCATCATTTTTCAGTCACCCCTCGCCACCATGCCTATGTTAAACCCATCACATCTAGGTCCCTGACCCATCATATCAGCAACCCCTTGTTCGGTTGAGGCTTCCTTTTTGTCGACTTCAACACCTATTTTCCAAAAAGGAAGCGGGACCTTGGATCACCCCTCTCCATAAAATGGGCATCCTCGGGTGGCACTATGGGAGACATCATCGCCCACAGATGTCATCAATCCTCCTGAAATTTGAATACGACACAAGCTTTCATGTCAATATGGTATCATACCGTACAACCATTTCACTTTGATCAAATTCATTGAAGACCCTTGCCTTCACAAGTGTCTCCTTCAGCAATGCTTACATGGGAAGGTCCCAACTAGCATGTATGCATACAATGTGTAGTTATATACCATACCAAGTTTACGCATATGGGTACCATATTCCACCTATCGTCAAAGAAAAAATTCCCCTTGAGGGCGTCAACAGTCATCGTCATCAGCCAATAGATCACTACCATATTAGTGACACAAACAAAATATGTATCTATCAGAAATATTTGTTTAAATAGCCACAACATTACGAGCATGGGACATGCCCACTTCATAGAAAATTGGTATATATATTGTATTATATTTTCTTACAGGGGTCCCATACGATATGGTCATTCTTCGAACCGGTGCAGGGTGTCTCCAATTCCGAGCTTCACGTAAGTCTCTCTCTCTCTACACAGAGTATACAAAAAAAAACTATAATGTATTTCGTCTATACAGTTCTTCCTAGACCTCACACATTAGGGGACAATTGTTAACACTGGAAAATCGTACAAGTGTAAGACAACATTACTTAATGTCAAGAAAAAGGATTTACAGGGTTAAAAGACATTAGAGAATATAGAAAGTATTTAAAAATCTCTAAGGTCTGAGTAAAATAAAATTTGAGCAAGTCATAAATGCTTTTGCACGCATAGTCTTTCGAGAAGTGCGCCTTTGCACGTCTTTTAACCAAAAATGCAAGCAATTCTAGGAGTCGCGAAAGTCACATTCTGGGACCGCAAACAACACACTCCAGGGCAATGATTTCACAATTGAATCCACTTAAGGAAAACCAACAAAGCCTCCTTAGACATCAAGGGAGCACACAATGGAATCATTCCCCTCTCTTCAGTCACCATCCATAATGTACCAAGAGATGGAAGCAGGATTTGAATTCTCCTATAGAAGGCCACCAAGAGATGTAGAACTTGAGAGCACATTGTTATGCTGGCCAAAATTTCCCCAAGAAATACTGCAGTGTGTGATCCGGAGCTAAGATAGAGGGGAATCAATTGTTGGCCATCCAACAAGTTCATTCCACCGTAATAGAGAGAGGGAGAGTTTGCACCATGGCAAGCTTGGAAGTAAAGACATCCTTGCATCGAGACTTAGAACCCAATTTCTAAGGGCCCTTTGGCAAGAGGGTTAAAATTTCATCCTCATTTCCTACCAACACTCGATAAGAGGGGCCGAAAGAGCCATTGTTTGGATAATGTCATTTGTTTTACTCTATTCAGAGCTTTTTTTTATTCGTTGTAGTTTTTAGTCTAGTTTTAGTTTGAATATGCATTATATTTCTCTATGTAGTATGCATTGGGGGAATTTTCAGGTCTAAAATGGGCCTCCTAAGAAAAATTTACAACAAAAATAAAATTTATAAGAACCAATAGGATTCAATATGATGATTTCAACCATGGGGGATTATTCACCAATTTTTAAGTAAAAGGGTAAAAAGATTAAAAAATAAAAAAATAATAAAAATACTTTTGCAACTCATATTTTCAACTTATCTCCCAAATTGTTTACTGAAATTTCAAGCGGGAGTACTCGTTGGATGCAAAATTTAATTACTCATTCAAGGATTACCCATGCTGCATACTTTCGATGGACCCTGCTACAGAAAAAATGAGAAAAACATGAAACATGTGACTCCAATCACGTTTTTTATATATTTCCCATTTTTCATGTAGCAAGATCCATCGAAAGTATGTAACATGGATACTCCTTGGATGAGAAATTAAATTTTGCATCAAATGAGTACTTCCGCTCAAAATTTGAGTAAAAAGTTTGCGAGAAATTGAAAATAGGAGTTGAAAAAGTACTTTTTTCTTTTTTCCCTCTAAAATTTGAGGATGTAATCAAATATTTTTTTATTATTTCCACTATTGTTTTATGATTTCCTCAGGAGGCCCATTTTAGACCTCAAAATTCCCCTAATGTTTATGTTCTAGCATGTTCCACTAACTTTCTTGACTCCACTTCTTTTTATCCTTGTGACCAATAATTTAAGAGGGTAAACCACACCACTTCAGTTGGTTTGAATTCCTACATGCATGCACCAAACATAATAACACAATTGCCTTTTCCATTTTCCTTTAGCCATAATAATCGAAATGAACACCCAATAGGATGTTTTTCCCAACATTTAGCTTGGAATAAGTGTCTCATCAACCATGGTTAATTTGTTTTCCTTTATTAACTTTTATTACATGAAATTTTCACCAGGGATATTATAGAACCATCCCCCTTGGAGGGTACCATCCTTGGTGTTCAATCACACATATACTTCATCAAAACCGGTGGAAAGAAAACATACTACTCATGGAGCTTTATAACATAGCTTGATGTAGTATTGATAATTATCACCATGCTGAAAAGCAAACTAACTTGACAACATGATGATTATAATGACATGACACCCATACCGCTTATTGGAGCTTTAAAACATAGCTCATGGTGATATTTAATTACATACACATATGTACATACACCCAAACATCACATCAAAACATATATCAAAACATCACCAAAACATATGCCAAACATATACCAACATCATACCAAAACTACTTTTCCTCAACCATCACAGAAGGAAGGATACATAGCCCGCTTCTGATATGCCATCTCCCATGTAGCTTCGTCAGGGCCCAAAGTGCTTTCATTTTAATTTTAATTTCTATATTGCTTGATTCCAGAGCATGAACACCTTTTTATGCAATATAAATTAAGGCTCCAATTAGATTTATCCATCTGGCTCCACCTCCAATATAGACCAGTAAATCACATGATCAACATCTTTAAAATACTTCTTAAGTAATGGTATATGAAAGACATCCTATAATTTCACTGCGGAAGACAGTACAAGTCAATAGGCCACTAGTTCGATCCTCTCAATAATCCTAAAAGTTCCACAAAACTGGGGTTCCATCTTGGCACATAATCCAATCCACAAGGATATATTTTTGGGCTTGATGTGCAAGTACACTGTTCCCCAACCTAAAACTCCTTAAACAACTTTTTCTGATCTATATAACTCTTCTTTCTTTCCTGCTCCGCTTTCAAATTATTCTTGATTACTTGCATTTCTTGTTCCATCTCCACCAACATGTCTGGTTCAATCAATACCCTATTAACTGGATCAGTCCAACTGATTGAAGTGTTGCGACTGAACCCATACATTGCCTCAGATAGACTCATCCTCAATTATTCCTGGTACCCATTATTGTAGGTGAACTCTACTAGTGGAAGATACTCTTCCCACTTCCGCTACTAATGCATCACATACATCCTCAAAATATCCTCCAATATTCTATTGACCCTCTCACCATTTCCATTCATCCATGGATGATAATCTATGTTAAAAGCCAACTCGGTGCCCAAACCTGCAAAAAACTCGTTACAAAACATGGAAGTGAAATTTGTATCCCTATCTGACATAATATTATTTGGAACACCATGAAATCTGACCATATCTCTGATGAACACCTGTGCCACATCAATATCTAAGTATGTAGTCTTCATTGGAATGAAGTGTCTAACCGTTGCCAACCGATCCACGTCAACCATAATGGAATCATGTTGTCTAGCTGTCTTGGGAAAACCTGTGATGAAATCGATGGAAGTGGCCTACCATTTCCACTATGGAATGGAAATTGACTATAATATCCCACCTGGATGGCTACACTATACCTTAACCATCTAACAGTCCAAATGCCTAGCTACAAAATCTACCATATCCTTATTTAGATTAAACCAATAATAGAAACTCTTCGCTACAGTCAATGTCTTTTGATAGCCTTAGTGACCCAAATATGGTTTCACACGAAAATCCCTCAAGGTCAAATTATTGAGCTCAATTTTCTCCGACACATATATCATGTCTCTAAGCCTAACCAATCCATCTGTAATGAGATGATAATCCACATCTTGTATACTTGCACCTGTACCTATACTCTGCTACATCCTATTCAAAATATCCATATACTTTTCATCTTGTCGACCTACCTACAAGATCCTATCCTGTAAAAATTTTCCCATAGGAGCTCATATATAATATGTGATTTACCTGTGCCCACCTGCTAAGAACATCTGCAGTCCTATTCTCTTTTATATTGATGTACCTGATCTCAAAGTCAAACTCACTGGTTGTGGAAAGCCATCTAGCTTTCCTAGCGTTCGTATTCGACTGGTCAAAAAAGTATTTCAACCCATTGTGATAACTCATTAGTACAAACCTCCTCCCAAGAAGAAAATTTCTCCACCTCTTGAGTGGATGTATGATCGCTACTAGCTCAAGGTCATGTTTCGGGTAGTTCTGCTTGTTCTCATTTAGTTTCCACGATTCATAGCATACCACCCGTCCATCCTACATAAGGACCCCACCAAGTCCTATCTTGTAAGCATTTGTACGTACTAAAAACTCCTTTTCCATATGTGAAATCTTTAACACAGGAGCATGTGTCAAAAATTGCTTAAGTTGCTTAAAAATAGCCTCACACTCCTCTATCCAATCAAACTTGTTACCTTTCCTTTACAATGATGTAATAGGATAAGGAATATGCGAGAAGTTCTTGATGAAACTATCATAATAACCTGCCAACCCCATGAAGGATATAACCTCATCTACATTTATAGGAGCCACCCACTCAATGATGGCCCTTATATTTTCTGGATCTAATGCAATTCCCTCCTTGGAGACAACATTTCCCAAGTAATGCACCTCAATATAAAAGAAACTACATTTGCTGATCTTAGCATACAAATGATGCTCTCTCAAAAATATCAACACTGCTGCCAAATCCTCAACATGCTCTTCCTACTTTTCAGAATATACCAATATGTAATCAATGAACACAATAACAAAAGTGTCCAAATAAGGATGCAACACTGTTCATCAAACAAATAAATGTAGCTAGAGCATTAGTAAAACCGAATGGAACTGCAAAAAAATTGTAATTCCCATACTTGGTCATGAATGTGGTCTTGTAGATGTCCTCTTCTTTGATGTGTACCTGATGGTATCCTGATCTCAAGTTGATATTAGAGAACACTTCTTCTCCTTTCAAATTATTGAATAAGTCATCAATACTCGGCAATGGATAAATATTCTTGATGGTCACTTTGTTCAACTTCTTGTAGTCAATGCACAATCTGAGAGTATTGTACTTCTTCTTCACAAACAATACCAATGCACCCCATGGCGATACACATGGCATAATGTATCCTTTGTCAAGCATCTCTTCCATCTACAACTTTAATTCTACCAACTCATGCACGCTCACCCTTTAAGGTGCCTTTGATGCTGGAGCTACCCCTGGTACCAACTCAATAGAAAAGTCTACCTCCCTATGAGGTGGAAGCTATGAAATATTAGTAGGAAATACATCTTGAAACTACTATAGAACTGGGTACATGCTCAAAAAATATGCATCCTCAACTTCCTTTCTTTTGTCACTAGAAATGTGCACTTCAGATAACACAAACCCTTTACTGCGACTGTGCTTGGCCTGCATGGTAGTTAGCATCCTAACTAATGTGGCTTTATTCTTTCCCTCTAAGACTCTTGGTTCTCCATTTGCATTCAAGCACTCAATGACTTCGTCATAAAATCCCACCTTGGTCTTGTGAAGGTATAGAAAATCCATACCAAATATCATGATATATGATCCTATTGGAAATATGTTCAAGTGCATTTCTATAGAAATTCCATTCAAATCAAATGCGCAAGCTCTTACCCAATGATGAACTAATTTTTTTGTACTTGTAGCCAACTGCACTAAGTAAGATTCTGCATGCATTTCTTTATTCAAGCCACACTTATCCACCAAATCAAGACAAACATAGATATAATTAGATCCAAGGTAAATCAAAATAGAAATAAATTGATTGCAAAGCTTACCATCCATATCAATGATAGATGTCTGGTGCTCTTCATTCATGTTGTCCATGACTGCATAAATACGAGGAATGATCTTCCCAACATCCCAAAAATTCTACGCCTCCTGTGAAATGTCTATCTTAGGCCTACCAGCATGATTTTGCAGAAAATATCTCCTGAGGTGTTCCTCACCGCATGTCCAACACTCCAAATATCCAATCCCATTACCTCTATGCTGTTACAATGACCCATGTACCTATCTAGCTGCATTAAACTTCTTTTGTGGTGCCACATTTTCTTTCTCTTCTAAATTCTAAGGCCTTCCTATTTTCAACTGCCATTTTTACCTTTACCTTTGTCTTTCCATTTCCATCCTTGCTGAGATTCATTATTATGCTTTGAGTATTCATAGAAATGCTTCAATTTCCTAATTATTTACTAAAGTGGCTGATGCTCATCATACTCAATCTGATCTCTAAATGCTAATGGAAAACCACTGAACTGAAATTTAGCCTTATCATGTTTAAGATATGGTCCATACCTCAATAGCTCCAGAAATATGGTTGTGTGCTCCTTATCTGTCATTGACCCCATCTTCCCCTCATAAAATTCTTTGGCCTTAATGTTGTAGTACCTTTATGAAAATTACTTCTTCCTGAAAATCCTATTGAACTCATGCCAACTCAATTCCTCTATATTGATGTCTCTGACTGCTTCACATCTTCCCATCATATATCCACTTTACCTTTCAGGCTAAAGATATAAATTTTGACCTTCATATTATCTGTGTACTCATGTAACTCAATTAATTTTTTCATCCCAAGTATCCAAGACTATCCATCTTCTAGTTTCTTCAAGTACCCATAAAAATTAGGTGGCTTTGCTTTCTTAAATTCATCCAGCAAGTATCCCCTCTCACTCCTCTTCTAAGGATGATAACGATGGAAATCATAATTTCTATCTGAAACATAACTAGAATATTAATTTTACTCAACACCCCTCCTATCCGGAGTGTTCGAAAACGAGTCATCTCTCACTTGTTTAGCTCTATCCAACTTGTGTATACCAGGAGACCTAATACCATATGCCCCATTATTTCTGTCCTCGTTTCCATGGTGATCCCAAGTGGCCCTTTCCACCACAATTCTAACAAGCTATGAAGAATTATTGCATTAACCTCTGATTATTTCTCTTGTGCCTGAATGGTCCTGTCATTTTATGCATTACAACTCCTTATTTATTCCTTTAAGCTTATTAATGTTTCTACCAAATTAGAATAGTTCCCACCATGCTCCTCATTTGATTCATAGAGAGAGTCTTTGTATTCTACCATTTTTCTATTCATTCTGATATTTCTCTTGCAAGGCATCGTCATCTGATTCATAGGTAGAGTCTTTGTATTCTACAATTTTTCTATTCATTTTGATATTTCTCTTGTAAGGCATAATATGTTGGCTACACCAAATCATAATAGACCAATGTACCTTAGTATAAGTTTTGGAGGATACCTCATCTGCAAGATTATCCAAATCAGCGGATACATCTATAAACATAATAATAACAACATATACACATATGAAAACTAAATGGACCAACACATAAACATAATTATAGCTAGAGCCTAGTTGTCACTACATGACCATATCACTACACATACTATGACCTCATGCATGATGACATCAACCGTACCAATGTACGTGGAAAATACACAATCATAAAAACGAACGATACATAAGAGTACACACGGAAAATACAAAGGCATAAACATGTAAAATACATAAGCATAATCACAGAAAACACACACACATAAACACATGTAATCAATCATAAATAGACGATATCTGTGACAACATGTAACAAGATGTAACCAAGCATAAAAGGATGATACACATAACAACATGTAACCAATAATACACTCATGAAGGCACACTTCCCATCTAGTGCAAGGGGTGAACCATGCTCTGATACCACTCTATAACACCCCCATTCCACATCTACCCAAATAACCAGCCAACTAGAGTAAATATGTGACAAGAGGCTACTATGACCATATTCGACCTCCTATGAGACCTTAAGGAAGTGGAATATATAGAGAAACATCATACAAATATTCCACATCAACAACAAGACTCCCAGGAACTATCCAAAGCATTCAAGTAACTAGTCCCTAGATCCCACTGAGGTTTTAACCCATTCAACCCTTGAACAATCCCACAGTATGGGTATGAGTGCGTCGAAGAGGCTCTAGATGATCCCACAAGAATGCATGCTTGAGTCCAGGGACTAAATTTCCCATACCTATACCTATATCTGGGGGATTTAAATAAATGTTTTCAGGCCCAGAGTCCAGGCCACTTCCCAAAACTCAATGAAAAGTTCAGAAATGAAATAAAATAGTGAAAGAATGATGTATTTAAAAAAACCATGACAATACATAAAATGGACCCCTACTAGCCATGACAGGAATTTCATCAAACATATCACAAATATATAATCTACAGGTATAAAAAACATATATGAACATAGGGGTCTCATAATTATTTGAAAATCACTAAGAAGAATTGTTCCCTTACATCATTAGCTGTTGTATCATCTATTAGGTCATAGATAAATTTTTTATTCATTTACAAAAAAAGGTGAGGAGAGACATACATCAACGCTGTCAGAATACATACTCATAACCAACATAATAATGATAGAAATATAATGGATACATCAACCATAGGGTGTGCATATAAGCCAATACACTCACACATCAAATTCCCAGGAAATGAGCTTCTCATTAATGAATGTAAAAAGAAACTGAGGAGGGGACTACCATGTTCAACCCAACCATAGATTGGCTGAGCCAAATATCTCTTCAACAAATAACAACTATGCGATATTCCATGCATGAATTTTGGACTCATAACCAACCAAAATGAACCAAACAAGAATGGATGCTACTAGATTTCTGCACGTACACTATGAGAAATTGTAATGTCTCCTAGTCTCTCAACCTTTACTGTAATCCACAGTCCGATAGAAGGATCACTAGGCCCTACACTAAGGCCCACTCTATAGTCTTTGTCGTACATCCCATCCCAAGACTACTAGGCCCAATGTAAACAAATCCACATCTTAGCTTTACCATATATCCTTCCATTCACTGAAAAGGATTCCAAGGCCTATCGAGGCACAAAATATTGGATTTACCAGAATCGATAGTCTGGGTCAGGGGTCACTAGGTCAGTGAATACTGTAATCCAAAGTCCAGTTCAGGGATCACTACGAAATGTGTTTTTCATTTTGGAGATCAACCTCACTCAGTTGTGAATCTGTCCTGCAATCCATCTTAACCAAAGCATGGGAACTTATCTCATCAAGGCTACTCAAAAATGAAAAAGCTAGGCTAAAAACAACTTCACACCTGGAAATGTTTTTTAGAAAATGCTTGCCAACTCATGCTAAAAATAATTGTTATCAATGGGGCCTCTATTTTCTTCATTTTCCATTATTTTCCTTCATTTTCCTCCTCACATGCAACTTTTGACCTTTCACCTTCCTTTTCTCCTATTTTCCATTATTGTCATAAATAAATTCCAAATAATGCCTCTTTCCTTTCCAAAATCCTTTTACCATTTCCTTTAGCCATACTAGCCGAAATGAAAACCCACTATGATGTTTTTCCCAACATTCAACTTAGAATAAGTGTCCCATAAATGGTGGTTATTATTGTTTCCTTTATTAACTTTTTATCCATGGAATTTTCACGAGGGCTCTTACAACAACATAGCAATTTTTATGAGGTTTCAATTTTCTTGATTTATAAGAAACTACATAGTTTACCTGCATTAACAGACCACCCATCCCTTCAAGGAATGCATCAATACATACCACAAAGACCTTTTCTGGATCTACAATCTTTAATACTAGAGCTACTATTAATAAATGTTTTAATTTCCCAAATATCCCTTGACACTTTGATTTCTAGTTAAATTTCACTTATTTCTTTTGCAAAGAATTAATGGGATAGTATATTTTAGAAAATAATTTTATAAATATTCTATGATAACTATAATTCCAATGAAGGACTTGATATCTTCCATGCCCTTAGGTAATTTACAATTTAATATGGCCCTAATCTTTTAAGGATAAATAAATATGCCTTGTTTAGAGATAGCATGACCCAAGTATTGAATTTTGTCCTTATAAAAGTGACACATGCTAAAAAAAATTTAAAATCAGCGTTCTCTCAAAGTCTGCAACCCTATCTTAAATTTTCTTCACGTTATTCTTGGTTTTTCAAATATATCAGGATATCACCTGTGAAAACTAATGAAAAATTATTTAGATGCTTAATAAAAATGTCGTTCATTAAGCACATAAAGGTAGCAAGTGCATTAGTAAGGCCAAAAGGTAGTACTACAAATTCGTAGTGTCTATACCTTGTTCTAAATGTTGTTTTATGTATATCATCACCTTTTAGCCTTAACTAATGGTAACCTAATCTAACGTCTATCTTTAAAATATTATTTCCCTTTTAAATTGATCAAACAAATCATCTATGTTGGGTAAGGGATTTTATAGTTAGTTTATTCAACTTTCGATAATCTATGCACATCCTGAAAGTCCCATATTTCTTCTTAACACACAACACCGGGGATCCCCAAGGGGAAGCACTTGGTATGCTATAAAATTTATCTAATAATTCCTGTAGTTGCATTTTTAATTCAATAAGCTCAGGAATACTCATTTTATATGGTGCCATTGACACAACGGTGGCTCCTGGTACTAAGTCAATTATAAAGCCTTTGCGTCTTCTTAGTGGTAATCCTAAAATTTCTTCCCGGAAAACAATTTTGAATTCTTTAATTGTAGCCAAATCATTTATAGTTTTATCTTCTGGTTTCTCAGTATTTTCCTCAATTTGGATAAAAAAATAATTTAAAACCTTTTCAAACACTTATTTTTAGCTATAAGACTGAAATTTGTCTGGTGGATATAGGATTAGGTATGCCTTTAATTACCTATACATTTCCTTCATCATTTACACAGGTCACAATATTTTCCAAAAATCTTGTTATAACTCTTTTTCTCCAAACTAAAGGGATTATATTCAAAATTAATTTAGTTTTATATCCATTTATTTATACTTGAAACTGTTATACCCAACTTGTTACATTTTTCTTGTGCTTGTAGCTAACTGGAATAACCATGAATTTTTCAAAATTTCAGCATTCAATTTGTATTTTTCCATGACCCATGTCCTAACATACCTAAGACTAGCTCCTAGATATAGTAGTATAAATACAGGTTAGTCTAGTATAGTACCTTCAATTTCAATCATGGTTGAATGATGTTGTTAGGCCCCATAATTGTTGTATCTAATGCATGTTTTTGTTGATATGATGCCTTGTTTATTTCCTTGTTTTACCAATTTATGAAATTTTATCTTGCACTTATACATTTTCTTGATGCAATAGAAAATATTTACATTTGATTCACATTTTATGCATTTCTTAAGACTAATATTCATTAAATGTTGTTAATGCAGTTCCTGCATCACGTAGGGATCCTGCACCAAGGATATGGGGACCACTCGATCATATGAGATTTCCATGGAGGAAAATGATAGATGAAATATGTTCAGAATTATTTTCGCTCCTTTTTTACAGTCATGGGTGCACTTATCTCTCATTGAATTGTTCATACACTAAAGAGCAACATTGGTGCACTAGAGAGCAACCAATTGGGGCCTTCAAACATGAACATATTTTTGAGAAAATATGTGAAAGGTTTTTTATCAAAGTGTTGTTTTAACACATCCACATTAGCCAAAATTCACCGAGGTCATACAAATAATTTTTTATAAATTAATTAATGCTACAACCTCAAATTCACAACAATTTTCAAACTTCCAACTTCCTCCTCGATTTTCGTTAATATTTAGATGAATATGAAAATTATGGAACATGGGTTCTTATCATAGCATAGTAAATTGATCATTACTAACGTCATTTTCCAAAATTCACCACCGTTTGGGAGATACGTGGGGTTTTTTAGGAAATATTTGTAAAAGATTAATTAAAACCCAAAATTGCAAAAGTAGCGAAACAATTAACTTTGCACATGATTTGCAAGGAAATGGAATTGAATGAGAAAATTCCAAGAGAAGTTTCTATTGAAAAAATGAAAATTTAGGTTGCCTCCAAATAGTTTTCCAAAATTATCCATGGTTAGGAAGATATGAAAAGATCTTTTAGGCCACTTTGTTAAAAATATATAATTTTCCAGAACTAAGAAAAATGGCTATTAGAGCAAAAAATTTCCTTGTAAATTTTATAAAAGGTTTCGCCATGGCTTGTGTGAAGGGGGAAAATGTTAGTGTAGCCTCATATTTCTGGTTTGGAGCTTGAGCATATGGATTGGGATGTAAAATAATGAATTTTTTAATACAAAGCTTTTAATTGCAGGTTCCTCTTTTATTTCTTGTACATTTGATGATCAATGTAGCTATGTAGTTTAATTTCTTATTTAATAAGGGTGAGAGATGGACTGGTAGGTCCCACAAGGCCAACTCAACATCCCTATGGTTTATATATATTCTTTGTGTGAATTTTCAGATCTACCACGTTTGTGTGCTTTTCATTATAACTATATTGTGTTAACAACAAGGTTCTTTTGATGGTCTGATATGTTCATGGCTTTCTTCCTCATTATCTATTTTCCTTTATATATGATTTTTATTTTTATGAGAGTTTGATTGGATAAACATATATAGAAGAACCTGGAGTGTGAGTGAGAGTTTCCTTTCAAATATTGTACTTATTTCAACTGTGTGATCAAAAGACTCTTATGATGAATCGATACTGTGTTTTTATGAAGAAATAATTGGGGTTTTATTATTGTAGTGTTGATTACCTTGGTGTGTTAATTCCATCAAAAATCGGGTATTACATGAAATTCATTTGGAGTATTTTTTAGTTGAGGCTTGTATTTGTTGATATTCAAGTGAATATTTCACTTGATTCTACATACCCATTGTTTCCATACAGGTACATTTGTGAATCCAAGAAACTTCGTTTGTTGGATTGAAATAGGGGTTTATAAAATACAAAATAAGGCCTCCAAAATCCTAAAGTAAGTCCACAATTTTGATTAAGAATTAATCTAAAGCTCACTACAACAAAAATAACACTAAGGATACAAAGTAAATTAGATTTTTCATATAAAACAACTGAAATGTAGAGTAATACTTGGTTCATGATAGATTGACATTAAAACATGGTATGTTAATTTGATTGGTCATTTAATTTCTTATCAATCTTGTCTTTTTCTAGTATTGATGATTTTACTTGTGCACTTAGATGTTGAAACAAGTAATATCGATTTATGATATCTTACACTCAAAATGCAGAAACATGAATCAAAAGAAGAAGATTGCTCCTTGTGATATTTTTTGATAGTTTCCCAATGGTTTGGTAAATAACGATTCAATTTCATTTTCATGAATATGGTCACTATATATTCTAGTTCTTAAGTTGATTTGAAGAGGTTTCATGTTGAAGTGTGTTCTAAGGTTCAAGAAAGAAATACCTTGAAGTGAGGTTTATTTTTCTTATGCACATAATAGATTATTTTATTGTTAATTCACATGATATAATTTATAGTATTAAAGGTGGTTTTGAGTCATACTTTCATTTTCTTGTTTATATACAAAGTGGAATGACTTTGATTATTTTTCTTGCACATAGAACTAAGAGGAAAGAGGATTTAAATCATGAATTTCAATAGAGGTTTCATTTTGATTTAAGAGTACTATTTGGAATTATTAGATCTTGGATTTATTAAGGTTTAAACAATATTTACATTTTCTTGGTTAATTCTCACGTTTGTAGTTAATTACTAGTCATGGTTTTGTTTTTGATTTCCAAACATTCGTGATTTTATCTTAATTAGGGTTTACTTTTCAAGCTTCCAATAACTAGGGTTTGTTTACAATTTTTGACAGAATTTCAAAATTGGTGTTTGAAACATTTATGGTTTTTCTTGTAATGAATTCTTTTAGTGTAGGATTAGAACAAGAATTGACTAGTGCATGAATCTAGTAATGTGAGTAGTTTCTACACAAACTAGGGTTTTATTTTACATGTTGCTGAAGTCCTTCTCTAGAATTTCCAGTGTTTCATCTCGAATTCCACGAACTCTAGATTGACATTAAATGTTGGTCCATTAATATATCATATGATACACCCAATAGATGTTATGCTTATCTTTCCTCTGGTGCATCATTGATTCTTGGTATATTTCTGGCATTGTCATTTACTGTAGTTGTATCTTGTAAATATTGAAATAATTGAACTGATCAGGTGTTCTATGGGAAATTCCTTAATACATGTGGTTCTCCATAGGCACAAAATTTTATAGGTTCTCTTTCCCTTCCATCATTAATTTCATTATTGTTCAAATCAACTTATTTCGAACCAGTTTGACACTGCACAGGTTGTGTCTGGTTATTCTACCTGAAGCTTTTTAGTTCATTGTCTCTCCAAAAATGATTCATGATAGAGGATTTTGGCTTCTTCACTCCACTTCCAAATTCGTTTTTTTCCTTTATTAGACGAAGATTTTGAACCTTCATTATTTTGTTTAAAATTTTGATACTAGATCCTTTCTTTTTTTACAACTTCCTCCATGGTCTTTAGTTTATCAAATTCAATAATTTTGTTGTAAGAGAGGGGAAGGCACTTCAAAAATCATTTCACCTTTTTTTTTTCCTCCTTGATGTAGGATACACATTGCTGGGTAATTTAATTGTGCTTTAAATTAATTTACATTAGATTATCAATCAAGGATGGTAAATTTGTGAAGTATATGACACAATATATGCTAAGAGTTTAGATTTAAATTCTAAAAGAATTAAATTTCTACTCTGTAAAAAAAAAAATGACACGAAATGAGATATTAATCTAGAAAAGACATTGAAGAGTTAATCTAGGAAATCATTGAAAAGTTAATCTAGGAAAGCATGTAAACTTAATCTTTGAAAGCATGAAAATATCTAATTTATAAAAGTGAGTAAATTCAATCTATGAAAACATGAAAATATATAATATATAAAAGTGATTAAATTCAATCTATGAAAGATTTTAATGTTCATATAGAAAAATTTTGAAATATATTGGAATGTTTTAATTTTTAATTTTTAATTTTTTTCATATTTTTATATTTCTCAAGCGCATGATTGCAATATGGAAATGAATGAAATGAAAATTAGAGACTTGAAATAAAAAATCTAAAATAAATAAATCAATCAAACCTTAAGTGATCATTGAAACATAAATTATTTCTTCATTAAAAAGAATAGTGAATTGTTAGAGAATTATGATGACTTCAAAAACTAGATTGATCTAGGTTCAAAATGAGTCATCTCTTTCTTAATTTTATGGAAAATTCAAATTATTTTTTCTATTGATATATTTTCTGGAAATAATAAAAAATCTAAAAAATTACATTTGAAGGACCCACAAATATGTCCAAAAATGTCAACTGTTTTGAAGAAATTCCCATCATGTAATTAAATTGTCTCATTATGCACAAAACACATTTTTTATTTTGTCAATACATGTCTTATTTTGGCCAAAAACCATGTTATAATTTGACTACTCGAAAATTATTGTTAATCTAAATCACCATCTTTGCATTAAAAACATTGTTACTGTTGATCTACAAAATAAACTAGTTTAAAACATAATAAAACTAATATAAATTACAAATATTATGAAACTATATGAATTATAAAACTACATTTTACAACAAAATAAGAATATAAAATTCTAAAATAAATAACACAAGAATTTATCAAAGGTATTTTACTCCATCATAGTTGGGAATTATTCTCCAAGAGTTCCTCCTTTTGAATGGAGAAGGCACTCCTAGTTATAAAAAGCTAATATAAATAAATTAATAAATGGAGATCCACAAATATATCATAGATCCAATAATATCTCTTAGATCCATAAATATATCACGTGGTTACAAGCGTGTGTTAACATATATCAAGTAAAATATCTACGTATCATCTCACAAATTTATAAAATATTTGATAAGAAATATTATCAAAACTTTCATGATTTTTCTCTATCCAATGTGCTTGAATGATTATCTCAAATATTCCTCAATCTTAAATATTTTGAAGATGAAATTCGAATTTGAGACTTTGAGTCGAAATATGACTTTGTTGGAATATTTAAATATTACTACACACGTCACAAAACTAATCCAACTTTTATATATAAGTGAACACATGCTATTTTTCTAATATTTAACCATAAATTTATTCAAAGTACTAAAATAATGTTTTGGAAAATAATAATGAGAAACCCATATATGATCATGAAAAAAGGCTTTGTGTATGGTTATAATATAGTGGAATATGGTTGAAATTGAATGAAAATATGATGAAAATATGACATTATGGAGACTCAACATTTTCCCCCAACTAAATATGTTGCATGTCCTCGTGAAAACTTGCATTGATTATCATGAACTAAATCTCATTTTCTATATCCTTTCGGAGTGAAAGATTATGTTTTATCAACATGTCATTTTCTGAATTGATATAATTTTCCAAGATTTGCATCTTTTGCGAAGTATTCTTTAATTATTATTTTTTCTTTAGAGCTTGCTATTGTGAAGAATTCTCTGAAATATATCTGCGTTGTATATCTTGTGGTTGGTCCTTGTGTGACAACACTTTTGTTTTACTTTTCTTCTTGTTGCAACAAAGAATACTTGAATATATATATATATATTCTCATAATTTGAATCATTCCAAGACATATTCATCTTTGAATTGAAGAGAAACAACGATCAGTTGGGAGAATCATGTTGGTAAACAATAAATGAGGTTATGGAATATGGATTTGAAAAATGGTAATGAATATACCTGCCCAACTAAAGGTGTTTTATATCTTTGAAAAATGAGGAAATAAATGTCATATGGGAAATTTTCCAAATAAACGTCTTTTAAAATTCAAGGAATTATTGATTAAACATTAGAAAACAACATATATTCACCTACCAGAAGATTCCACACACTATGAATTTGGGAGATCTTGGATGCTACTTATGATCATGGAATTTGAAGTGAAAGAATCTGATATGATTCTTGTTTTATCTTGGTTGTTTGAATAAAGGATGGACCTTGATTTATTGGAATAATGTTGTAAGTTTTTGTTGATATCATAAACCATGTATTCTTATACAATTCAATCTATGTGAATGGATTTACTTGAATTCAAACACAAAATATATCATTGGATTACTAACCATTAATGCCAAGAAAAATCACTAATAATGTAAATGAGTGCCAGGGTACATGAGTGAAACTTGACAGGTACAAATAAATGTGTTGAAGTCAAGTCAACAAAAATATCTAAAAATCAAGAGAAATTGGTTGTATTCCCATTTTTTTCAGTGAAGAGGCTTTCCATTGATATATGCAAGCTCTAACTCAGTTAAAATAATCTCTGATCTTGGTCCTAGATAAAGTGTTGAAGTCGATGGGGCAAGATCTGTTGAAAGTTGGGCCTTCCAAAATCCCACATAATCTAACTCGAGCATAGAACCAAAAATAATTTGAAGAACCATAATGAAATATTAAAACCAACATGAAATTACATAACATATTTTGAAATTTTCTTGTTAGTTGTCTGGCTTTCCGCAACGATCGTGTTCAATTGCCCTAGTAAATTAGTTTTGACAACAAGATATTTTTTGTCTTATCTTCTCTTTACTTTTTTTTTAATATATATTTTTTCCTTTTTCATTTTATTATTATTATAAATATTTTTCCATCCTACTGTACTTTGAAAAAGAAAATATTTTTCAAGTATATGAATACTTCCAATGGAACCATGTGTGTAACATAATGACAAATAAAATCATATGCATGTTTGAAAGATACAATTTTATATATACCTTTATATGAGAGACCAAATCCCTTGCTTGATATCATTCCAAAAAATATTTAAGAATTGAGAACTGGGATTCAATTATTGTCTTAAACCAATATTCAATATAATCTTATCTTCCTTGTTTTCTTGCTATCATTCCATGCAAGTATTGAGAGATGTGATCCCCGTTCATATAATTTGGTGATAGGCATGCAAGAAAATATTCAATCTGAGGTTCCAACAACTACTATTAATAAACATAAATTTATGATTCTTGGACCTCATCTTGATCTTCTTCTTTTGGATGTTGTTCTTCAATGACAGCTGTAGAATCATTTTTTTACAATAACCTTCCTAATATAAGATGAATATCATTAACATAAAGAGGAGTTGTTTGAAGATATTTTACCTTAGAATTCTAAGTGGAATAAGTTATTTTATTTTTTTGGATCGAAAATGGTTGTGTAGGTGGTTGTGTGGGAATGGGGCTTTGGGGTTCTTACATAGGAGGTAATGAGAAAGGTTGAATTGAGGTCAAATGAAGTTGAAAAAGAGTTTGTGATGGAGAAAAATGGTATGGATATCATTAATATTAGTATTGTGGATAGTGAGGAAAATATTACAGATATGATGGATTTATTCCATAAGGCTGAGGTTGGTTTTTATATGGCCAAGGTTGATAAGGAAAGGATATGTGGCAATCACATCGAGATTGTTGTGCATAATCTTGAAATTATGAATTAGGATCTTGCATCATATAGATTTGACAAGGCTGCCAAGGTCTTCTTAGAGATACATAACATAACTGCTCTAGTTCTTTATTTGATCCATTAAAATTTTTGTAACTACCTTGAACCATGGTAATGATGGACATTCCTTAGTAGCATGTGATTATGAAAATATGACACAAATTTTAATCTTATCAATTGGACATTCAAGAAAAGCATGTTTCTTTCTACATTTAGGGAAAATTATAGACAAATAAACATTCTCAGTTTTTTCTTATTTTGCATTCTTAGCATATGAATCTACTCACTTAAATTACCAAGAATATTTGTTTTTAAATTATCAAGAAAATTTCCAAGTTCAACTTGACTTACTGACTCTGAAGCTGGCATACTTACAGAATCTTGAGGAGACCTATCATACTCTGAATTTCCTCTTAATATGTTCTTACATAGTTCACAAATCTCTCTAAATGATAATAGATAAACGTCTCCTTTTCCCATGAGATTAAGAATATAACTTTATTCGTCCCTAGTTTCTCTAAAAAAAAGGGGTTTTAGTGAATCAAATCCTGAATTATGCAGGTTTTCCCTGTTAACATTATACATATATCTCTCTATCAGATACTTAAGGATATCATCTTCTTTTTTATTGATTATAAATATTTCCTCTTTAATATCATGATGTATACAATAGTATTTATATTTTTATAGAAATATCCTTTTCATATCATCCCATGATATTATTGAATTAGTCCCTAAACACATGAACCATTTAAGAGATCTATCCTTCAATGTAGCTGGAAAAAATTTCAAATTTTTAGCATCTAATAAGTAATTACAATATCTGAAAGTATTTAAAATTAAAAAATAAATATTTTCGAGTCTTTCGATCTCATACCATGGAAATTGGGAAGTATAGACGGAGAGATGTTTTTAATTTTAACATTTATATCACTATCTTGAATGGGAGATCCAAAAGGATCTGCTTAATTGTTTTCATTTCCATCCATTTCTTCTACCACCTCTTCCACCTTCAGGAGGAAATCTTATTCTACCTGCAAAAGTAGGAATTTATGATGTGCATGGTGACATGGTTCTTACTACACCACATGATCTAGTGGGGATATTATGTGATTGCGATTTTTTTTAATTTTATTATCTAATGAATATCCCTTTAGAATGCACTTCAAAATGAATGAAATTAAACCTATGCAACTAAAAATCAAATTCAATTAAAAAACTAAGGTTAGGAGAAAGCTCATCATGTGATGCATAGGTTATTACCTTTCACCTTATCATTTCTCATTTCCAAACGTTAGTAAATTAAAGAGAAATATAAATTGAAAGCCAAATCTTATGTATAATTCCCTGACAATGATGCCAAAAAGTTGGGTAATTCAACTGTTCTTTAAATTAATTTACGTTAATTTTTCAGTCCATGATCATAAAATTGTGAACTATATAACACAATATATTTTAGGAGTTTAGCTTTCATTTCAAAAAGGAATAAATTGCAATGAGAAACATGTTGGTCAAAAATATATGAGGTTATGAAATATGGAATTGAAAAATGGTAATGAATATCCTTGCCTAACTTAAGGTGTTTTATATCTTTGAAAAATGGGAATAAAATGTCATATGGGAAATTTTCCAAATAGACGTATTTTAACATTCAAGAAATTATTGATTAAATAACAGAAAACAACATATCTTCACCTTCCTGAAAATTCCACATGTTATGCATTTGGGAGATCTTGGATGCTACTTATGATAATTGAATTTGAAGTGAAAGAATCTGATATGATTCTTGTTTTATCTTGGTTGTATGAATAAAGGATGAACCTTTTATTTATTGGAATAATGTTGTAAGTTGTTGTTGATATCATAAACCATATATTCTTCACATATAATACATATTGGTACAACTGAATCTACGTGAATGGATTTAGTTGAATTCAAACATAGAATATATCTTTGGATTACTAACCATTAATGTCAATCAATGTAAGAAAACTCACCAATAATGTAAATGAGTGTCAAGGTACAAGAGTGCAACTTGATAGGTACGGACAAATGAATTGAATTCGAGTCAACAAAAAGATCTAAAAATCGAGATACGTTGTTGTATTCCCATTTTTGTCAATGAAGAGACTTTCCATTGATGTATGCAAGCTGCAAGGCACTTAAAATAATCTCTGATATTGGTCCTAGATAAAGTGTTGAAGTCGATGGGACAAGATCTCTTAACAGCTAGGCCTTACAAAATCCCACATAAGCTAACTCAAGCATAGAACAAAAAATAATTTGAAGAACCATAATGAAATATTAAAACCAACATGAAATTACATAACTTATTGTGAAATTTTCTCATTATTTGTCTGGTTTTCAACAATGCTCGTGTTCAATTATGCTAGTAAACTAGTTTTCACAATAAGATATTTTTTCACTTATGTTCTCTTTAATTTTTTTTAATATATATTTTTTCCTTTTTAATTTATTATTATTATTATTATTATTATTATTTTTATTACTCCATCCTACACTAGTTTGAAAAATAAAATATTTTTCAAGTATAAGAATGCTTCCAATGGAACCATGTGTGTAACATGATGAAAAATAAACTCATATGCATGTTTGAAAGATAGATTTTTATATATATCATTATATGAGAGACCAAATCCGTTGGTTGAGATAATTACAAAAAATATTTAAGAATTGAGAACCAGGATTTGATGATTGTATTAAACCAATATTAAATATAATCTTATCTTCCTTGTCTTATTGCTATCATTCCATGCAAGTATTGAGAGATGTGATCCCTGTTCATATAATTTGGTGATAGGCATGCAAGAAAATCTTCAATCCCAGATTCCAACAACTGTTATTCATCAACGGGCATCTATGATTCTTGGACCTCATCTGGATCTTCTTCTTTTGGATGTTGTTCTTGAATGACAACTGTAGTATAATTTTTGTACAATAGCCTTCCTAATATAATATGAATATCATTTAGATAAAGAGGAGTGGTTTGAATATTTTTTATCTTAGAATTGTAACTGGAATAAGGTATTTTATTGTTGTGAATCGAAAATGGTTTTGTAGTTGGTTGTATGGGAATGGGTCTTTGGGGTTCTTGCATAGATGTTAATGAGAAAGGTTGAATTGAGGTCAAATGAGGTTGAAAAAGAGTTTGTGGTGGAGGAAAATGGTATGGATATCATTGAGATTGGTATTGTGGATAGTAAGGAAAATATTACGGATATGGTGGATTTATTCCATAAGGCCCTTGCCAACCTTGTTTCCAAGATCAATTTTTAGGTTGGTATTTATATGGCCAATGTTGACAAGGAAAGGATATGTTGCAATCACATTGATATTGTTGTGCATAATCTTTAAATTATGAATTAGGATCTTGCATCATATTGATTTGACAAGGGTGCCAAGGTCTTCTTGGAGATACATAACATAGCTACTCTAGTGCTTTATTTGATCCATTAAAATTTTTGTAGCTACCTTAAACTATGGTAATGATGGACATTCCTTAGTAGCATGTGATTATGCAAATATGACACAAGTTTCAATCTTATCAATTGGACATTCAGGAAACACATGTTTCTTTCCACATTTACAGAAAATTATAGACAAATAAACATTCTCATTTTTTCGCTTATTTTGCATTCTTAGCATATCAATTTGTTCACTTAAATTACCAAGAATATTTGTTTTAAAATTATCAATAAAATTTCCAATTTCAACTCCACTTACTGACTCTAATGCTGACATACTTACATAATATTGAGTGTATCTACCATACTTTGTGTTTCCTCTTGATATGTTCTTACAGAGTTCACAAATATCTTCAAATGATAATAGAGAAACATCTCCTTTTCCCATGAGATTAATAATATCAATCCATTTGTGTCTAGTTTCTCTAGGAAATAGGTGTTTTACTGAATCAAATCCTGATTTATGCAGGTTTCCCCTCTTAACATTATACATATATCTCCCTATCATAAACTCAAGGATCTCATCTTCTTTTCTATTCATTTTAAATATTTCCTCTTGAAGATCATGATGTATACAATAGTCTTTATATTTTTATATAATTATCCTTTTCATACCATCCCATGATATTATTGAATTAGTCCCTAAACACATGAAACATTTAAGAGATCTATCCTTAAATCTAGCCGGAAACAATTTCAAATTTTTGGCATCTAATAAGAAATTACAATATCCACAAGTATTTCAAATTAAAAAAAAAAAAATTTTTGAGTCTTCTGATCTCATACCATGGAAATTGGGAAGTATATATGGAGAAATGTTTTCAATTTTAACATTTATATCACTATCTTGAAAGGGAAATCGAAAAGGATCTCGTTCATTGTGATCATTTCCATCGATTTCTTCTATCACCTCTTCCACCTCCAGGAGGAAATCTTATTCTACCTACAAAAGTAGGAATTTATGATGTGGATGGTGACATGGTTCTTACTACATCATGTGATCTAGTGGATATCGTAGGTGATTGTGGATTTTTTTAAGTTTATTATCTAATGAATACCCCTTTAGAATGCACTTTAAAATGAATGAAATTAAACTTATACAACTAAAAATGAGATTCAATTCAAAAATTAAGGTTAGGAGAATCCTCATAATGTGATGCATAGGTTCTTACCTTTCGTCTTATCATTTCTCATTTCTAAAAGTTAGTAAATTAAAGAGAAATATAAATTGAAAGATAAATGTTTTGTATAATTCCCTCACAACGATGCCAAAATGTTGGGTAATTTAATTGTGCTTTAAATTAATTTACATTAATTTGTCAATCCATGATCATAAACTTGTGAATTATATGACACAATATATGTTAGGATTTTAGCTTTCATTTAAAAAAGAAATAAATTGGAATGAAATAAATCTCTACATTATAAAAACAAATAAAATGACATTAAATTAAATATTAATCTAGAAAAGTATTGAAGAATTAATCTAGGAAAGAATTGAAAAAATAATCTAGGAAAGAATGTAAACTTAATTTATGAAAGCATTGAAATATATAATATATAAAATTGAATAAATTTAATCTATGAAATCTTGTAACTTTAATCTAAAAGGCATTTGGAATCTATTTCTATGAAATAAATCAACTCTATTAACAAATGAGAATGTTTAGAATTTACATATTTTTTTGTATTTTTATATTTCTCAAGCGCTTAACTACAATATCGAAAAGAATGAAGTGAAAATTAGAAACTTGAAAGTAAAGCATATAAAACAAATAAATAAATAAAATCCTAACTGATCGTTGAAATATAAATTATTTCTTAATTAAAGAGTTCAGAAAATTGTTAGAGAATTGTGATGACTTCAAAAGCTAGATTTATTTAGGTTCAAAATGAGTGGTTTCTTTCTTAATTTTATGGACAATTCAAATACCTTTTTCTATTCATATATTTGATTTCCACAATATGAAATATGAAAAAATACATTTCAAAGATCCACAAATGTCTCCAAAACAATGCATTGTTTCGAAGAAATTCCCAAACTGAAACTAAATTAACTCATTCTGTACAAACCGTTGTTTTAATTTTTCAAGGCATGTCTTAGTTTGGCTAGAAACTGTGTTAGAATTTGGCTATTCAAAAATTATTTTTAATATAAATCACCATCTTTGATCAAGTTTTGAAAGCTCACAATTGCAAAATCAAACAAACTGTTAGTGTTGATATGAAAAAGAAACTAATTTAAAACATAAGAAAACTAATACAAATTACATATATTATGTAACTACATGAATTATAAAACTACATCTTACAATAAAATAAGAATATACAACTCTAAAATAAATAACACAAGAACTTATCAAATTTATTTTACTCCATCATAGTTTGGAATTATGCTTCAAGAGTTCCTCCTTTTGAAGGGAGAAGGTATTCCTATATATCCAAAAAATAAGATAACTAATTAATAAATGTAGATCCACAAATATCTCATGTTGTTACAACTATGTGTTAACATCCATCAAGTAACATTTTTAGATATCCTCTCAAAAATTTCTAAAATATTTGATAAGAAATATTATTAAAACTTTCATGAATTTTCTCCATCAATTGTTCTTGAATGACTATCTCAAATATTATTCAATATTCAAGAGTTTGATGAGGATATTCTAATTTGAGACTAGAGTCCAAATATGACTTTGCTGTAATATTCAAATATGGCTACACACATCACAAAACTCATCCATCTTTTATATGTAAGTGAATACATGCTATTTTTCTAATATTTAACCAAAAAATCACTCAAAATACTAAAATAATGCTTTGGAAAGTAATAATGATAAACCCATATATGATCATGAAAATGGTCTTAGTGTAAGGTTATAATATAGTGGAATATGGTTAAAAGTGAACGAAAATATGATGAAAAAGATGACATTTTGGAGACTCACCACGTATCTTAATAGGTTTGTAAAATTTATTACATACTTATTTATACTAATATGTACCAACATTTAAATCATACTCATTTATACTAATATGTACCAACATTTAAATCATGGAAGTCCTTAGCACAATCACCATAATATCTTTTAGTTAGATATTTTTCCTCGAACTATTTCTAGAATTCTTCCTAGGTAACTATTTTTTCGTCAAGTTTGTGCATTATTTTTTCTTCCCACCATAATGAAACCTTGCCTTGTAGTTGATTGTGTCCAGAGGCGCTCTACAACCCAATATGTAGAGATGTGTAGATGTAATGTGTGTAGATGTCATGTGAGTAATGTAAACTTTTGATGTGTCAGAATATATAGAGATGTGTATATGTAATGTGAGAAATGTATTTAGGTGAAGCATATGGGAAAAATACCAATACCATGGGGGTATGGTAAATAAATAAATATAATGTAAGTAAACATTTGAAACGTACAAGGGGATATTTTTATTTATTTACTGGTGGTATGGTAAATAAAAAATAAAAACTCTTTTTACATTTACTCCATAAACCTCTTTATATTTAAAAAAAACTTTAAAAAAATGCTTTATTTAGGTGAAGCCTATGGGAAAAATACCACTTTAATACCATGGGAAAATACCATTGGAAAAATACCATATTTATAAAAGAGGTATGGTAAATAAATAAAATATAAATAAACAATAGGTGTGGTAAATAAATAAAACGTCTTTTTATATTTACTCCATAATCCTATTTATATTTAGGAATGCTCAAAAAATGGTTTTATTTTGGTGAATTCTGAGCTAAATACCATGGGAAAAATTATTATTAATACCATGCCAAAAAAAATTATTAACCCTAGTATTAATATTAATATTATTATCAATTTTAATATTCATATTAATATATTATAATATTAATATTATTAAATTTGGATCAGGTAGGTTGGTATTTGAGTACAATATATGCATTGAACATGTAAACTTATATAAATTTAACACAAACAAAGTCTCAAATTTTATTTGTGAGGAAGCATATGTGTGATTGTGCGAATAGTGAAATAATATTTTTTCAAAAGGATTTCGGGAGTTGTTCGAAAGTGGAAAATAATATTTTTGGGAAAGGAATTAATTTCAAATAACTGATTTGGATTGATTTGGAAAATAATATTTGTGGGAAAGATTTTAGTGTCAACCAGCTGCAATTGATTTTCATGTTTGATTTCTATTGCTCCTGCATTTTATTTTTTTCTACATTTTTGTTTATGTAATGTAAAATTTTGATATTTCGGAGTATAAAGCACATGTGTAGATGTAATGTGAGAAATTTAATGTAATTTTTTCTACCTTTTTGTTTATGTAATGTAAAATTTTGATATTTCGAAGTATAAGGCACATTTGTAGATGTAATGTGAGAAATGTAATGTAAGTAAATATTTGAAATGTACTGGGGTATATTTCTATTTATTTATTAGGAGTATGGTAAATAAATAAAATATCTTTTTATACTTACCCTAGAGGTATGGTAAATTATTTAGAGGGTTATGGTAAGTAAATAAAACATTTTTTATATATTTACTCCATAAACCTCTTTATATTTAAATAAAAATTAAAAACAAGTTTTATTTAGGTGAAGCCTATAGGAAAAATACCATTTTAAATACCATGGGATAAATACCCTAGGCTAAATACCATATTTTTCTATTTCTCTAGAACTTTATATTGGATGGAAAATAGAGAGAGAGAGAGATAGAGATATGGGTGAAGATAGAGGGAGGTAGGAGAGGAAGGGAGAGAAAGGAAGGAAGAGAGAGAGGAGGAGAGAGAGAGGGAGATAGGAGGAGAGAGGGAGGGTTAGAGAGATGGAGTTGGAGGGTGATAGAGGGAGGGAAGAAGAAATACATAGTGAGCGAGAAGTATAGAGAGAGAGGGAGTGACAAGGGAGAAATAGAGAGAGTGTGTGTATGCTTGGGGATGAGATAAAGAGAAAAATAAGGAGAGATGGTGGGAATGAGGGGAGAAGGAGAGAGGGAGGGATATAGTAAAATATTTGGAGGGTGAAGAGAGGGAGAGAGAGGGAGATAGAGAGAGAGATAGACATGGGAGAAAAAGGGATAAAGGGGAAGGAAGAGAGAGAGGATGTGAGAGAGTGGAGAGAGTGAGGGAAAGATAGATTGAGTTGGAGGGGAGAGAGAGGGAAGATGATTTCTTGCACTTGATGCATTTATTTCAGTGTGGATGGTGATTAATAATCCTATTTGATTTATTGCACTGTATGGATTGATTTTAGTGTAGATTTTGAGAGAGAGAGAGAGAGAGAGAGAGAGATAGAGAGAGAGAGAGTGTTGGGGGGAGAAAGAGGATTGGAGGGCAGAGAGAGAGAGAGAGAGAGAGAGAGAGAGAGAGGATTGTATTGAAAAGAGAGAGAGAGGGGAAAATATAGAGGAAGGTAGGAGGGAAAGGGAGAAAGAGGAAGGACACGAGAGAGAACATGAGAGAGAGGAAGAGAGTGATGGGGGAATAGAGAAAATTGGAGGGCAAATAAAAAGAGAGAGAGAGAGGGAGAAGGATGAAGGATGAGAGAGAGGAGGAGAGAGGGAGGGAGATAGAAGGAGATATGGAAGGCTAGAGAGATGGAGTTGGAGGGGGAGAGAGGGAGGGAAAAAGGATTACATAGAGAGTGAGAAGTGGAGAGAGAGATGAAATGACAAGGCAGATATGGAGAGAGTGTGTTTATTTTTTGGGGTGAGATAAAGAGATAAAGAAGGAGATATGGAGAGAAGGAGAGAGGGAGGGATATAGTAACATAGTTGGAGAGTGAAGAGAGAGAGATATAGGTGTGTGAAAGAAATTTAGAGAGAGGAAGGAAGAGGGAGGATGTGAGAGAGTGGATAGATGGAAGGAAAGAGAGATGTAGTTCGAGGGGGGAGAAAGGGAAGAAGATTTCTTGCACTAGATGAATTGATTTCAATGTAAATGGTGATTTATAATCCATTTTTATTATTTGCACTAGATGAATTTATATTAGTGTAGATGTTGATTTCTAATTATATTTAATTTCTTGCACTAGATGCATCGATTTCAATGCAGATGATTTCTAATCCTATATGATTGCTCACACTAAATGCATTTATTTCAATGTAGACGGTCATTTCATATGCTATTTGATTGCTTGAACTAGATGCATTAATTTTAGTGTATATGTTGATTTCTAATTATATTTGACTACTTGCACTAGATGCATTGATTTCAATGTAGATGATTTATAATCCTATTTGATTGCTTTCACTAAATGAGTTGATTTCAATGTAGATTGTGATTTAGAATCATATTTTATTTCTTGCACTAGATGAATTGATATCAATGTAGATGTTTCTTTCTAATCCTATTTTCTTACTTGCACTAGATGTATTAATTTCAGTGTAGCTGTTGATTTCTAATCCTATTTGATTACCCGCATTAGAAGAATTTGATTTCAGTGTAGATGTTTTTTTCTAATATTATTTTATTGTTTGCTTTAGGTGCATTGATTTTAGTGAAGACATTTATTTCTGATTTTATGTAATTGGATGTACATTGATGGTACATTAATTTTTAAAGTTATTGGATTAACATTGTGCATTGATTTTAGTGCAAGCACACAAAATTACTGACAATGTAGATTAATATTTGTGTTATAGTAAATCAACCTATTAATATTGAAGAGCAAGAGAGACAATGTATGATGTTTAGTACAATAGTTCAAGCTAAATATTTAAATGGTTTATGATTTCAACTGTCCTTTTCATATAATCGATATGAAAATATGACAAAACTAACAAGGGTGACAATAAGAATAGTAACCGAAAATAATTTGAGATTGACCACAATGAAGAATATCTGTAATTGACTGCATTCTTATTGTTTTCAGTTTCTATCATTCAACACTATTACATTTTCACTTTGCATTCAAAAATTTTATTAACAATATTTATCATCTAAAAAACCTGAGGTAACTAAGAAAATTTTAAAATTAAAAGTACAAGATAAATCTGAGACATATTTAGCATATATAAAATGATTATATTTATATTATCTGTATTTACATATTATTGATAAAATTAATCATATTTTCTATATATTTTCCTTGGCCGCACACGACTAAAACCAACCTAGATTCATCTTAACTCCAGATATATCAAGCGCTAAGAGGGATCAAATCTCTCGAGGTGAAAACCTTTCCTCAAGTTTTGCACTAAAAAAATAGGTTTGCACCTCACGATATTTGATCCCTCTTGATGCATGATACATCAGATTTAAGATGGATCTAGGCTAGTATACTTACAATGTGGCTTTTAAATTGATGGCATATTCATATAATTGAAAATATTTAGTAATATTTAATAGCCAAGCATCTGCATCTTCTTCCTTCTGTCCATCAAGGGTCGGTGACCTTATCCTTTTTAACTCTCCCTAGAGTTTTGTTTTATTTTTCTATCCAGATTTAGTGGATTTTGGAGATGTTTTGCCAGAATATTCTTCACTTCTAGATTTTTCATTTTCATGTTCATATTTATCATTCCATTTTGAACATTTTTTCTCTTTAAGGGTTCTTCCTTGATTCCCTCTACCTCTATATCAAGAGGCTTATAGATTAGATTTTAAGTAAATTATTTTATGAGCTTATATTACTCCTCATTTTCTTTAAACAAGTATTTATGTCTGGATATGATGTTGGCCAACTCCTATATTAATTCTATTACAATATCCAAAATTTGAGCAGTTGGAAGTGTATTTTCCTCTCCAAACCGAGCCCAAGCCTCTCCTACTTCACGATAAGGTTGGTTAGAGGGTTCTTCCATGTCATACTTACTCTCTTATTACTATTCTACCTTATTGCAAAAAAAAATCACATTAGTTTTCTGAAAAATGACATTTTCTAGAGTTTACATTTTGTTGTGGTTTGACCCTGAGGCCTAAATTTATTCATATGTTTTACTAATTTTTTCCTTTTTCTTCGCATAGGGTTAAGGTTCCATTTCTTGGTCTCACCGAGAAATTGCAGTAGATATAATAATTAATATATTGTAGTCTTAATTCTTATCAATTAAATATATTTATTCCATGTGGAGCCTCTCTTGCATATAGTCCTTGTAGAAATAGCAATGGGCCTTCCACTTTAATACTTGGACACATTAAAATAGTCTCTTACATTGATAATATACACTTATGCACTTATTTGGCCATTTTTATTTGTCTTTAACACTAGTCCTAATAGACAATAATAATTTAGGTGACAATAAAGTTCTATGCGCTTAATATTATTATTTATATTGATAAGGTTTTCACCTTATAAAAATGTTGTTATATTCCACAAGGACCAATCCTTCCTTTGAAAAAAATTTATATTCCACACGTTTGGGCGGGCACCCTCTTATTACTATTCTACCTTATTGCAAAAAAAAATCACATTAGTTTTCTGAAAAATGACATTTTCTAGAGTTTACATTTTGTTGTGGTTTGACCCTGAGGCCTAAATTTATTCATATGTTTTACTAATTTTTTCCTTTTTCTTCGCATAGGGTTAAGGTTCCATTTCTTGGTCTCACCGAGAAATTGCAGTAGATATAATAATTAATATATTGTAGTCTTAATTCTTATCAATTAAATATATTTATTCCATGTGGAGCCTCTCTTGAATATAGTCCTTGTAGAAATAGCAATGGGCCTTCCACTTTAATACTTGGACACATTAAAATAGTCTCTTACATTGATAATATACACTTATGCACTTATTTGGCCATTTGTATTTGTCTTTAACACTAGTCCTAATAGACAATAATAATTTAGGTGACAATAAAGTTCTATGCGCTTAATATTATTATTTATATTGATAAGGTTTTCACCTTATAAAAATGTTGTTATATTCCACAAGGACCAATCCTTCCTTTGAAAAAAATTTATATTCCACACGGACCAATCCTTGCAGTAGATATAATAATTAATATATAGTAGCCTTAGTTCTTATCAATTAAATCTATTTATTCCATGGGTAGGCTCTCTTGCATATAGTCCTTGTAGCAATAGAAATGGGCCTTCCACTTTAATACTTGGACACACTAAAATAGTCGCTTATATTGATAATATACACTTATACACTTATTTGGTGATTTGTATTTGTTTTCAACACTAGTCCTTTCTTTGACTTGATGATGTTTTCATATAACTGCTCATGAATTTGATACAAAACATATTATTAATCTATACCAGTGGTCCATACCTATGTAAGGGTTTCATGTATTGATCCTTTTTAACCCATGAAGTCGATTTTTTGTTTACCCATATGGGATATATGAATGTAGTCATTTTATTTCGATGTTTGGCCCACATGATACACTTGGCATTAATTGTAATGGCCATGCAACCATGACCAATGTGAACTTGCACGGCTACTTCGGCTGGTGCCTTTTCTACAGTTGAGATTTGGGTTCTCTAATCTAAGGGTGGAGATTGTCTAAGGTTAAATAAAATGATTTATCCTATCTTCACAACTTCATTCCTCCTAATTTTCTTTTCCATTCGATCACCGCTCTACTATGTCGTCCCTTTTCATGGTTTTTAATTTGATTCTTATCCATCTGAGCTCCACTATATTCGTGGTTCTTCAAAAGGGATGACTGGAAAAACCAGGGATTCCTTAGTCACGTTAAAAATCCCACTGGTATGCTTATAATTTTTTATTGAGTACTCAAATTTTCATATTCAATTCATTACCTTCCATGCACTGGCATTTTTTCTTTCGAAATCGCATTATCCCATACACAAGAATGACTTAGCATGAAGCATTTGTGGCTTCAAAATTTACTTATTTGGGGCTTTTTCATGTTTCTTTTAGAGGCAATGTGCCAAAATTATTCTTCCTTACATTTTACATTGGATATTATTTATCAATCACTGAGGTTTACACTAATGAAAACCGTTTTGGTAAGCTTTATTCATCTCTCATATTTGTATTTATTTTATCTAAGTCACCTTCTACATTACATTGAGTCTCTTTAACTATATAAATGTGGTAGGGTTCTATCCTATCGCCAATTTTCTTGTCAATTTGCATGGGTCATGTTTATTTACAAGAGAAGCAATTTGATATGGGTTATTTCCCTCTTGAAATTTCAATATTTCCTCCCTCTCTACCTTATTACCTCACTAATGAGGGTTATAGGTCCCAATTAAGTCACAATTATTTATAATTAACGCTAAATGACATATTTAGGATGGTTTGATTCATTTTGGGTTAAAACTTAGAACTGTTTTGAATAGGTACTTCTTCTTTTAATAGAGAAAATTATATAGTTTATTTTTATTGTTAATAGAGAAAATTATATAGTTTATTTTTATTTTTTCCCTTTTAATGATTTTGTTTTTATATTTATAATATATTACCATTAATTTCTATTAGTTCTCATAGCTATGAAACGGAGATGTTTCCATTCTCATTATCAGGTATATTTCCACTTCATTCCTTTTCCTTTTTCTCAACACTTCTCCATTTGTTTAGATCAGCATAATAAGGGTCCAAAGTTCTAATACTAGCTTGGAAAATTTTGGCTATAGGTATAGCATTCAAGTGAACTAGTTGATTTGGTTAATTTACACGAGTGTGTCTTACACATTCTAAAGCTAAATTATGACTCCCTTTTCTTGCATGTTAACATTCTTAAATTAATTAAATCTTCCTTAAGTTTTCATGGCATACCATGATGATATGAATTTCTTAGTCATAACCCAAATTTGGGTTTTCTCTTTTTTATTATATTTCAACTCTACATGGTTACAAATTATATAATTTAGCATTGGGCATTAGCAAGCCATAAAATCACCTTATATACTTTGGATATTTTTCCTATGCAAGAGTTATTGTTCTATTTATTCATTTCGTAGTATTATTTTTAGGTCGATAGGCATCTCCCCTATTAGAATTCGCCACTTTAATGATTTTGCTAATTAATTTTTTTGATGTTGGAGTCTAAATTGAAAGATGCCAGTATATTCTCGTCGCCGCCACTATATCAATGAATGAAAATCAAAATAATAACTTCCTTGCATATCTAAATCATATGTTTAAACCTTGATTAAAATATTTTTTTACCAAATCATAGTAAAATTTTACTGTGCCTTTTATGTATCACCGCGTATGAGGATTAGAGAAAAATAAAGATAAATATCAAATTAAAAATAAGAATACATTCACACTTGGCTGTTGTTAACTGTCCCATAACCTAAATTATGTGTTACTTTTATGGTGCTGAGAGCCGCTGTAACCCTCTTGATTTAATTTAACTTTTAGGGAGGTTTTATTTATATTAAGCGTTGAAATTAAAAATATATTGAAACTTGGTTGTGTTCCTCTTAATTAATGTATGTGTTACAAGTTAAAACAATTGTGGGACCTTTTATTTATATTAAACATTTTATATTAAAGAGTGAAATTTAAAATACAATGAAAATTTAAAGTTGACTTTTGAATTATTGCAGCACCCTTCATTTATATTTTAATGTAAGTATAATAGTATTTTTTTAATATTTTAGTATGTAGTTTGTTTATTTTTTGTTATTAGGTTTTAATATAATAAGATAAATTTTATCATTAAATTTATATTTAGGTATTTAGTTTTTTTATTGGATTTAGTCAATTATTATTATTATTAAGTTTAGATCAATGTAGTAAAAAAATATAATGTTTTATTAAGAGTTTTATAATATTAATAATAAGTTTATTAAGTTTATAATAATTTTAGTTTTTCATAGTTTTTTAACCATAAATTTGTTTTATATTTTCTTTAATTTTATAATAAAATAGTAATAGTAATATTAATAACATTAATAATTAATATTATTATTTTTAATTGATTAATATTAATAAATAATTATTCAATATTAATATTAATTAATATTTATTTTAATATTAATAGTATTAATTAATAATATTATTTTTATTAATATTGATTAATTATTTATTAATATTATTAATATTGATAATGTATTAATAGCGATCAATTATTTATTAATATACTAGTGTATTAGGATAAAATTATATATTGACCAACTATGTTTTATTTTTTTTATTTTTTTATTTTAGGTTATTTGATGATTTTAAATATTTATACTTTATAATATTAAGTTTTCTAATTTAGAACCCCATATCATAAACTCACTATTAAAAACCCTACAATAATAAAAATGACATTAATAACATTAATATTTTAATATACACTAAAAATAATATTAATAATTAGCATTTAAATAATGATGATTATGATTTATACTAAAAACTATATTAATAATGAAAATGACATTTTAAATATTATTAAAAACAATATTATTAGTAACATTATCAATAATAATAACAATATCATTAAAAACATCATTAATACAATATTCACGATGTTTATTTAAAATTAATGTTCATAATTGTATTAATATTTATAAGTTTCAAACATGATTAAGGTTTATTAAAATTATTAATAACATTTAAATTATAACAATAATATTAATAACATTTTATTAATAATATTAATATGATTACTTACATTAATATTGTTAATATAAATCCTATTAAAATTAACATTGATAAATAATATTAATAATGTTATATTAATAATAATATATGTTTTTTATTAATATTCACTCTAAAAATATGATGATTAATATTATGAATGATTTTACTATTATACCAAATAAGCATTATTAATATAAATAGTATTAAGATCATTAGTGATAAATAACGTTATTGATACTAAAATTTACACTATTAATATAAATAATATTAAGATTATTAGTGATAAATAACAATATTAGGATTTGCATTGTAATCATTCTGATCAAACATGGTAAAACAAACTCAACCATGTCCATAGATGGTCAAACATTGTCTTCATAGTTAATCATTCTCACTTATGCTTGTAAATACACAACCATAGTTAGCCATATTCAACCATAGTAGCGTATGGTCAAACGTGGTCAACCATAGTAAGCTATGGTCATCCTTGGTCAACGATAGTAAGCTATGGTCATCCTTGGTCAACCATTGCAATCATTGTAATAAAACATGGTAAAAAAAACTCAACCATGATCATATATGGTCAAACCTTTCCAACATAGTTAATCATTGTTACTCATTGTGTGAATACACAACATTACTTAACCATATTTAGTCATGGCTATTCTTTATAATACTAACCCTAAGGTTTAATATTATTCCATTGGGTTTGTAATGTTAGGGTTTAATAAACCGTAGGGTATATTAATATTTTCGGTTTATACTATTAATCCAAAGGTTTTATAATGTAAATCCCTTGGGTTTATAATATTAATCCTAGGGTTTTCAATACTTTGGTTTATAATAGTAATATGAGGGTTAATAATATTCCATTGGGTTTATAATGTTAGGGTTTAATAAACACTTGGGTGTATTAATATTTTGAGATTATAATATTAATCTCAAGAATTTATAATATGTATCCCACATATCCCTTGGGTTGTTTCCATCCGTTTGGTGTCTAATATTAATCCCTTCAGTTTATTAATTATTTGAGTTTATAATATTGATAATCCTTTATGTTTATTGATCCATTTGGTTTATAATATCAATTTCTTAGATTTATAATAATAATAATCCTCATGGTTTATTAATCCCTTGGGTTTATTAATCCCTTGAGTTTCTAATATCAATAAACCCTTGGGTTAACTAATATTTTGGGTTTAGTAAACCCTCGGGTTTGTTAATATTTTGGATTTATAACATTAGAACAACGATTTATAATGTTAACCCATTGTGTTTATGTAACATACCCCGATAACCTCGCAGGAAAAAAGCATGGAGTTAGGACTTTTTTTCAACATTTACGAATGTGTAACCTTATAAATTTCTTTATATATTTCTGCATTAACCATTTAAATACCCATTATCATCACTTAGAGAAATATTTAGCAAAAATCATATTGTGTTACACAACCATTAATTGTTCTTGTTGTAGCATATTAACTTAAATTTCCTGCTATAACTATGCATCGATCCCATGATCATTTTAATTCAATTAGTAGATCACCTAATTGATAATATCAACGTCATATCATGAAATAAATTAACATCATCAAAACGACACAATTAACAATCACATAAATAGACACCGATATACCCTAGACACCCCGTAGGGTGAAAACCAGCAAACGTTTAAATTTATTATTAAACGCTCGTGAGGGTTGTCACCCCTCACTCAATGGTTATAAGGGAGTCCATCCCTTGACCATTGTAATAAAATTTACATATAAAAATAATCTTAAATGAAACATAACTAGCTATAAGTTATTACAATCATCATGATACCATTTACCCACGAATCATCAATCTCTGTCTTTGTATTCAGACTGTTTCCTTCAGGGGATCATTGTGAAATTGGAACTAATAAACCTGCATGGACTAACAACTCTTTATCTTCCACAATGTTAAACTTGAAATTTCCTTTTCTCAATTCATCCTTCTTTCCTGCCATTTCTGTCGTCAGCACACTTGATATCATGATTAGATAAAATATTAATAAACCAATAATCAATCTCTATTTGTGACACTTCAACAAATATTTGTATGCATTTATAAAACATAACCACATTGACATTAGTTTCCTTATTTAACATCATTTCTCATGGATTAGTAACAAATAAATCAATATCAAGCATCCTCTTTCCACCAAACACTAATAAAATCTTGCATGCACTTTCCTATTATTTCCAAAAGAAAGCTAACATACTATATAATAATACTGTGCATGCAAATGCATAATAATATTTTCAAGATAACTATCCCAACAAGCAATTTCTCTTTTTGCCTACTCGTATGTTTTCTTTTCAATATGGATTAATGCAATAGATGTTATACTTACGCATGTGAATACATGTTCTTTTCCAAAAACATATTTTCCCCCCAAGGTCTATTCATAATGGTTACTATGTATAACAATGCCAACTCTATTTCAAACAAAGTTAACATACAAGTTATAGTTTTGTGCATGCAATAACATATCTTGTTCTTCCTGCATGTAAAACATATATTTCTTTCCAAAAGAAACTAAATAAATATTTCATGGAAAAATAAACACATTTCTTTTCCAAGAGTCAAACGCATACCACTTATCATTTCATGCATGCAAAGTGACATTTCCCTCTCATCCAAAAGATATAACCAATAACTATGCATAATATTCTCCCAAGATAAAGCTAATACCATAGATAATCCCTTTAGGTTGGACAAATACATATTATTTTTCCCAAAAGAAGGCTAACACAATAAATATTATGTGATTGCATCTTCCTTTTCTCTAGAAATCTAATACTCAAAAATATATTTTTCCCATGCATGCAAGCATATATGTTTCTCTAAATAATATTACATAATAAAGCATGTGATTACTCTTTTTCCTCTCTAAGAATCTAATCCAATAATGCATACAAGGATATATTTTTATCTTCTATTCATTTTGAAGAGTTTTAACACAATAATTATTTCCTTGCATATAATTATGCAATGTTCCAAATGGGAAAATATAGGCTCAGTAGGGAATATATTAAGATATTCCACTATGGAATCACAGCAATATGGAATTACACCAATAGATCTAAACCAGAGATAGACTGGCAGGGCATTTACTAGATGCATCACCTTCACAAGGAAGGGTGAAATCCAGAGGTTTCCTGGCCCATTCCAGACTCTGTCTTATAGAAGAATGGTGAAACACAACAAGTGTGGGAATGACACAATCCTCTTAAATTTTTTTTTTTGCTCTTAGGAACCTTAGATCTATAGATCTAAACAATGGATCTAAAAGAGAAGTAAAAACCAACCAAGGAAGAAGCGCTAAATTCCACTCTGAGGAAAATCTGCAATAGGCTCAAGGAGGACATTGTATAAGCAAGTCAGTGTAAAAATAATGCAGAACAGGGATGGGTTCCCTTATTTTAGGCTGTGTCGGACCTCAAGCAAAGTTTCAGAAAAAATAAATGAGTTTAGAGGTGTTAACAGATCTCCCACAATCAACACTAGCTGAAAATCAGCTAAAGGAGAGAGTTGGTAAATAGAGAAACCGTCCTTTAGGAATTGCACGGTTTCCGCTGGAAGACACTGGAAATCAGCCATTAGACTCATGTTATAGTATGGCATCAAGAAATCAGATCTATAATCAAGTTCCTTTGTAGAATCATTGGATTTACTTGAAGCAAGAGCAAGAATCCTTCAAAAATAATAGCAGAAACAATTGGAAAAGCTGCAGAAAGACTTGACAACATTTTATATGAGGAGCTTCAGCTGATGTAGGTTAATATTCATATCTACAACTGATATATGGCTGAAACATCAGATCCATACCACATCTGGAACTACTCAGCCTTCTAAACAAGATCCCCCTGGGGTTTTATCAAAATAATGCATAAATAAGTGTAGATCTAGCTTTTAATACACTGAAATTTTTATTGCAAATAAATTCAATCATTATATAATCATGTTCCATATGCAAACAAATATATTTTCAAAGGATATGGTTACTCATCTCTTGATGCATGCTTGAAATACTCTCTTCCTCTTCCTTGGCTCCATTCTCCATGTATTCTCCCATTTCCCTCTTCTATTCCTCTCATGGGATTATATTAAAAGATAGAATTAATTAAAATGGAATAGATTTTATAAATCATAAAAGTATTCCAACTTTTTTCTAAATCATAAAATAATTCCATCTTTTCTAATTCATAAAAGCTTTCAAGCTTTTCTAAATCCTAAAAGTATTCCAGCTTTTTCTAATTCATAAAATAATTCCATATTTTCTAAATCATAAAAGCATTCCAGCTTTTCTAAATCACAAAAGCAATCCATAAAGCCTCCATAAATCTGATTTTTCCTAAATCAGAAAAGCATTCCATAAATCCCTCATGCTTTTATTTTTAAAGGTAGATTTTTCCTTATGAGAAAAATATCACTTATCCATACTTTTTCCAAATCTATTACTCATTATTTCTAAAACTCATAAAATATACCAACTTGGAAATATAATTTATTTCCATGGAAGAATATAAATTATTATAAATAAAATAATTAAGAAATAATCCTTCCAATATTCTTATAATCAACAATTACAAGAATATTCTTCATTTAATATCAATATAATAATTAATAATATTTAATTATTTAATAACCCTCATTTTATGAGAGTTTTTATGGTGGCTTATGCGAGAGATATTACAAACTCCCCCCCTTAAAGAGAACATCGTCCTCGATGTTCTTCTCTTGTTGTAACATTAACCTTTAATTTTCATTTCCAATTATTTAGGAAATGTAAAATAATACTTAAGTCATAATACTTTCACAAAAACTCAAGGAGAACTTAGCCCTTTAATCATTAAAATGATAAGCAAAACTCTATCAAGTGCACATTGCATTTTACTTAGGAGTTACACTAGTCTTTCTCTCCCACTAGTGTTTTTGCAAATTATTGTCTTTCTCTCCCACAATAATTTCAATCCAATTCAAACTCATGGTATTTATCTCCAACCATTATGTCCCTGCTATTAACCTACTGGATTTTCAGCTAATAGCTCTAATTTTCAATTGCATGAGGTACTGAACAAACAGTCAATCTAAACTTTGCATAAGAAATCATAACATAATGATTAATATAAACTCTGCATAAGAAATCATAACATAACAATTCATATAACCTTATATAAAAATTCATAGATAAATCTCCAAATTTATGTATGCATACCGATACTATGACCAGTCCTCCCAACCTTAGAGTTCGTCTATCTCCAGAACTCACCCCCAAGCTGAGATCCTCCAAGAACAGACTGACCTCAATCTGTTCTGGAGCAGCTTATTTAAGCTATGCTCTCCCCAAAGCCTGTTTCCAATTCTGCGTCCAGAATTTCAGGATGCTTTTATTCCTGTTTGCCTAGGCTTCCCTTATTTAGGGACTTTAAAGTTGCTTTCTACTTTTCCAACTTTTCCAGCCTTTTACCTCTTCCCAACTACTTTCCTCATCATTGGGGAATTTAGATTTTTCCTCAAAAATCTAAATTAGAAATAACTTCTTTCAAGGATTTTTGAAAGATTTTGGGAAAAGTCTTTACCTTTTCCATAACCTCATGGATTAGGCATGTGATCTCAATTTCTCATTTGGTCATAGTGCATACACAATATTTTATTTATTTTTCATAAATAAATAATTAACCACATCCACACAATAATTATCCATTGGGGTCCACTCCCCTTTGGATTTATGTTCAAATGTATAATTTGAAAAGCATAGAACTTGTGAGTGTTACAAAAACTCTAGAGTTATTTCGTGAATACCCCAACTAAAGTATTCATTAACTCAACAATAAAATAAAATATTACCTCATTACATCAATCCCATCATAGCTTCCATAGCCATTGAATCCAATAAAAATTCAATGTCTAAAAATAGTCAATGTCTACAAATCCAATGTAATTTACATAATTTTCCATTGCATATTATCATTAAGGCAAAGGAACATTTATGTACACCATGCATCTATACTTGACCCACAACATGGAATCCACAATTTGTCAAAGCACATTGACAACAATTCATCGCATGTAATATAGGTGGTATACATTCAAAATTTCCACATAATAATAATAATCATGTAGCTTAGAAAAAAGACATTAACATATGTTGCATACCATAGCATGATACTTTATTTAAGGTCTCACCTTAGCAACCATCAATATTGTAGAGAATTAATAGTTCCATTGAACACTAGGACACAAAATGTGATTCTTTTTTTTTTTCGCTTACCATTAGCTTGCAACCATATAAGCGACAACCATTGAGGAATTTTGTGAAAATAATTTGCAATCATGAAATCTACAATCACTGTAGACTTTTTTTTTCAAATAGTGTGCAAGCATGCAATCTACAACCAATTTGACATTCCATCAAACAATTTTCAAGCATGCAATCTACATCCATTGAGGAATTTTAACAACAATTTTCAAGCATGCAATCGATAGTGGATAAGGCATTCTTCCAAATAGTTGGCAAGCATACAATCTACTACCATTGAGGGACTAGTTAGCAGAGATGAAATAAATTTCCATAATTATGTTTATACTCTCATAGAGATAGTAAAAATAGAATTTCTAGAACATCATGAATCATATTAATATCATCAATGGTAAAATTTCTGCTAATAACAGAACCAACAATCCCTACAACATCGTCTAATCAGGAAATTTGACCAAATTATGGATCCATTTCTAAACATAACTTTTTCTTGGAATCACCATGGGGGTTACATGATCTAAAGGTATGAAAACCCCTTGATATTAAAGATTAATAACATCCAAAACTTTCACGGATGAAATTATTTAAAATAACAAAACCGTGGATCTCAATTACCACTTTTTGTCAAACACATGGAATGCAAACTTTCCTCTACAACTCTAAATGAAGAAAGAGAACCCACAATTATGCTACTATGATTTTTTTCATTGAATTTAAGTTCACTATGTGAGTTCTATTTCACTCGTTGCTTATTTTTAACAACTAAAGAGTTTCGTTCAAATATATATATATTTTGTTTTCAACATTCCATTGTCCTCTTCAGGGTCAAACCCAACTTCTATATTATTTAGTTATCACACCAACCATACGTGTATTCATTATTTATAGGTAGTGCATGATAAATTTAGCCATGTTTTTCCATTCTTTTTTCTTATGCACCATAATCATTTTTCTCATATTATGCATGCAAAGGTTGGTAATTAATCTGCAATATAAACAGTGAGTGCTCAAGATGGTTCATAGGTACAATAGAAGTTTTATTGTCTTTTATCCACATCCATATTAAAATTTCATGAGCACAACTTTTAAAGAAACATTATAAATGTCTACTCTTTCATGCAGTCATTAATCATGCAACATGCATCTCATGTTAATTGTAGTATACTACAAGTTTAATTAAAAGCATACCTGAGATGATGCCCACTAGCATCATACCTCTACTTCATTTTTGCATAACGATTCCCAAAATGCGCCAGTGTTGCAACCTTTTGCTCTGATACCATTTGTAACATACCCCGATAACCTCGCAGGAAAAAAGCATGGAGTTAGGACTTTTTTTCAACATTTACGAATGTGTAACCTTATAAATTTCTTTATATATTTCTGCATTAACCATTTAAATACCCATTATCATCACTTAGAGAAATATTTAGCAAAAATCATAGTGAGTGACACAACCATTAATTGTTCTTGTTGTAGCATATTAACTTAAATTTCCTGCTATAACTATGCATCTATCCCATGATCATTTTAATTCAATTAGTATATCACCTAATTGATAATATCAACGTCATGTCATGAACGAAATTAACATCATCAAAATGACACAATTAACAATCACATAAATAGACACCGATATACCCTGGAAACCCCGTAGGGTGAAAACCAGCAAACGTTTAATTTTATTATTAAACGCTCATGAGGGTTGTCACCCCTCACTCAATGGTTATAAGGGAGTCCATCCCTTGACCATTGTAATAAAATTTACATATAAAAATAATCTTAAACGAAACATAACTAGCTATAAGTTATTACAATCATCATGATACCATTTACCCACGAATCATCAATCTCTGTCTTTGTATTCAGATTGTTTCCTTCAGGGGATCATTGTGCAATTGGAACTACTAAACCTGCATGGACTAACAACTCTTTATCTTCCACAATGTTAAACTTGAAATTTCCTTTTCTCATGTCATCCTTCTTTCCTGCCATTTCTGTCGTCAGCACACTTGATATCATGATTAGATAAAATATTAATAAACCAATAATCAATCTCTATTTGTGACACTTAAACAAATATTTGTATGCATTTATAAACATAACCACATTGACATTAGTTTCCTTATTTAACATCATTTCACATGCATTAGTAACAAATAAATCAATATCAAGCATCCTCTTTCCACCAAACACTAATAAAATCTTGCATGCACTTTCCTATTATTTCCAAAAGAAAGCTAACATACTATATAATAATACTCTGCATGCAAATGCATAACAATATTTTCAAGATAACTATCCCAACAAGCAATTTCTCTTTTTGCCTACTCGTATGTTTTCTTTTCAATATGGATTAATGCAATAGATGTTATACTTACGCATGTGAATACATGTTCTTTTCCAAAAACATATTTTCCACCCAAGATCTAGTCATAATGGTTACTATGTATAACAATGCCAACTCTATTTCAAACAAAGTTAACATACAAGTTATAGTTTTGTGCATGCAATAACATATCTTGTTCTTCCCGCATGTAAAACATATATTTCTTTCCAAAAGAAACCAAATAAATATTTCATGGAAAAATAAACACATTTCTTTTCCAAGGGTCAAACGCATACCACTTATCATTTCATGCATGCAAAGTGACATTTCCCTCTCATCCAAAAGATATAACCAATAAATATGCATAATATTCTCCCAAGATAAAGCTAATACCATAGCTAATCCCTTTAGGTTGGACAATTACATATTATTTTTCCCAAAAGAAGGCTAACACAATAAATATTATGTGATTGCATCTTCCTTTTCTCTAGAAATCTAATACTCAAAAATATATTTTTCCCATGCATGCAAGCATATATGTTTCTCTAAATAATCTTACATAATAAAGCATGTGATTACTTTTTTTCCTCTCTAAGAATCTAATCTAATAATGCATACAAGGATATATTTTTATCTTCTATTCATTTTGAAGAGTTTTAACACAATAATTATTTCCTTGCATACAATTATGCAATGTTCCAAATGGGAAAATATAGGCTCAGTAGGGAATATTTTAAGATATTCCACTATGGAATCACAGCAATATGGAATTACACCAATAGATCTAAACCAGAGATAGACTGGCAGGGCATTTACTAGATGCATCACCTTCACAAGGAAGGGTGAAATCCAGAGGCTTCCTGGCCCATTCCAGACTCTGTCTTATAGAAGAATGCTGAAACACAGCAAGTGTGGGAATGACACAATCCTCTTAGATTTTTTTTTTTCTCTTAGGAACCTTAGATCTATAGATCTAAACAATGGATCTAAAAGAGAAGTAAAAACCAACCAAGGAAGAAGCACTAAATTCCACTCTCAGGAAAATCTGCAATAGGCTCAAGGAGGACATTGTATAAGCAAGTCAGTGTGAAAATAACGCAGAACAGGGATGGGTTCCCTTATTTTAGGCTGTGTCGGACCTCAAGCAAAGTTTCAACAAAAATAAATGAGTTTAGAGGTGTTAACAGATCTCCCACAATCAACACTAGCTGAAAATCAGCTAAAGGAGAGAGTTGGTAAATAGAGAAACCGTCCTTTAGGAATTGCACGGTTTCCGCTGGAAGACACTGGAAATCAGCCATTAGACTCATGTTATAGTATGGCATCAAGAAATCAGATCTATAATCAAGTTCCTTTGTAGAAGCATTGGATTTACTTGAAGCAAGAGCAAGAATCCTTCAAAAATAATAGCAGAAACAATTGGAAAAGCTGTAGAAAGACTTCACAGCATTTTATATGAGGAGCTTCAGCTGCTGTAGGTTAATATTCATATCTACAACTGATATATGGCTGAAACATCAGATCCATATCAGATCTGGAACTACTCAGCCTTCTAAACAAGATCCCCCTGGGGTTTTATCAAAATAATGCTTAAATAAATGTAGATCTAGCTTTTAATACACTGAAATTTTTATTGCAAATAAATTCAATGATTATATAATCATGGTCCATATGCAAACAAATATATTTTCAAAGGATATGGTTACTCATCTCTTGATGCATGCTTGAAATACTCTCTTCCTCTTCCTTGGCTCCATTCTCCATGTATTCTCCCATTTCCCTCTTCTATTTCTCTCATGGGATTATAATAAAATAGAATTAATTAAAATGGAATAGATTTTATAAATCATAAAAGTATTCCAACTTTTTTCTAAATCATAAAAGAATTCCATCTTTTCTAATTCATAAAAGCATTCAAGCTTTTCTAAATCCTAAAATTATTCCAGCTTTTTCTAAATCATAAAATAATTCCATATTTTCTAAATCATAAAAGCATTCCAGCTTTTCTAAATCACAAAAGCAATCCATAAAGTCTCCATAAATCTGATTTTTCCTAAATCAGAAAAGCATTCCATAAATCCCTCATGCTTTTATTTTTAAAGGTAGATTTTCTTTTTCCTTATGAGAAAAATATCACTTATCCATACTTTTTCCAAATCTATTACTCATTATTTCTAAAACTCATAAAATATACCAAATTGGAAATATAATTTATTTCCATGGAAGAATATAAATTATTATAAATAAAATAATTAAGAAATAATTCTTCCAATATTCTTATAATCAACAATTACAAGAATATTCTTCATTTAATATCAATATAATAATTAATAATATTTAATTATTTAATAACCCTTATTTTATCAGAGTTTTTATGGTGGCTTATGCGAGAGATATTACAGTTTATAATATTAATATTATGGTTTATAATACTTTGGTTTATAATATTAACCCTAGGGTTCATAAGACATTTGTTTATAATAATAAACCTAAGGTTTAATATTATTCCATTGAGTTTATAAAGTTAGGTTTTAGTAAACCATTGGGATTATTAATATATTGGGTTTATAATACTCATCCAAAGGATTTATAACGTTAGTCCTTTTGGTTGATAATGTAATTGAATGCGGTCTATCATCGCAGAAATGTAGAGCCATAATCTATCATAGAAAATCCTTTTGTTTATTAGTTCTTTTGGTTTATAATATTAATAATCCCTTGGGTTTATTAATATCTTCATTTAAAATATTGATTAGATTAGGGTATATTATTTTTTTAGGCTTTTGTGTTTAAAATATTAATTCTTAGAGTTTATTAATCTCTTGTGTTTTTAATATTAAACCCTTGGCCATATTGATCCATTAGGTTTTTAATATTTATCCCTTGGGTTCACCAATTTCTTTAGTTTATAATATTAAACCCTGCGTTTATTAGTATTTTTGGTTTATAATATTAATAATCCCTTTGGTTTATTAATCTCTTGAGTTTAAAATATTGATTAGGTTATGGTATATTAATTTTTTAGGTTTTTATGTTTAAAATATTTATTCTTAGGGTTTATCAATATCTTGTGTTTTTAATATTAAACCCTTGGCCTTATTGATCTCTTAGGATTTTAATATCTATCCCTTTGGTTCACCAATTCCTTTAGTTTATAATATTAAACCCTTTGGTTTATTAGTTCTTTTGGTTTATAATATTAATAAGTGTTTATTAGTCTCTTCAATTTAAAATATTGATCAAATTATGGTATATTAATTTTTTAGGTTTTTGTATTTAAAATATTAATTCTTAGGGTCTATTAATCTCTTGTGTTTTTAATATTAAACACTTGGCCTTATTGATCCCTTAGGTTTTTAATATTTATCCCTTGGGTTCACCAATTCCTTTAGTTTATAATATTAAACCCTTGGGTTTATTACTTTTTCTTGTTTATAATATTTATAATCCCCTTGGTTTAATAATCTCTTGATTTTAAATTATTAATTATTAAGGTTTATTAATTTCTTAGGCTTTTGAGTTTTAAAATATTAATTCTTAGGGTTAATTAATCCTTCAGCTTTCTAAATCTTTGGGTTGGTAATATTAGGCATTAAATATTAGTCGTATACTTTAATATTAATGCATGGTCCAATGTCATATTATGAAAAACATTGTCTGAATATGAAAACCAACCATGGGAGACCATTGTTAATCAACATTAGTCGCATTTGATCAAGGTCTTCCATTGTCAAATGTCCCACTGTGAAAAATATTGTCTCAATATGAAAATCAACCATGGCCAACCATCGTTATTCTTCGTCCAACATTGCATTGTGACAACAATTGTCCCAATGTTTAAATCAAGCATGCTCGACGAGTTTATATTACGGTTTATAGTATTTATCTAAAGGTTTTTATATACTTCAGGTTTATAATATTAATTTCTTAGCTTTAATATTATTCCCTTCAGTTTATAATATTAATAATCATGTGAGTTTATCAATCCTTTCAGTTTAAGATATTAATTTGTAGGCTTTGTTAATCTCTTTTGTTTTTAATATTGATCCCTCCACCTTATTGATCCCTGAAGTTCTTAATATTTATCCATCGGTTTCACCAATTCCCTGGGTTTGAAATATAAAACCCTTGGGTTTATTAGTTATTTTGGTTTATAAAATTAACAATCCCTTTGGATTTAAAATCTCTTGCATTAAAAATATTAATTCTTATGGTTTATTAATTTTTTAAGTTTTTGTGTTTAAAATATTAATTCTTAGGGTTTATTAATCTCTTGTGTCCTTAATATTGATCCCTTGTCCTTATTTATCCCTTAGGTCTTTAATATTTGTCCCTTGGGTTCACCAATTCCTTTGGTTTGTAATATTAAACCCTCGGTTTTATTAGTTCTTTTGGTTTATAATATTGATAACTCCTCGAGTTTATTAATATCTTGAGTTTAAAATATTAATTCTTATGCTTTATTAATCTCTTGAGTTTAAAATATTTATTCTTAGGGTTTATTAATTTCTTGGTTTATAATATTAATATTTATCCCTTGGGTTCACCAATTCCTTAGGTTATAATATTAAACCTGTGGGTCTATTAGTTTTTTTGTTTATAATATTTATATCCCTTTGGTTTATTAACCTCTTAATTTTAAATTATTAATTATTAGGGTTTATTATTTTATGATGATTTAAGTTTAAAATATTAATTCTTAGGGTTTAATAATCTTTGAGTTTTCGAAATATTTGGGTTGGTAATATTAGGTGTTAAATATTAGTCATACACATTAATATTAATGCATGGTAAAATGTCATATTACGAAAACCATTGTGTGAATATGAAAAACAGCCATGGGAAACCATTGTTAATCATTTTTATTCGTATTTGATTAAGGTCTTCCATGGTCAAATATCACATTGTGACAAATATTGTCTCAATATGAAAATCAACCATGGTCAACCATCATCATTCTTCATCCAACGTCGCATTGTGACAAAAAATGTGTCAATGTTTAAATCAGACATGCTCAACCATGTTTATTTTATGGTTTAAAGCATTTATCTAAAGGTTTTTATATACTTGAGGTTTATAATTTTAATCTTTGAGTTTTAATATTATTCCCTTGGGTTTATAATATTAATAATCATGTGATTTTATCAATCCTTTATATTTAAGATATTAATTTGTAGGCTTTGTTAATCTCTATTATTTTTAATATTGATCCCTTAGTTTTTTGATATTTATTCCTTGGGTTCACCAATTCCTTGTGTTTGAAATATAAAACCCTTGGGTTTTATTAGTTATTTTGGTTTATAATATGAATAATCACTTTGGTTTTAAAATATCTTGAGTTAAAAATATTAATCCTTAGAGTTTATTAATTTTTTAGGCTTTTGTCTTTAAAATATTAATTCTTAGTTTTTATTAATCTCTTATGTTCTTAATATTGATACCTTGGCCTTATTTATCCCTTAGGTCTTCAATATTTATCCCTTGGGTTCACTAATTCCTTTGGTTTGTAATATTAAACCCTTGGTTTTATTATTTCTTTTGGTTTATAATATTAACAACTCCTTGGGTTTATTAATATATTCAGTTTAAAATATTAATTATTAGGGTTTATTAGTTTCTTGGTTTATAATATTAGTATTTATCCCTTGAGTTCACCAATTCCTTTAGCTTATAATATTAAACTTTTGTGTTTATTAGTTGTTTTGGTTTATAATATTAATAATCCCTTGGGTTTATTAATCTCTTGAGTTTAAAATTTTGATTAGATTAAGGTATATTAATTTTTTAGGTTTTTATGTTTAAAATATTAGTTATTAGGGTGTATTAATCTCTTTTGTTTTTAATATTAAACCCTTAGGCCTTATTTATCCCTTAGGCTTTTAATATTTATCCTTTGGGTTCACCAATTCCTTTAGTTTATAATATTAAACCCTTGGGTTTATTAGTTTTTTTGGTTTATAATATTTATAATCCCTTTGGTTTATTAACCTCTTGAGTTTAAATTGTTAATTATTAGGGTTTATTAAATTCTTAGGCTTCCGATTTTAAAATATTAATTCTTAGGGTTTAATAATCTTTGAGTTCTCTAAATATTTGGGTTGGTAATATTAGGCATTAAATATTAGTCATACACTTTAATATTAATGCACGGTCCAATCATATTATGAAAAACAGTGTGTGAATATGAAAACCAACCATGGGAGACCATTGTTAATCATCGTTATTCATATTTGATCAAGCTCTTACATGGTCGAATGTCACATTGTGACAAAGATTGTCTCAATATGCAAATAAACCATGGCCAAACGTCATCATTCTTCATCCAACGTCACATTATGACAAAAATTGTCTCAATGTTTAAAGCAAGCATGCTCAGCCATGTTTATTTTTCGGTTTATAGTATTTATCTAAAGGTTTTTATATACTTGAGATTTATAATATTAACCTCTTAGCTTTAATATTATTCCCTTGGGTTTATAATATTAAAAATAATGTGATTTTATCAATCCTTTTTTCTTAAGATATTAATTTGTAGGCTTTGTTAATGTCTTTTGTTTTTAATATTGATCCCTTCTACTTATTGATCCCTTAGGTTTTTAATATCTATCCCTTGGGTTCACTAATTCCTTGGGTTTGAAATATAAAACCCTTGGGTGTATTATTTATTTTGGTTTATAATATTAATAATCACTTTGGTTTTAAAATCTCTTGAGTTAAAAATATTTATCCCTAGAGTTTATTAATTTTTTAGATTTTTGTGTTTAAAATATTAATTATTTGGGTTTATTAATCTCTTGTGTTCTTAATATTGATACGTTGGCCTTATTTATCCCTTAGGTCTTTAATATTTATCCCTTGGGTTCACCAATTCCTTTGGTTTGTAATATTAAACCCTTGGTTTTATTAGTTCTTTTGGTGTATAATATTAATAACCCCCTGGGTTTATTAATCTCTTGAGTTTAAAGTATTAATTATTATGCTTTATTAATCTCTTGAGTTTAAAATATTAATTCTTAAGGTTTATTAATTTCTTGGTTTATAATATTAATATTTATCTCTTGGGTCCACCACTTCCTTAAGCTTATAATATTAAATCCTTCTTTTTATTAATTTTTTTGGTTTATAATATTAATAATACTTTGGGTTTATTAATCTCCTGAGTCTAAAATATTGATTAGATTATGATATATTAATTTTTTAGGTTTTTATGTTTAAAATATTAATTCTTAGGGTTTATTAAAATCTTTTGTTTTAAATATTAAATCGTGGGCCTGATTGTTCCCTTAGGTTTTTAATATTTATCCCTTGGGTTCACCAATTCCTTTTGTTTATAATATTAAACCCTTTGGTTTATTAGTTTTTTTGGTTTATAATGTTAATAATTCCTTGGGTTTATTAATCTCGTGAGTTTAAGATATTGATTAGATTATGGTATATTAATTTTTTAGCTTTTTATGTTTCAAATATTAATTCTTATGGTTTATTAATCTCTTGTGTTTTTAATACTAAACCATTGGCCTTATTGATCCCTTAAGTTTTTAATATTTGTCCCTTGGGTTCTCCAATTCGTTTAGTTTATAACATTGAAGCCTTGGGTTTATTATTATTTTTTGTTTATAATATTTATAATCCCTTTGGTTTATTAACATATTGAGTTTAAATTATTAATTATTAAGGTTTATTAACTTCTTATGATTTTGAGCTTAAAATATTGATACTTAGGGTTTAATAATTTTTGAGTTTTATAAATATTTGGGTTGGTAATATTAGGTGTTAAATATTAGTCATACGCTTTAATATTAATGCATGGTCCAATCTCATATTATGAAAAACATTGTGTGAACATGAAATCCAACCATGGGAGACCATTGTTAATTATCATTATTCGTATTTGATAAAGGTCTTCCATGGTCAAATGTCACATTGTGACAAAGATTGTCTCAATATGAAAATCAACCATGGCCAACCATCATTATTCTGCGTCCAACGCCACTTTGGACAACAATTGTCTGAATTTTTAAATCAAGCATGCTCAACCATGTTTATTTTACGGTTTATAGTATCTATGTAAAGGTTTTTATATACTTGAGGTTTATAATATTAATCTATTAGCTTTAATATTATTCCCTTGAGTTTATAATATTAATAATCATGTGATTTTATCAATCCTTTTTGTTTAAGAAATTAGTTTGTATGCTTTTTTAATCTCTTTTGTTTTTAATATTTATCCCTTCCACTTATTGATCCCTTGGCTTTTTAATATTTATCCTTTTGGTTCACCAATTCCTTGGGTTTGAAATATACAACACTTAGGTTTATTAGTTATTTTGGTTTATAATATTAATAATCCATTTGGTTTTAAAATTTCTTGAGTTAAAAATATTAATTCTTAGTGTTTATTAATTTTAGGTTTTTTTGTTTAAAATATTAATTCTTAGGGTTTATTAATCTCTTTTGTTATTAATATTGATCCCTTGGCCTTATTTATCCCTTAGGTCTTCAATATTTATCACTTGGTTTCACCAATTCCTTTGTTGTGTAATATTAAACCCTTGGTTTTATTAGTTCTTTTAGTTTATAATATTAATAAATCCTTGGGTTTATTAATCTCTTGAGTTTAAAATATTAATTCTTAGGGTTTAATAATTTCTTGGTTTATAATACTAATATTTATCTCTTGGGTTCACTAATTCCATTGGTTTATAATATTAAACCATTGGGTTCATTATTTCTTTAAATGGTTTATAATATTAATAATATCTTGGGTTTAATTATATCTTGAATTAAAAACATCAATTATTATTAGTGTTTATTAATTTCTCATGTTTTTTATTTTGAAATCTTTATTCTTAAGGTTTATTAATATCTTATGTTTTTAATACTGATCTCTTATCTTTATTGATCATGTGAGTTTATCATTCATTTGTATTTAAAATATAAATTCTTAGCCTTTATTAATCTCTTCTCTTTTTAATATGGATCCCTTGGGCTTCTTGATATCTTAGGTTTTTAATATTTTCCCCTTGGGTTCACTAATTCCTCGGTTTTATTAGTTCTTTTGGCTTATAATATTAATAATCAATTGGGATATTGGTAAGGTATATATACCTATTATAAATAGTAATAAAATACTATTATTAAGTTATATTTGAATTTTATTATAGTTTGAATTATAACTATTAATGTATTGAGAATTTTTAATAATATTTTCTTTTCAAATAATATATATATTTAATTAAAATATAGCATGCATATAGTTAATATTATTAATATATTTTAAGAAGATATATAAAATATATTGGTAATTATATTGATAAATATATAATGATTATTTTGGTTAAATACATGTGGTGCGTGGTGGATATAGGCCTCTCAGTGTATATGAACGACATTGGTGAATGTGGTTGTAAATCTATTTCATATACGCCTATCGTCATATATCAACCACATTGTTAAATGTGATTAATTTCGTAGTATTATTTTTTCTAATTTCAATTGAATGCATACCTGCAACAAATTTGTGGTATATATATTTTTTATATATGTCAAAAGGAACCTTTTTTTTACCATGTTTAATAATATACATATCATTGCACAAGTTATATATATAGAGAGAGTACATTTGGTGAAATTTTTTGTGACAATGCTTCTCCATAATTTCTTGTTTGGCTGAAATTAAATTTTGGGTTTCCTTTTATATAATAAAAACTCTTGAGGAATGTCTTTGAATACTAATAGTCTTAGAAATCAATAGGCTATTAGATAGACCCACCGAACAAAATGAATATTTTATTTAGTTCATATGAACACATTGGGTATTCCATGTTTCCTTACCCGAATAAGTAATTTAATATTTATTATACATACCATCTTCTTCATATTTTACCTATAGAATTTGATATAGTTTGAAAGAATATAATACATGTTTACAAGAAATAATTTAATTCTTTTTATCTGTAGTGTACATCCATTTGGCATGTACTCTTGTAACAATACAAGAATATAGGAATAAATTTCTATGTTAATTCATTAAATTTTTATTTCATTAGACCTGATTCCAAATGATAGCTTGGATAAGACAAATTGTCCTATACATATATACATATAACGCACATAGATTCTTATGCCCTAGGAATTTCCATACATAATTAGTTATATCTATTAAGTATAAATTACTAATCTCAATTCCTAACCAAATACAATTAATTATATAATATAAAATAGACTGTTATATTGATGTTACTATTCTATGATACATTTATCATAATTCATTTAATTATTAGACTCCATTTCAGTGTAGATATTACACCAAATAATTCAATTTTATCTAAAAGGGGATATTGTAACTATGCCTATATGATTTATTTCATTCTCGAATTTGGACATTAATTCACAATATAATAGCACAAGTGTAATCATAATAATTTTATTCATTACTGACTCTATCTATGCATGCATACCTTAATTCATCTATAAATAACGCTTTTCTTCCACATTCATCTGGTCCTTTCCATAATAAATTAACTATTAAAATATTTTCAATATAAGAATCACTACAAACACATATCTAATTAAATTAGTTGCTTGGAGAATAATTTATCATGCCTATGAAACTCGTAACATATATAGTTCATTCTCAAAATTGAATACTTAATCTGCATTCTCACTATAACACCCTTAATATATTCCAACATAAATATATAAAATACAAACAAAAAAGTGTCTAATTGTAATTAAATGCTTGGGGAATATTGAGGAACATATCACCTTCCCTCGATCTTATAAATTCTTTCCTTCAGGAATCCAAAATCCTCTTGGGTTATTGAGTGGCTTTCTTATACCATGGATTTTATTTTTAATTTAAGAAAAAGGTATATTTTTTTCTTTGAAACACACCTTTTTCTATTGTTGATGGGTTTCACCAAATATTAGAATTTCTCTATATCTAAGTGATTAACATAGTATTTCTCCCACATTATGTTAATATATTTAAAAAAATTCTCCAAGGGATTTTTAGGAGAATTCTGGGAAGTTCCACCATGTGGATTTTAACCAGTAATTTTTTTTTATAAATTGGAGAGAATTCTGTAATACTCAGGTGATATTTCTTGAATATTTCCAAATAAATCATTTTTTAATTCAATAAAGTAAAACATAATTATGTCACCACATAATTTCCATCCTTGTTTCCATAGCCATTAAGTCCAACAATAATTTAACATTCTAAAAATATCCATGTATGAAAAATATAAAAATATGGGTGTCACAAACCAACTTGCTAGAGGTTAATTCATCTACAATGATTAATACCTTACTCCATGTATAATGTTGCAAAAGTGTGAATTTTGGTGTTGGGTGTTGGAATCGATGTCAACAGGGTCATGGTCATGGTGCTACTTGTAATATGCATGTGTGATGGATGTTTGGCTTGATGGTTGTTAAAAAATGATATTATATTAACTAAATGGCTCTACAGCTGAGATACCTGGAGAGTGCCCAAAGGCTCCACACAATTCACTGACTATTCAGTCAGAAGAACCTAATAAATATGGGATTTCACACTAACACGACAGTTTCAACCACTCCGTAGATAGTAGGATTTGAGACCTAATATTAGAGTCTCAATCCTATCCAAATAGCTAAGTCTAACATTCTTCATTAATTCCAACACTCCTCCTTAGAAAAGGTACTTAAAATAATATCATATGCCTACTCATCTAGTCTTAGCTAGGGTTACATAAAAAACATAAAAAACTTGGTGACAAAGTTTTCATTTTAGTCTTCTTGCTTCAGAGTCCATTCCTGTTCATTCCTGGGCAAGGCCTCATCTTTACTTTTGTCCCAATGAGGTAGTGATAGATATTCACCTCCTTTTTATTTTTTCTTCCCCAAAGATGGAACGCTTGAAATCTTATCCTCCTCGATCTTGATTGTAGGATGTTATTCTTTATAGCTTGATCGTTGGTAGTTCATAACACTTTATAGTCTATAACCTTGATAGGAGAATTTTTTCTCTCACTATTTCAGGTGTCAAACATCTAAAAGTATTCTACATTCATTGATGCAACTTCTGTGTTGACACCTCCTTACATACTTCCTAAAGAACAACTCATGACTCTTCAATCTCACACTATTGTAGAACATATAGTATCTCTCGATAACCATGGTCATTAATAAAACCACCAAGCCTCATGAAAAAAATATCATCAGGGTCAAATATGTCTAAAAGTGCAGCCATATTGGAAAAGTCTAGCTTTTTCTTGCTTCCAGATTTCTTTCTGACTTACCTCGATCATCTCAAGAGCTCCAACAACCTGTTAATACATAGGCGGTAAACTTCTCCCTTTAGCAGCTCTTCAACCGTAGAACCTTGTGGTGCAGAATGTAACTTTTATACCACACAACCAAATATGAAGCAAAAGCCACCAATGCAACCTAAATTTGAAGCACTCGCATTGAGCTTCAGGATCGACGTTTCAAATCATCTCTTCATACAAATCACCTCTTGATCTGCACACTCTCCAAACATTGTTACATCAATGGATCTATAGGTGAAATCCATCCCAATTTCACCTTTTTTCCAAAGGCAGCGTGCATGTCATGTGTTAACCTTGAATAGAGGATACGGTCAAGCCAAATGAACACTTGAACATCAAAATAGAAACACAACAACACACTGCTAATATCTTTGGGCTTGCAATTATTTTCCTCAGCAACAGAAGCCCCTGCCTTTGCATTTGATGTTGTAACACCCCCAATTTGTGTGTTGAATTTTTAAAGTTAGACATTTGAACTTAAATCCTAAGGGGGGGTGGACCCCAAGGGATAAGTATGATGTGAATGTAATTACATATTTTATTTGAAGAAATAAATAAAGTGATTGTGCATTTTGACCAAGATGAGAATTTGAGATCACTTGCCAAATCCATGAGGATGGATAAGGCAACAAATCCCCAAAAATCTTTCAAAAATCCTTGAAAGAAATGTATTTAGATTTGAGGAAGAATCTAAAATTCCCCAATGAAGAGGAGTAGTTGGGAAGAGGTGAGAAAAAGCTGGAAAAGCTGAGGAAAAGCTTAAAGCAGCTTTAAAGAATCCCAAAATGGGAAGCCTAGGCAAAACAGGAAAGAAAGCATCCTGCTATTCTGGACGCAGAATTAGAAACATGCTTTGGGGAACTATGAGCTTAAATAAGCTGCTCCTAGACAGATCAGAGGTTGATCTGTGCTAGAAGGTGATCTCTGCTCGGGGGTGAGTCCTGGGAGACAAAGAGGACTCTAAGGTTGGGAGGTTGGTCAATTGCAGATTGTGGTATGTCTGAAATGCTTGTTATTTTGAGTTGTAATGGTATGAATTGGCTACATGTAAAATTTATTTGATGTATGATTGATTTAGTACTACATTTAACAGCACCATTCTTAAGGTATCCACCTTTCCAGTTCTGTTTAGTTGTAGACCAGAAATCCATGAAGTAGAACTACAGAAACTCTAAACCAAGGTTGGCTTAAATCTGAAGTACTTAATCCTCATAGATAAATAAATATTATTTTGTCTCCTGCAGATACAAATGGGATAGTTTTATGCTCTTGTATATGCTAGAAATATTATAGCAGAAATGAGGTCTATATGAACCATAACAGAAATGAATAGAACAAGATATTAGATTAAAAATTTACTAGGAAAAAAAAAAACAATCAGTATACTCTCTATGAGCCTTATAACAGATCTAAAGGTATAGATATCATCTTTAAAAATATCTTTGTACTCCTTGAACATGGTAGCATAACAAATTGCTTGATCTATACTTATTGTTATCTAGTCAAACATCATGGGCCACATATATAGATATACTTCTAAAGGAAAATAGAAGTTACTAGCAAGGATTGTATAACATATAGTTGAAATCTTATTACATCACAAGTAAACCTGCAATAAGAATGGTTAGACTACTGATAGAAATTAGGGGGTATTTTGCATGATTAACATCAGTTATAACCCTTGAAATAAACATTAGAGTAAACAAGTAAAATTAGACTCGAGATAGATCAACAATGGAATTATTGTATACCTATATTTATATACATGCATAACAAAAAGATTTTAAATAAGTCAAAAGTATAGATATATTCCTACGTATCAAGTAACCCATCATTTGGGCTTTGATACCCTCGACTACGACCTATACATATATACCTATACATGCCGATATATACCACAAAGGTGATATAAGTGATGATCTTATATGCCAACGATATACGAAAAATACATAAGAAAGAAACCTACCTATGACATGGATATATATATAAATCAAGTATATTGGCAGAGAAGTGTTATAAAAAGAATGCCTTATATTCAAGGTTTATTGGAATACATGTATGTATACATTAAAAGACGAATAAAGTATAATTGCCGCGTCATAGAATAAACCCAATTCCAGATCCATATGCAAAAACAAAATAAACATGCCTGGAACGTACCCATAATATATTTCGGACTAATAGTAATACATATAAACGTGAGAACGTCGGAATAATAAACACAGGTAACGCCGAATAGAATGATAATTTAAATTTAAAATCCCAGGTTAGAAAAGGGTAAATAGATAGTAAAACTAACCGACTATGAAAGCTTTGAATAGGGTCAATGAACAATTTCTATGAAAACAAACGAAAAGACAGGTCGACATGAATCAATCCTGCTAATAGAAGATATATAAATGGTTTATACCACCAGTTGAACAAATGTATAATCAAACCTACATTAGCATGGGCAGATTTTACTGTTCGACTTACTGCCGAAGAGTTACCCTAGCTCGTCGAAATTCTGATTTTCGATACGTTTAGATATGCAACAAAAACAGGAAACCAATTCAAAGAAAATATTAGTCGAGAAGATAATTACACAAATCGAACCAAGTCCCGTTGGGATATGGGCGATTGTGGCTATTCTGGAAACACAGAAGGTGAATTAAATAAAAATTTGCTGTCGAGCCAATACAAATTTGGTCGCAGCATCTCCATGTTTGGTTGTGCAGAAGCCAACGATACACAAATATATCTTAACTACGGGTCGCCAACATCACTCTTGCTGTGGTTGAACGGCATAGCTAACTATTCTACGCCTGAGGAAAAATTTAAGATGTGGTTCAGAGAGGTGGACGGCCGATATAACCAAATCGGTACCCTAACCTCAGATGAAACATTAATATCACCTCCAGCAATTATATATGGAAATTTAATGACGTAGTAAATACCGACGCATTAGAACGACCGAAGCAATTCAACATAAGTATACAGTCGATAACCTAGAATGATTTTAACAGTTAACTGAGGGATCCGAATGAAAAAAAAAGAGACCATACTATAAAAACCAATACCCCACTCGAGGGAGCAGAAGAGAATCAGGGTTAGCACTATCGTTAAAGCGTACAGTCAGTGTCCACATTAAAACGTGAACAACTGAAACGCCGATATACCGCTTCTCTGCTCAATACATAAAGAAACGTAAACTCTGAAACCTGATAGCAAGCCACAACCCTGAAACTCCCGATGCAGGTCTCACTTCGAGCTGAGAGATGGAAACAAAGGGAGATAATCGATAAAGGAACGATCCGGTGATTAGGTTAGCAATAGAGTCTCCCATGAAATGAACACTTGAAACCCTAATTACTCTGCCCTATAACTTCAGACAATCCCGAGGGAGATTGAGCAGACGCCGATTGATAAGAGAGAGTACTACAAGATGTCAATGAGCGCCGGAAGTGTATGTAGTCGTAGGCACGGAAGCAGAGCTTTAACTCAAAAGCTACATACTGTCAGAGCAGGAGTCCAACGCTCGCAGTACTTGAACATACCGAACGAAGAAAAAATCCACACGTCGAGCGTTAGAGGACGATGCACGCCGTCGTTGCTACTCCCGCATGGGAGAGAGGCTGTTCCTAAAAAAAAAAAAAAAACCAAGAAAATATTATAACCAGAATTACACGCCAAACTTTTCAAACATCGCCTGGAGATAGACGGCTCATACAAACCCTAACCTGCACACCTATAGGGTACTGACAAAGTAAAATCCGACGCGTCGGCGCCGGTCTCAATCATAAAAGAATAGTCAGGCGACATGGCGAATGAGTACGCGCAGGCACGCCGACTGTGGCAACAGGATTTCGGCGTGGTGGCAATTGAACGGCTGCGTGATATACTCCGAAACCCTGGCAAGTGCAACGCACCATAATTAGGGAATCATGTCAACAGAAGTTTGATTAGGGTAGATACGTATTAAAAGAAAAAAAAACAAAACAAAGCTTTTCATTTTACCAACCATGGACACGTATGTCGACCCATACCTACGGCAGGGAGTAGGTCATATCATAAATTAAATATATGGGCTATTATATGTTCTCACAATCGTGAGCATGGTCTCCACTTGCTGTCAATCTATAGATATGACAAATCAATCCATTAGTACGAGTATCATATGCGACCTCGAGGGTTTTAATAAAGTGACGATTTATATATATATATAAACAAGTTATGCATAATGGTACGAAGTTTAAATATCTTTAACTCATGGTAGATATATATATATCTAAGTCATGCATAAGGATAAGAGAGTTAAATAACTCTATTCCACAATAAATATATATATGGATTTTATAATGCTATATATTAGGGTTCTATGTTTTATGTATATGATATATATATATATCCAGTCCATGTTTGGAGAAAAACAAACAAACAGGAGGAATGTACACACGGGTAGGAGATGAAATAAAATGTTATGTACATGAGGGAAATGTATCCATAGGTGGCCTCAAATGTTATTTAAGTGGAATAATGGTCTTATCATTTAGATCACTAGAACATTCAAAGTGTACCTAGAAAAAAAAAAAATTTCCCTAAATTAGAGGTGTGACAAATGATATCGGAGCACTAGTTACAACAAATTGGGCTGTCGTTTTGTGCTCACTGCTTATTACATATTTTGTTTTTCTGAAGTTTATAAACTTTGCTAATCTTTGTTGTAAGTGTGTACAGTTGAAATGGATGAAGGTGAAGGGATTTATGTGGATCTGCGGGATGAGTTTGCTACTCCAGATCCCAATGCCCCGGTACTGGCTATGTTGGACCAGATGCAACGAGAGTTGGCTGAATTAAGAAGCCAAAATGACATGTTGTCATCAGCCAGTAAGGAGCAGGAAAAGCTCATCAGAGAGCTAACTTCCCGGAACATCCAGGAAGGCGAAGGTTCTGAAAAAAGAAAGATGGATGAATCCGAGGATGAGGATGCAGCTAGAAATCAACATAAGCAGAAAAGAGAATTGCAGGGAGAATTTAGAAAGATCAAACCTCCCTCCTATGATGGGGAGAAGGAGGAGGATGCTGAAGCTTGGTTGCTGAATATGATCAAGTATTTCCAAGTCTATGAATATGAGAGCAATCTGAAGGCTAGACTAGATGTGTACCAGCTACAAGGAAAAGATACACTCTGGTGGGAAGAGACAAAAATAGTGCATGCCATTGATGAAAAGACAGTTACTTGGGAAGATTTTCAGACTAAGTTCAAAAGTCGTTATTTAAATGAACAATATTATGATGATAAAGAAAATGAATTTCATGAACTTAGGCTAGGGCAGCTCACTATTGACGAGTTTGTCACTAAGTTTACTAATTTGCTGAGGTATGTTCCTTACATTAGAGAAGAAAAGGCAAAGGTGCAAAGGTTTTTAAATTGTTTGCCTACTGTTTACAAGGAGAAAATAGAGTTTGACAACCCAAAGACCATGGATGAAGATGTTAGAAAAGCAAGACTATGCTATTAGCAGTTTAAAGGTAAAGCTGAACAAGGGAAGAGCGGGCTGAACAAGGGTGAGTTCAAAGGTAAAAGACCAAAACCAGCATATCTAAGAAATTTTGGTAGAGATCATCAGCGAAAAAAATTCAGTAAACCAAAAGAAAGTCAAACCAAACCACCCCAAGTGAGCCAAAAAACCAAAGAGAAGGAACAATAAAGGAAGGGATGTACCATTGAAGGAACCTTTGAAATGTTGGGTCTGTGGAGAACCCCATATGATGAGAGACTGCCCCCATCGAAATATTCATATGATTAGTAGAGAGCGAGAGGCAACAACATTAAATGACATAGCCAGAAATATACCAACTATCAGTGCAGCATTGGAAAATCGGCAAGCAGAACATCAAGAAACCATGGTGGAAATGGAGGGTAAGATTTATGACCTACCTGTTACTATTTTGATTGATCCATGTGCTTCTTTGAATTACATTAGTCCTGGAATTGTAGAAAAATGTAAAATTAAACCTGAAAAATTTCAGCAGTCATGGTTGGTACAACACATCGGAACTGCTGAGAAAAGTCACTCATAAGTTGCCTAAAACAAAATAATGTCACAATTAAATGGTTTTTCAATGTATAAGCAACCTGAACATATTGCCATTAGGATCCTATGATCTGCTGATAGGAATGGATTGGCTGGAAAAGAAGAAAGCCCTGATGAACTGCTGGGATAAAACCCTGCATTGTGTGGATGAAGAAGGGAAACCTTTTACACTAAAATGGAAGCCAAAATCCATTTCAATAAGACAAATATCAGCCTTACAATTAAAAAGAACAGCTAGAAAAGGATACCAATTCTATGCAGTGCAGGTAGAAGAAATAGAACAGCAAACTGAGGAAGAGTTATTGGATGCTATACCAGTCATCAGAGAATTTAAAGAAGTCTTTCCCAAGGAAATCCCTCATCTTCCCCCTAAAAGAGAGATTGACTTTTCTATAGATCTGGTGCCGGGAGAAACACCTGTTTCCTGAGCTCTGGCCTGGACAAGAGTCCGCCAGAACCGCTGAATATGATGAGACTGATGCAAACCGTAACTATTGACAGTGGTTACATCGTAACAAGTGTGTCTCCTTGGGGAGCACCGGTTCTATTTGTGAAAAAGAAGGATGGAACCTTTAGGATGTGCATTGATTATCGTCAACTGAATAAGTTGACCATTAAAAACAGATACCCTTTGCCCAGAATTGATGATATTTTTGACCAAGTGAGAGGAGCTTCAATATTTTCGAAGATTGACTTAAGGACTGGTTATCACCAGCTCAGAATTAAGGAGGAAGACATTAGTAAAACAGCTTTTCCAACCAGGTATGGTCACTACGAATTTGTAGTCCTACCTTTCGGTTTGACAAATGCCCCTACCACCTTTATGTCCTTCGATGAATAGCAAGTAATAAGTATTCGGACAAATTTAATTTTTGGTGTTCATATTTATCTACCATTCCAAAATGAAGATGAACATAAGGAACATCTGAGAATAGTGTTGCAGACTTTAAAAGAAAACCAGCTATATGCCAAGTTCAGTAAATGTGAATTCTATAGAGATAAAATTCAATATCTGGGTCATATAATTTCTGAAAAAGGGTTGGAAGTTGACCCTGAAAAGGAAAAAGCCATTAAAGAATGGCCAGTTCCTACTGATGTCTCAGCAGTAAGATCATTTATGGGAATTGCAGGCTATTATCGCAGATTTGTGGAGAGATTTTCTGCTATAGCAAATCCCATAGCCTCATTACAAAGGAAGGGTGTTAAGTTCGTGTGGACTGAGAAATGTCAAAACAGTTTCGAACAGTTGAAACAAAAACTTACTTTGGCCCCTATATTAAAAATTGGCCGATCCCGATAAAGAGTTTGTTGTAAGCAAACAGACAAGTCATAGAAGGGTCGGGAGGAGTCCTTGCGACATGAAAAATCACCATTGCTCATGGAATCTCGAAAACTCGAAAATTACATGAAAAAAATTATGGTACATGATTTAAACTTATGTACCGTAATCCATGCTTTAAAAATGTGGAGACACTATCTACTGGGGAAGAAGTTCACATTGATGACTGATCATATTAGCCTCAAATAATTTTTCTCCCAAACTGATCTAAATGCAAGACAAGCGTATACCGTCTTTTATGAATTTGATATGGACATCAAGCATATCAAGGGGAAAGAAAATAAAGTTGCTGATGCATTAAGTAGAAATGCTTGTCAACACGTAAACAGCATTGGGAGTAGTGGACAGATTGAGATAGAAGAGTTGGTGAGAGAAGCAGCCAGCCAAGACCCAAATTATGAAGCACTCTTGGTGAAACTACAGACAAAGGATAACACTGATTTCACTAAAAACCAACCAGGGCTGCTCTATTATAAAAACATGTTGTATGTTCCTAATGTAGAGTCATTAAAAAGGGAAATTTTGGATGAATATCACAAACAGCCCTATGCAGGACATCCCGGATACCAAAAGATGTTAATAGCCTTGAAGAAGAAGCTGTTCTGGCCAGGTATGAAGAGAGATGTGGCAGAGTATCTAAGTAGGTGTATGGAATGTCAACTGGTCAAAGTTGAGCATCAACACCCAGCAGGGCTTTTAAACTCTTTGCCAATTGCAGAATGGAAATGGGACACAGTTTCCCTAGATTTTATAACAGGATTACCCAAGACTAAATATCAACATGATTCTGTTGTGGTAGTAGTAGACACTCTCACAAAAGCTGCTCACTTTATACCAGTGAAATCTACTTTCGGAACAACTCAAGTAGCAAATGTTTTCCTGAAGGAGATAGTAAGGCTTCATGGAGTGCCCAAGGTGATTGTCTCAGATCGAGATGCCAAGTTCATAGCAGCATTCTGGAAAGGATTGTTTGCAGGAATGGGTACTAAGCTGAATTTTAGTACTGCCTATCACCCGCAAACTGATGGGCAAACAGAAAGGACAAATCAAATTTTAGAGGATATGCTGAGAATGTATGTGATGGATAGGCCATCAAAATGGGAAGAGCATTCCGCTGCAGTGAGAGGTTGTCGAGTAATAATGTGCCTACCAATCCTTCATTATTGTCGCCCCATTTGAGGCACTCTATGGGAGAAAGTGTCGTACTCCCTTGAGCTAGAGTCAACCAGAGGATAAACTGGTGTTGGGATCAGATGCACTACAAGAGATGGAAAGAATTGTCAAACAGATACAAAGAAATATTAAAACAGCACAAGATCGCTAGAAAAGCTATGCTGATAAGAAAAGAGCGCACCGAGAATTCAAAGTGGGGGATCATGTGTATTTACGCATCCAACCCAAAAAGAGCACACTTTATGCTGGAAGTTGTGCAAAACTTGCACCTAGATATTGTGGGCCTTTTGAAACTTTAGAAAGGGTGGGACTGGTGGCTTACAAGCTGGCCTTACCACCCCATGTTAGAGTGCATAATGTGTTTCATATTTCATTATTAAAAAGATATGTGCATGATTCTTCTCACATAGTTGATTGGAATGTGGTACAGGTGGAACCAGAAGGGGAGTTTCTACCAGAACCGCTTCAAATATTGGAGCGGGAAGAAATTGAATTGAGAAACAAAACAGTGGCCAGAGTAAAGGTGCAGTGGAAGCACTTTACTGCTGAAGAAGCTACCTAGGAAAGGGAAGCCGAAATGATGGAAAAATATCCATTTTTTTTTAAATTAACTTTAGTAGTTGAATGATAAATTAACACCGAGGACGGAGAGCTAGTTTCGCAGGGGGAGGATCAGCCACCCCAATTTCTCGTGTTGAATTTTTAAAGTTAGACATTCGAACTTAACCTAAGGGGGTGGAATCTCAAGGATAAGTATCATGTGAATGTAATTTCGTTATTATTTTATTTGAAGAAATAAATAAAGTGATTGTGCATTTCGACCAAGATGAGAATTAGAGATCACTTGCCAAATCCATGAGGATGGATAAGGCAACAAATCCCCAAAAATCTTTCAAAAATCCTTGAAAGAGATTTATTTAGATTTGAGGAAGAATCTAAAATTTCCCCCAATGAAGAGGAGTAGTTGGGAAGAGGTGAGAAAAAGCTGGAAAAGCTGAGGAAAAGCTTAAAGCAGCTTTAAAGAATCTCAATATGGGAAGCCTAGGCTAAACAGGAAAGAAAGCATCCTGCTATTCTGGACGCAGAATTAGAAACATGCTTTGGGGAACTATGAGCTTAAATAAGCTGCTCCTAGACAGATCAGGGATTGATCTGTGCTAGAAGGTGATCTCTGCTCGGGGGTGAGTCCTGGGAGACAAAGAGGACTCTAAGGTTGGGAGGTTGGTCAATTGCAGATTGTGGTATGTCTGAAATGCTTGTTATTTTGAGTTGTAATGGTAAGAATTGGCTACATGTAAAATTTATTTGATGTATGATTGATTTAGTACTACATTTAACAACACCGTTCTTAAGGTATCCACCTTTCCAGTCCTGTTTAGTTGTAGACCAGAAATCCATGAAGTAGAACTACAGAAACTCTAAACCAAGGTTGGCTTAAATCTGAAGTACTTAATCCTCATAGATAAATAAATATTATTTTGTCTCCTGCAGATACAAATGGGATAGTTTTATGCTCTTGTATATGCTAGAAATATTATAGCAGAAATGAGGTCTATATGAACCATAACAGAAATGAATAGAACAAGATATTAGATTAAAAATTTACTAGGAAAAAAAAAACAATCAGTATACTCTCTATGAGCCTTATAACAGATCTAAAGGTATAGATATCATCTTTAAAAATCTCTTTGTACTCCTTGAACATGGTAGCATAACAAATTGCTTGATCTATACTTATTGTTATCTAGTCAAACACCATGGGCCACATATATAGATATACTTCTAAAGGAAAATAGAAGTTACTAGCAAGGATTCTATAACATATAGTTGAAATCTTATTACATCACAAGTAAACCTGCAATAAGAATGGTTAGACTACTGATAGCAATTAGGGGGTATTTTGCATGATTAACATCAGTTATAACCCTTGAAATAAACATTAGAGTAAACGAGTAAAATTAGACTCGAGATAGATCAACAATGGAATTATTGTATACCTATATTTATATACATGCATAACAAAAAGATTTTAAATAAGTCAAAAGTATAGATATATTCCTAGGTATCAAGTAACCCATCATTTGGGCTTTGATACCCTCGACTACAACCTATACATATATACCTATACATGCCGATATATACCACAAAGGCGATATAAGCGATGATCTTATATGCCAACGATATACGAAAAATACATAAGAAAGAAACCTACCTATGACATGGATATATATATAAATCAAGTATATTGGCAGAGAAGTGTTATAAAAAGAATTCCTTATATTCAAGGTTTATTGGAATACATGTATGTATACATTAAACGACGAATAAAGTATAATTTCCGCGTCATAGAATAAACCCAATTCCAGATCCATATGCAAAAACAAAATAAACATGTGCCTCAACGTACCTCATAATCTATTTCGGACGAATATTAATACATATAAACGTGAGAACGTCGGAATAATAAACACAGGTAACGCCGAATAGAATGATAATTTAAATTTAAAATCCCGGGTTAGAAAAGGGTAAATAGATAGTAAAACAAACCGACTATGAAAGCTATGAATAAGGTCAACGAACAATTTCAATGAAAACAAATGAAAAGACAAGTCGACATGAATCAATCCTGCTAATAGGAGATATATAAATGGTTTATACCACCAGTTGAACAAATGTATAATCAAACCTACATTAGCATGCTATTTTACCGTTTGACTTACCGCCGAAGAGTTACCCTAGCTCGTCGAAATTAATTTTCGAGTACGTTTAGATATGCAACCAAAATAGGAAACCAATTCAAAGAAAATATTAGTCGAGAAGATAATTACACAAATCGAACCAAGTCCCGTTGGGATATGGGCGATTGTGGCTATTCTGGAAACACAGAAGGTAAATTAAATAAAAATTTGCTGTCGAGCCAATACAAATTTGGTCGCGGCATCTCCATGTTTGGTTGTGCAGAAGCCAACGATACACAAATATATCTTAACTACGGGTCGCCAACATCACTCTTGCTGTGGTTGAACGGCATAGCTAACTATTCTACGCCTGAGGCAGTGCGTTAAGCCTTCTCACACCAGTGTGTTATAATACACGCGAGGAAGGCATGCCATTCTCAATAAAATCGTAGAAGAGAAAAATTTAAGATGTGGTTCAGAGAGGTGGACGGCCGATATAACCAAATCGGTACCCTAACCTCATATGAAACATTAATATCACCTCCAGCAATTATATATGGAAATTTAATGACGTAGTAAATACCGAGGCATTAGAACGACCGAAGAAATTCAACATAAGTATACAGTCGGTAACCTGGAAGGATTTTAACAGTTAACTGAGGGATCCGAATGAAAAAAAGAGAGACCATACTATAAAAACCAATACCCCACTCGAGGGAGCAGAAGAGAATCAGGGTTAGCACTATCGTTAAAGCGTACAGTCAGTGTCCACATTAAAACGTGAACAACTGAAATGCCGATATAATGCTTCTCTACTCAATACATAAAGAAACGTAAACTCTGAAACCTGATAGCAAGCCACAACCCTGAAACTCCCGGCGCAGGTCTCACTTCGAGCTGAGAGATGTAAACAAAGGGAGATAATCGATAAAGGAACGATCCGGTGATTAGGTTGGCAATAGATTCTCCCATGAAATGAACACTTGAAACCCTAATTACTCTGCCCGATAACTTCAGACAATCCCGAGGGAGATTGAGCAGACGCCGATTGATAAGAGAGAGTACTACAAGATTTCAATGAGCACCGGAAGTGTATGTAGTCGTAGGCACGGAAGCAGAGCTTTAACTCGAAAGCTACATACTGTCAGAGCAGGAGTCCAACGCTCGCAGTACTTGAAGAGACCGAACGAAGAAAAAATCCACACGTCGAGCGTTAGAGGACGATGCATGCCGTCGTTGCTACTCCCGCATGGGAGAGAGGTTGTTCCTAAAAAAAAAAAACAAACCAAGAAAATATTATAACCAGAATTACACGCCAAACTTTTCAAACAGTGCCTGGAGATAGACGGCTCATACGAACCCTAACCTGCACACCTATAGGGTACTGACAAAGTAAAATCCGACGCGTCGGCGCCGGTCTCAATCATAAAAGAATAGCCTGGGCGTACGATGGCGAATGAGCACGCGCAGCGCGCCGGGACCGTGGCAACAGGATTTCGCGTGGTGGCACTGGAACTACCGCGTGATATACTCCGAAACCCTGGCAAGTGTAACGCACCATAGTTAGGGAACCGTGTCGTCGAAGTTTGATTAGGGTAGATATGTGGATAAAAGATAAAAAAACAAAACAAAGTCATTTTACCAACCATGGACACGTATGTCGACCCATACCTACGGGGAGAAAGTCATATGATAAATTAAATATATACATAGGTATGTCTTACACCTGAGCATGGTCTCCACTTGCCGTCAATCTATAGATGACAAATCAATCCACCCGTACGAGATTGCAGCACCTCGAAGGGTTACAATAAAGACGATATATATATATATATATATATATATATATATATATATATATATATATAATTATATATATATATATATAAACAAGTTATGCATAATGGTACGAAGTTTACATATCTTTAACTCATGGTAGATATATATATATCTAAGTCATGCATAAGGATAAGAGAGTTAAATAACTCTATTCCACAATAAATATATATATGGATTTTATAATGCTATATATTAGGGTTCTATGTTTTATGTAGATGATATATATATATATATATCCAGTCCATGTTTGGAGAAAAACAAACAAACAGGAGGAATGTACACACGGGTAGGAGATGAAATAAAATGTTATGTACATGAGGGAAATGTATCCATAGGTGGCCTCAAATGTTATTTAAGTGGAATAATGGTCTTATCATTTAGATCACTAGAACATTCAAAGTGTACCTAGAAAAAAAAAAATTCCCTAAATTAGAGGTGTGACAGATGTTTTCATCGACTATTATGATCATCCAACATGAACAAGAATAAGAGTGGTCTCTATAATGGAAACCATGTCGCAAGTTAACAAAAATAGAGAACTCTGATTGATTGAACGTATGGAAAAAAAAATTGAAATTTCGAGCCTTTTACACAGATCGAATTCTTAATGGATGAGGAGACTTGGGAACCACCAAAGAACTAGAATCAATGGATCCTGAAATTCTACAACAATAAGTGATTAGCTCAGCAAGTAATGTTGCTGCCATCCCCAAATTGGAAGCTACGAAAGGATTGTACCTGGGGTTAACCACAAAGGAGCTTATCACTTCGTTCTTCAATATCCATCTCATTTCCTACGAACCCATTGTGGAAATGTGCATCAAGGTGCTCATATTGCCTCTGATGAATTATGCATCTTACAAAGTGCCACTTCTCTAGGCTATCAAGCGGAAACTGTTTTCTCATTTCTACATGGGAGAGAGCATTGAAGAGGCATCCATGATGTTGAAGAGAATGTAGGTACTCAGTTTGAAGGGAATTCTCAATTACATCATGGAAGAAACCACTGATAACGCTCCTCAAAAGACGTTGTGGAAATGAGGTGGGGGAAAATCAACTCATTTCGTCTTGTAGCAGTATTTTAAGTTCAATGATGCCACCAAATAAAAAACCTCCATGCATGCACATCCCACTTGAAAAATTTCACATAGGCCTCTCATCACCTAATCATATACCATGTTCAAAACCAACATTCTATTAACTAAATGGCTCTCTAGGTACTCCACATAATGCATTGACTATCCAATCAGAAGAAACTCATACATATAGGCTTTCACACTAACAGGGTGGTTTCAACCACTCCCTAGATAGTAGGATTTGAGACCTAATATTAGAGTCTCAAACCTATCCAAATAGTTAAGTCTAGATTTCTCCATTAATTCCAATAATGGTCTTGTTAGTTGGTATTGTGTCAACATACATGTGACTAGACCTAGTGGAGGTGATTTGGAGATGGATTCTACATGTGATGTTGGATTGAGGTTGACATGTTGAGTTGATTGTATATGTAGGAGGTTAGAGTGCCGCTATAGGTTTTGCATATGTTTCTACATGTCTTGGAGACATTGGAGTTTCTACTACATGTGTGAGTTGTTGTTTTTTGTATTAGACGGGCCTATATCACTGCTGAAGGTAGTTGTATGAGATGATATTTATTGTTGTATGACATGATACTTATTGTCTTGTTTGAGCTTGATCCACTTTAAATTTATGTTGTGCACCAAATAAGTCCTTGATCACCGGCCCTTTCAAAAAAGACCTGAAAGAAAATCACAGTCTCACCCGACGTGACTATGGGTGGTTGTAGAACCAGGTTTTTGGAGCCTTGAGGGACTACACGATGTGGTTAATTTTCTGTGCTACTATTGTCTTTTAACATACATAAAATGAATTTTCTGTATAAAAACATTGAATTACTTCGCTACATTTAGTACAACACATTACACAACATCATAAACTTCACTGTTATAATGCACAACTATAATAACTACTTCGGAAAAACTAATATTAAGAAAATAGACAAGAAACGTATAAGAACACAAAATATGTTCACAATAATTATTCTTCTTTATTATGATGGATATTTTGAAGTACAATCAGTTCTCCTACTTGCGTACACAACTACAGGTGGTCTGCACACTAAGTTGCAAACTCTTCTAAGGTCTCTACACACTCAACTATAGAGCCTTTCCTTCGCCACAAAGATAGATAAAAAACTAGCCCTTAACCATATAGCTTACATTATGTTCACGATGATATATTATGATATGGTATTACATCGATTTATATAGTATTACATTGGCATAATACCATGTTACAAATACCATGCGCTCAGAAAAATACAACCCAAACCCATTAAAAAAAGGAGGGGCTTAGACCCACCACAAAGCCCCTAAGATACTTCGTAGTATATCCAAAATTCCTTTCTACACAATATACTTCACATTTTTCTCCTCAAAATGTGGAGATTTACTAAAAATCGAGGCCAAGTTGGGATGTACCTAATAGGCCCCCAAAACTCACATGTGACTCGTCCCGAGTCACTCAACTACTTTTTTGCTTCATCTTTGCTGCTATACTATTGTAGACACTGTTGAATTTCTGTAGTAGCTCTGAAACCTGCTTCTCCTAAGTACAAAATTCCTCCAAAACTACCTCTATAATTGGTCCTACAGTCTTCTTCAATGCTTCCTCTTCTTGTTGTCAAAGCTCCTAGAGCTTCGAGTCCACCTGCCATGACAATTGGAGAGCCTCATCCTTCCATGGTTGATTTCTCTCTATTCAAATTTTCTCTTCCTTCCTGAGTTCTTTGATCTCCTTCTCTAATATCTTGCCTTCACTAATCCTTGCAAGTTTATGTGAAACTGGAGATTTATTTTCTACTATATTGATTTCCTCCAACTGCTTATTATTTTGTTGGATATATTCTTCTATCTTATGTAAATTCGTATCTTCCTGCAGCAAAGTCCAAATCTACAAGGTCTCTTCTAGTAATAATTTTCATTTTTTCACTGTCCTGGAGATTCCTACCATTGCAGCCTTCAGGTAGATATCCCTATGATATTGTACATCTAGTGGCATGGTTGGATGAAAATTCAATTGAAACTCACTAATCTTGATTTCATACTCAAACTATACTTCTACAGACTTCTCCTTGGATTCTTTGACTACAAGGTGAGCTTCACAACCTTTTCTTCTACTGGTTCCTCCTCACAGACATCCATGTCCAGAACTTCTCTCCAAGTGGCTTCAACCACCTATTTCAACCTATGCTATTATTGTTCTGCCTTGCCCTTCTCCTGTATTTCTTAGTTGAGCTGCTTCTTCAGCGCAAATTTATATTGATTTACGTGAATGTTTAATTTCTATGCGCGTTTCTCCTACTCCTTTAGCTCATTTATAATAGCTTGATGTAGGTCATGTAATACCAGAATTGGCAGCGCTACAATGTTCATATTTAACTTGTCCCAATTTTTTTCTTGCTGCTTTGCTTTGGCTACTTCAAATCGCTTAGCTTCGGTAGGTATCTGTATCATCCTCATCCCAAATGTTGTTTCTATAAAATTTTTCTAGATGGAGTGCTTGGCTTATCGGTTATGGCTGTCTAGATGTTTGTGCTAGAAGCTTTAGCTCTACAATGCTCTGCTCAACTACTTTCAAAAGTGCACTGTCGTGATCCTCGATTCTGGCCCATCCTTCCTCCGCCACTTCTTGGATTCTTTTCCCAATTTCGTCTATGTCCCCATTTGTAAGGACCAATGGAATTACACCCTTTGAATTATCAGACTTCTTCTTCTTCTTAATTCTTGGGGAAAATTCATTGTGGATCTTCCTTTTTCCTTTATCTATTAGTGTCTTCTCCTTGTCATGTTCATCATCTCCAAGAGAATTTGGCTCACCTCTGTCATGCTCTAGCTCTTCATATTTTTCATGTTCTTCTATGTCATTGTCTTTTCCGTTTAGGCTTCCATGCTTCGATGTTTCTTCATTCGTCTGATTATCCTCTACCTATTCCTTCGTCGCACTCATCCACTCTACGGGCCATTGCTATGTCAATGTAGCAGGATCATATTTTGTGACTAAGTATCACAAAGGATGCCATCCATTCATTGTATCCTTCTTGGCCTATACATATATTGTATGGAAGTTGGCCTTGAACTTCGCAACTGCGTTATATCACTGGTATAGGCTTGGTGACAACCGAGGATGCTGGTTCACCACCATATGTAGATCCATGTGGTATAATACAAATAAAAATTAGTTCTCCTATGCTCTTGACTTCTCAGTAGTATGCCACATTGAGGCATACCACACTGCTTCACATACATCAACGTCTACTGCAGAAACTGTGATTCCTCCAGTTCTTTCCATGAAATTAGTGAAATGATCAAAATCAACCATATATTAGTCATACACTTTAATATTAATACATGGTCCAATGTCATATTATGAAAAACATTGTCTCAATATGGAAATCAACCATGGGAGACCATTTTTAATCAACATTAGTCGTATTTGATCAAGGTATTCCATGGTCGAATGTCACATTGTGAAAAATATTGTCTCAATATGAAAATCAACCATGGCCAACCATCGTTATTCTTCGTCCAACGTTGCATTGTGACAAAAATTGTCCCAATGTTTAAATCAAGCATGCTCAACAATGTTTATTTTACGGTTTATAGTATTTATCTAAAGGTTTTTACATACTTCAGGTTTATAATATTAATTTCTTAGCTTTAATATTATTCCCTTGAGTTTATAATATTAATAATCATGTGAGTTTATCAATCCTTTCTATCTAAGACATTAATTTGTAGGCTTTGTTAATCTCTTTTGTTTTTAATATTGATCCCTGAAGTTCTTAATATTTATCCATTAGCTTCACCAATTCCTTGGGTTTGAAATATAAAACCCTTGGGTTTATTAGTTATTTTGGTTTATGAAATTAATAATCCCTTTAGATTTAAAATCTCTTGAGTTAAAAATATTAACTCTTATGGTCTATTAATTTCTTAGGTTGTGTGTTTAAAATATGAATTCTTAGGGTTTATTAATCTCTTCCGTCCTTAATATTGATGACTTGTCTTTATTTATCCCTTATGTCTTTAATATTTATCACTTGGGCTCGCCAATTCCTTCGGTTTGTAATATTAAACCCTTGGTTTTATTAGTTCTTTTGGTTTATAATATTAATAACTCCTTGGGCTTATTAATCTCTTGAGTTTAAAATATTAATTCTTATGCTTTATTAATATCCTGAGTTTAAAATATTTATTCTTAGGTTTTATTAATTTCTTGGTTTATAATATTAATATTTATCCCTTGGGTTCACCAATTCATTTAGATTATAATATTAAACCTGTGGATCTATTAGTTTTTTCAGTTTATAATATTTATATCCCTTTGGTTTATTAACCTCTTAATTTTAAATTATTAATTATTAGGGTTTATTAATTTTTTATGCTTTTAAGTTTAAAATATTAATTCTTAGGGTTTAATAATCTTTGAGTTTTCTAAATATTTGGGTTGGTAAGATTAGGTGTTAAATATTAGTCATACACTTTAATATTAATGCATGGTAAAATGTCATATTATGAAAAACATTGTGTGAATATGAAAACCAGCCATGGGAGACCATTGTTAATCATCGTTATTCATATTTGATTAAGGTCTTCTATGGTCGAATATCACATTATGACAAATATTGTCTCAATATGAAAATCAACCATGGTCGACCATCATCATTCTTCACCCAATGTCGCATTTTGACAAAAAATGTGTCAATGTTTAAATCAAGCATGCTCAACTATGTTTATTTTACAGTTTATAGTATTTATCTAAATGTTTCTATATACTTGAGGTTTATAATATTAATCTCTTAGCTTTAATATTATTCCCTTGGGTTTATAATACTAATAATCATGTGATTTTATCAATCCTTTTTGTTTAAGATATTAATTTGTAGGCTTTGTTAATCTCTTTTGTTTTTAATATTGATCCCTTAGTTTTTTAATATTTATCCCTTGGGTTCACCAATTCCTCGGGTTTTAAATATAAAACCCTTGGGGTTTATTAGTTAGTTTGGTTTATAATATGAATAATCACTTTCGTTTTAAAATCTCTTGAGTTAAAAATATTAATCCTTAGAGTTTATTAATTTTTTAGGTTTTCGTCTTTAAAATATTAATTCTTAGGGTTTATTAATCTCTTATGTTCTTAATATTGATACCTTGGCCTTGTTTACCCCTTGGGTTCAACAATTCCTTTGGTTTGTAATATTGAACCCTTGGTTTTATTATTTCTGTTGGTTTATAATATTAATAACTCCTTGGGTTTATTAATATATTCAGTTTAAAATATTAATTCTTAGGGTTTATTAATTTATCGATTTATAATATTAACATTTATCCCTTGGGTACATGGGGAAAAGATACGAAGGAGTGGCGAGGGTTTTCGTAGCGCAGTCTGAACTCTGGTACTGACACTTGCAGGGAGCAGAGCCCTGCTCCAAGATCTGCGGCAAAGAGGACTAGCTTTGGCCCAACGAATGGGGAGGTCGAGGTCCCCACGGGCCCCTACCTTTAAACAGGTCATGATTGACAAGGTAAAATGGCCGATGGAGGGTGTAAGAATTGCAGGCTCTGCATCTGTAGTAAATAGGACAAAGGAGAGTGGAAATATCACTACAAACCAACCCCCTAACCAGCCAAAAGGTATGACAAGGGCATAGGAGTCTGTTAACTCACATCCCACGTAGGAAACGAATCCTCCTGAAGAGGAAGCTGCAACCCATGAACATGAAGCAAATGGAAACTCTGATTTAAGCAGATTGGCTTCGAAAGGATTAGCTAAGGATTAGATCCAACAGAAAAACCAAGGCCAGTGCAAGCCGAAGACCAAGGAAAGTCTCTGGGTGATAATCAATGACCTGGATCTGCAAGCCTACAGGGATCACATGACCATTCATGCAGTGATCTGCAAATTCATGGGCTTTTGGCCCAGTGAAAAAGCCCTTTGTCAATGGATCAAGCAAGTCTGGAAGCCGAGGGGAGATGTACAGTTACACCTGGGAACCAAGGCTTTCTTCACGGTGGTTTTTGATAATCTGGAAGACAAGGACCAGATCTTTGAGGGCGGACCTTATTTTTATGCCTCAGCTGGTCTCTATATGAGGCCGTGGAAACCCAACTTTGCCCTGGAGCAGGAGACTTTCACTCAGGTCCCAGTATGGATCTGTTTGTTCTCCCTGCCAATTGAATATTGGAGACCAACAGTGCTGGAGATAATTGGCAACACTCTGGGAACCTTTGTTTGAGCTTCTGAAGCCACTATCCAAAAAAGGTACACTTGCTACGCTCGCATCTGTGTTGAAATGGATGTATCTGGGGCTTTTCATGAGGGTTTGTGGTTGGAATATAGGGATTAGGTCTATTTTCAAACTATAGATTATGAGAAAATACCCTTTAGATGCCGAAAATGCCATGAACATGGCCATTTAATTTGGGAGTGCCCTCAGAACAAAATTGCTCAGAAAGCTAAGGAGAAAACCAATCATGTTTTGCATGGTTTTATCCGACCTACTGGTAAACACCGGGCCAACCGCAAAACCCCACCAAAGGAGACTGATCAGTTCACCAGAACACTAAACACCTTTCAGGTGCTTGAATAAGATCCTGAATCATAAAATCTGGCTCAGATCCCAGCCACTGAGAAGGAGACCACTGGAGCAGCAGAGAAACTCACCCAACCAAGGAAGTCGATCACAACTCATGAACCCACCTTAGAGATCACCTGTGAAAAATATGAGGAGGGAGACGAGGAAATGGCCGTAAGTGAAATTAGCACAGAAGATCAGGAATTAGGGGACATCCTTGAAAAAGAAGGGCTAGATCTCAACTCCATAGTTGAGCAATGGAACCAGAAAGGAATTGACCAAATACCAGAGGAAGAAATTAACAGGGTCAACTATATATTCCTCACAAGGCAGGATGCAGTATTAAAAGGTTTGAAACGAAGTGGAGGGGCAAAAAAAGGCCTGGGTGTCAAGACACAAAATCTTCACCACACGCAAGCCAGTCTCAAGCATAGAAAGAAAAAAGGCAGATGATCCAACAGTGATGCAGTTCATGAACTGGGTGAGATGCTGATTAACTCAGGTAAAATGAAAGCCCTTAAGGCTTTCTCTTTCTTATCTTAAGAAATTTTTACCTATGAAGTTCCTCTCATGGAATGCAAGAGGGATGGGTAGCCTAAGAAAACATAGACTCCTGAAAAAGAAAGTTACTCAAGAAAAACCGGACTTGGCTTTCCTCCAGGAAACCAAGTATTCTCGACAAAAGTTAGAATAACTAGGAAAACGCATAGGAAAACACCTGGAGCACCTGGAAGTGGAAGGAAATGATATTGGTGGAGGTCTAGCCCTTTTCTAGACTCTTGGAACCCTTCATCTCCTCAATGTCGAAGCAACCAATTCCTTCCTATCCCTTGAGATGCAGATCATAAGGGAAAAAGGAACCTTTCTGTTCACTAATATATACAGTCCTTAGCGACTGGAGGAAAAGATATTGCTGCTGGAAGATCTCACCAAGTTACATCATAGACACCCCAACTCCAAGGCCATCTATGGGGGGGATTTCAATATGATAACTTCCCTCGAGGAAAATAAAAGAGGTCTGCGTTCACTTAATAGTGATTCCAGGGCCTTCATTTCTTTCATCAGATCTACCAACCTGGTGGATATTTCTCCTCGAAATGGCATCTTTACGTTTACCAACAAAAGAGGGGGAGATAAACATATCGCTTCCTAGCTCGACCACTTTCTAGTCTCTAACAACATTCTTAAGGAGGGGCCACTATTGATTCTGATATCCTCCACTCTCGGGGATCAGATCACTGGCCCATCACGTTGAATGCCTCCATCCTGGGAACTCCCCAAAATATGCCTTTCCACTTTGAAATATTTTGGCTCACCCACCAGGATTTCTCTGACAATATTAAGAAGTGCTGGAAGGACCCCCTCGATGTAGGAGGAACAAAGATGTTCAGTCTCCAAGCTCAACTGAAATATATAAAAACCAAGCTGAAAACTTGGAATCACGAAGTATTTGGTAACATATTTGAGGACAAACAAAACTTGGAGAGACAAATGGAAGCCATTCACAACAGCTGGATTCAAGGAAGCATCTCTCAGGACTCAATTGATACAGAGAAGTAACTGATGCAAAAATGGAATGAAAGGTGTAGTCAGGAAGAAATCTTATGGAAACAAAAATCTCACATTTACTGGCTAAAAGAAGGCGATAAAAACACAAAATTATTCCATAGATCTACCATGGAATACAAATGAATAATAAGATCACCAGGATTAAGGATGAGCACGAGAATGTCTTCCATTCATACCAAGATATCACCTCCATTCTCAAAAATCATTTCAAACTCATTGCAATAGAACCAGACTCTGACAAACAGAAGGCCATTAGTGAAATTACCTTTTCCATCCCTAAGCTCATAACAGAAGAACAAAATCGGGCTTTGGACAGGCCAGTCTCCCTTCTGGAGGTGTAAGAGGCAGTTAACGAGATGACCAACGGGAAAGCCCCTGGCCTAGATGGCTTCATCGTTGATTTTTTTAAAGCTTTCTGGGATGTGGTTAAGAAGGATATTTTGGAGGTGGTTGAGGACTCTAGACTCTCCTCCTTCATTCTCAAATCCCTAAATTCCACCTTTAAAGCTCTCATTCCCAAGGAAGAGGGGGCTTGCACCTCTTCCAAATTCAGGTCCATAGCGCTTTGTAATGTATTGTACAATATTATATCAAAGTTAATGGCCAATAGATTAAATCCCATACTTCCTCTGATAATATCTAAAGAATAATCAGGCTATGTGGAGGGAAGGAAAATTATGGACAACGTCCTTCTAGCTCACGAAATGGTCCACACTCTGCAATCCCAAATGAAGGCTGGCATGATCATAGAACTGTACCTCTCAAAAGCTTATGACAAGGTCAGTTGGAGTTATCTAGAAGCTGTGCTTGGTGCTTTCTGTTTTAGTGCAATATGGATTGTGTAGATCCTAGCTATGGTGAAATATCCTAGCTACTCCATTCTAGTTAATGGAGCCCCATCGGAGCCCTTTTTTCCCTCAAGGGGCATTCGGCAAGGGGATCCCATCTCGCCATTCCTCTTTGTTATACTTATGGAAGTTCTTAGTCGAATTATCAAATCGGCCAAGGAAAAGAACATTATAAAAGGTCTCCAGCCCCTGGGAAATATCCCGGTAACTACTCATAAACAGTGTGCTGATGACACTATGCTGCATGGCACCCCCACTATGAAGGAAGCCAAAGGATTCAAATCTATCTTAAACCAATTCAATCTAGCCTCTGGTATGGACCTTAACTTAGATAATTCATATATTTTCTTCTTTAATATGCACTTATCAATTCATAACCATTTGACAGATATCCTAGGTTTCAAGAGAAGCAATTTACGTTCCAAATATCTAGGCATACCCCTAACAGACAGGCCATGGCAAAGGCTTCACTGGGAAAAACTACTATCCAAGCTAGAAGATAGGTGTAATCACTGGACCAATCGAGTCCTCAATTTTTCTAGCTGATTGGCTACGACAAAGGAAATCCTCCAAGCCATCCCCCATTACATGCTCTCGATTCTTCCTACTGATAAGGGAGTCCTTTAGAAAATAAGATGCATTCAACGGAAATTTATTTGGTTTGGAAATTTGGAAAAACCAAAGTGGGCGCTGGTGGCGTGGGATCAACTATGCAGACCTAAGAGCCTCGGAGGTTTGGGGATGTAGGATCCAAGGTCATTAAACAGGGCTTGTGGAGCAAAACTCTGGCGGAGATGGCTCTCGGTGCCTCACACTCCTTTGGTAAGAACATGGAAAGCCAAATATGTAGATAAATGGAGCCATGAGGAGCTCGTTAGAATTACTAAAGCCCCTGCAGGCTCACCGATCTAGAATATTTCCCAGGCCAACCGGAATATAATACAAGATCACTATTTTTGGGAGCTTAGGAATGGTAATAATGCCTTGTTTTGGGAGGATGCCTGGAACCAGTTCCTAAAACTTGAAAGCCCCGATTTTCAACCACTGCAAAAATGGTTTGAGGACAATAGCAAGCTGAAGGTGCATCAATACTGGGCAAACAATGTGGATCATCAGCACTACCAGAAATGGAGTTTAATCCCCCTCCCACCGGATGAGCAATTATCGAACCTCCTTCATGCCCTCGATACCATCTTAAGGAAAAGACTAATAAGAGCCACACAGGGGCAGGATATCCTACGCTCAAGAAAGCTCAATGGGGGAACCTTTAATCTCAAAGAAGCCTGAACTTACATAGAAAACGGGGACAGTGAGGACAAGGTAGTGTGGTTCGACAATGTTTGGGATTACAATCTGTGGTGGAAGATTAAAATGTTTCTGTGGCTCCTTATGAACTGGAAGATTCTAACTTGGGAAAATCTAGTGAAAAGAGGGTTCACTAGACCATCTCGATGCCCCTTTTTAAGGAGCAGGAGGAGACAATGAACCACTTACTCAATGAATGTGCCTAGACCAGAAACCTATGGGACTGGATAAAAAGCATATTCAAGCAAACTAACCAGACCAGAAGTTCAATTCTCAATACTATTACCAATTTGCGACTGAATTATTCCAACAGTAGCATGGTTAGAAATTTATGGAGGCTGAGCCCTGGTTTCCTAGTCTGGATGGTTTGGAAAGAAAGGAATAATTGCATATTTCAGAAACAGGGCTTTAGGAAACTCTATGAATTAAAAACTATCATTATGCAGGGTTTGAAAGAAACGATTCTTAGCTGATGCCAGACCGAGAAAGCAGACTCGTTATCTCAAAATGACATCCAAATCCTGGCAATGTTTTTCATTTCTGGATCGGCGGAGCTCCGTGCGTAGGAAACCCACATTCGGTCTACTCCATCTCCTGCAATCTAGCAAGCTCCTTCCCTAGGATATTGCAAGCTAAACTTTGATGAGGCATCAAGAGGCAACCCATGGCCTGCTGGGCTGGGAGGGGTCCTGCGGGATGAGAAGGGAGAAATTCTTCACATCTTTTGCAGGGAATTGGGCGAGGCCATGAATAATGAAGCTGAATTTTCCACTTTCGAGCAAGGGCTTTGGGTCCTAATTCGGCTCGGTAAAGCCTTGGCCATAATAGAGGGCAACTCCCAGATCACCATCACTGCCATCCAAAAGTTACAAATGGGACGAAGCCTAGCAAGGCCACGAAGCATTGGCGCCTAGCTGCTGTGATTGATCTAATTGCATAAGACCTAACATCTCTAAGTGGCATTAACCTTTAGGGTGTGCACAGAAAAGCAAATGCACTAGCCGATCAACTTGCTAATTATGCGGTTGAATACCCAGCAGAAATCCATGACATGTGATGGCAGGATTTAATGCAAGGTGAGCTTTGGGATCAGTGTGACATCATATCAAATAAAGACATTAGTGCCGGCACGACCGCGGAGGATAGTTGGCAGCGTATCAATCATGAATAGCTTATGGAGATACCCAATTTGGTTAATTATGTCAGGTGGCACAGACTGGAAAGGTCACAGGGAATGTCTTGGGAATGGCAGCCCATCGTCCGAAAGGATAGACGCAAGTACAACCGCTCCTTATGGAAGTTAATATGGAGCCTTCAAGCATGCGAATCGATTTCCCTTGAGAAGGAGATCCCTGATCGTTGCTCTGTCATTGGTGGTTGGTTCAACCAGCAAGTTGTCAAGCATTATGGCATTAAATGGCTTTCAACCGACTTATCATCCCCCCCTCTGACCCACAATTATATTTATTGGAGAAATTTCTCTTCCCTTCTAATTCCCGACCAAGATTGGAGGTGTATATGCTTTGAGTTGAAGCTCGTTTATTTGGTTTTAGGCAAGCACACAGTTTGCTTCTGTCTGCAATCAATGGTGGTTCATAACCTCCACAGTGTCAAGGCTTCGCAAGCCCTTAAGCGAGCCAAGGACTGCTATGAGACCTCTATCTCCAAGAGAGGAAAGAAAATGATTGACCTGCTTCAGGAGGAGGTGGATAGGTCTCGAGCCCAGGTGGATGACAGTGCTATCAGCGAGGAGGTAGACTGGTTGGTCGACCTGGGAACGTAATCCACGTGAATGACCCAATTTCTACAGACCTAGGTAGTTGCTTGGCAGATGAAAACAACGCTTGAAAAGGCCATAGAAATGTAGGGAGTGACTGTCAAGGAGACCTTCACTGCAACATCCATGGCCTCTACCAGAAACACAGCGAGAATGGACAAGCTTGAGATTGCCCTCAATTCTCTAACAGAAGAGCTTCGCATGCAAGCCAAACCCCTGGACAACTTCATTCGCCGCTTCGACATGTATCTTCACCACATCGTCAACGTTTCAGTCGAAATCCCTGTTGATGACTCGCACACCACCATAATTCCACGTTTCAAGCTATGGATCCAGCCGAAGGGTGCCGAGGAGGCTAGTCCAAGCATTGCTGGTCAATCTGGTGCTTCTAATCCAATTCCGTGATGTTTTCTTTCTCTATATGGTTTATTTCCTGTCTGTTAATAGTTTTTGAATAGCATGTACACGGCCAGTATTTTGGCATTAGTAGGCTCTATTTTGTCAGTTCCTTTTCGACCATAGGCAACCCTGCATGGTTGGCCTGCGGGCTGTTTTCTTTGGTTTATTTCTTTTGTAGGAGCAAGGTTTAGAGGTAGAATTTCTATGAGCATGCAGATGAATAGGCCTGAGAACCTCTATGATTTTCCAAAGGTCTCAGGCCATTTTGTACACATATGTAACCTTAGTTTCTTTCTTCAATACATTACTGCTGACTTACAAAAAAAAACAACATTTATCCCTTGGGTTCACCAATTCCTTTATCTTATAATATTAAACCTTTGTGTTTATTAGATGTTTTGGTTTATAATATTAATAATCCCTTGGGTTTATTAATCTCTTGAGTTTAAAATTTTGATTAGATTAAGGTATATTAATTTTTTAGACGTTTATGTTTAAAATTTTAATTCTTAGGGTTTATTAATCTCTTTTATTTTTAATATTAAACCCTTAGGCCTTATTGATCCCTTAGGTTTTTAGTATTTATCCCTTTGGTTCACCAATTCCTTTAGTTTATAATATTAAACCTTTGGTTTATTAGTTATTTTGGTTTATAATATTAATAATTCCTTGGGTTTATTAATCTCTTGAGTTTAAGATATTGATTAGATTATGGTATATTAATTTTTTAGGTTTTGTGTTTAAAATATTAATTCTTAGGGTTTATTAATCTCTTTTGTTTTTAATATTAAAACCTTGGCCTTATTGATCACTTAAGTTTTTAATACTTATCTATTGGGTTCACAATTCCTTTAGTTTATAATATTAAACCCTTGGGTTTATTATTTTTTTTGGTTTATAATATTTATAATCCCTTTGGTTTATTAACCTCTTGATTTTAAATTATAAATTTTTAGGGTTTATTAAATTCTTAGGCTTTCGAGTTTAAAATAATAATTCTTAGGGTTTAATAATCTTTGAGTTCTCTAAATATTTGGGTTGGTAATATTAAGCATTAAATATTAGTCATACACTTTAATATTAATGCATGGACCAATGTCATATTATGAAAAACATTGTGTGAATATGAAAACCAACCATGGGACACCATTGTTAATCATCGTTATTCATATTTGATCCAACTCTTACATGGTGGAATGTCACATTGTGACAAAAATTGTCTCAACATGCAAATAAACCATGGCCAACCATCATCATTCTTCATCCAACGTCACATTATGACAAAAATTATCTCAATGTTTAAATCTAGCATGCTCAGCCATGTTTATTTTACGGTTTATAGTATTTATCTAAAGGTTTTTATATACTCGGGGTTTATAATACTAATATCTTAGCTTTAATATTATTCCCTTGGGTTTATAATACTAACAACCATGTGATTTTATCAATCCTTTTTTCTTAAGATATTAATTTATAGGCTTTGTTAATCTCTTTTGTTCTTAATATTGATCCCTTCTACTTGTTGATGCCTTAGGTGTTTAATATTTATCCCTTGGGTTTGAAATATAAAACCCCTGGGTTTATTAGTTATTTTGGTTTATAATATTAATAATCACTTTGGTTTTAAAATCTCTTCAGTTAAAAATATTAATCCTTAGAGTTTATTAATTTTTTTTTTTTTTTGTTTAAAATATTAATTATTTGGGTTTATTAATCTCTTGCCTTCTTAATATTGAGACCTTGGCCTTATTTATCCCTTAGGTCTTTAATGTTTATCCCTTGGGTTCACAAATTCCTTTGGTTTGTAATATTAAACCCTTGGTTTTATTAGTTCTTTTGGTGTATAATATTAATAACCCCTTGCGTTTATTAATTTCTTGAGTTTAAAGTATTAATTCTTATGCTCTATTAATATATTAAGTTTAAAATATTAATTCTTAAGGTTTATTAATTTCTTGGTTTATAATATTAATATTTATCTCTTGGGTCGACCAATTCCTTAAGCTTATAATATTAAACCCTTATGTTTATTAATTTTTTTGGTTTATAATATTAATAATACCTTGGGTTTATTAATCTCTTGAGTCTAAAATATTGATTAGATTATGATATATTAATTTTTTAGGTTTTAATGTTTGAAATATTAATTCTTAGGGTTTACTAATCTCTTTTGTTTTAAATATTAAATCCTGGGCCTTGTTGTTCCCTTAGGTTTTTAATATTTATCCCTTGGGTTCACAAATTCCTTTTGTTTATAATATAAACCCTTTGGTTTATTAGTTTTTTTGGTTTATAATATTAATAATTCCTTGGGTTTATTAATCTCGTGAGTTTAAGATGTTTATTAGATTATGGTATATTAATTTTTTAGGCTTTTGTGTTTAAAATATTAATTCCTAGGGTTTATTAATCTCTTGTGTTTTTAATATTAAACCATTCCCCTTATTGATCCCTTAAGTTTTTAATATTTATCCCTTGGGTTCTCTATTTCCTTTCGTTTATAATATTAAAGCCTTGGGTTTATTATTATTTTTGTTTATAATAGTTATAATTCGTTCGGTTTATTAACATCTTGAGTTTAAATTATTAATTATTAGGGTTTATTAACTTCTTATGTTTTTGAGTTTAAAATATTGATTCTTAGGGTTAAATAATATTTGAGTTTTATAAATATTTGGGTTGGTAATATTAGGTGTTAAATATCAGTCATACGCTTTAATATTATTGCATCGTCCAATGTCATATTATGAAAAACATTGTGTGAATATGAAAACCAACCATGGGATACCATTGTTAATCATATTTATTCATATTTGAGAAAGGTCTTCCATGGTCAAATGTCATATTGTGACAAATATTGTCTCAATATGAAAATCAACCATGGCCAACCATCGTAATTCTTCATCCAACGTCACTTTGTGACAACAACTGTTTGAATGTTTAAATCAAGCATGCTCAACCATGTTTCTTTTATGGTTTATATTATTTATGTAAAGGTTTTTATATACTTTAGGTTTATAATATTAATCTATTAGCTTTAATATTATTCCCTTGAGTTTATAATATTAATACTCATGTGATTTTATCAATCCTTTCTGTTTAAGATATTAATTTGTATGCTTTGTTAATCTCTTTTGTTTTTAATATTTATCCCTTCCACTTATTGATCGCTTGGGTTTTTAATATTTATCCCTTGGGTTTACCAATTCCTTGGGTTTGAAATATAAAACGCTTAGGTTTATTAGTTATTTTGTTTTATAATATTAATACTCCATTTTGTTTTAAAATCTCTCGAGTTAAAAATATTAATTCTTAGCGTTTATTAATTTTAGGTTTTTGTGTTTAAAATATTAATTCTTAGGGTTTATTAATCTCTTGTGTTCTTAATATTGATCCCTTGGCCTTATTTATCCCTTAGGTCTTTAATATTTATCGCTTGGGTTCACGAATTCCTTTGTTGTGTAGTATTAAACCCTTGGTTTTATTAGTTCTTTTGATTTATAATATTAATAACTCCTTGGGTTTATTAATTTCTTGAGTTTAAAATATTAATGCTTAGATTTTATTAATTTCTTGGTTTATAATATTAACATTTATCTCTTGGGTTCACTAATTCCTTTGGTTTATAGTATTAAACCGTTGGGTTTATTACTTCTTTAAATGGTTTATAATATTAATAATCTCTTGGGTTTATTTATATATTGAATTAAAAATATAAATTATTATTAGTGTTTATTAATTTCTCATGTTTTTTATTTTGAAATCTTTATTCTTAAGATTTATTAATATCTTATGTTTTTAATATTGACCTCTTATCCTTATTGATCATGTGATTTTATCATTCATTTGTATTTAAAATATAAATTCTTAGCCTTTATTAATCTCTTCTCTTTTTAATATGGATCACTTGTGCTTCTTGATCTCTTAGGTTTTTAATATTTTCCCCTTGGGTTCACCAATTCCTTGGTTTTATTAGTTATTTTGGCTTATAATATCAATAATCACTTGGGATGTTGGTAAGATATATATACTTATTATAAATAGTAATAAAATACTATTATTAAGTTATATTTTAATTTTAGTATAGTTTGAATTATAACTACTAATGTATTGAAATTTTTTAATAATATTTTATTATCAAATAATATATATATATATATATATATATATATATATATATATATATATATATATATATATATATATATATATATATATATTAGTTTAATATATAGCATGCATATAGTTAATATTATTAATATATTTCAAGAAGATATGTAAAATATATTGGTAATTATATTGATAAATATATAATGATTATTTTGGTAAAATACATGTGGTGGGTTGTGGATATAGGCCTATCGGTGTATATCAACCACATTGGTGAATGTGGTTGTAAATCTATTTCATATACGGCTATCGGCATATATCAACCACATTTTTAAATGTGATTCATTTCGTAGTATTATTTTTTCTTATTTCAATTTAATGCATACCTGTAACAAATTCATGGTATATATATTTTTTATATATGGCAAAAGGAACCTTTTTTTTACCATGTTTAATAATATACATATCATTGCACAAGTTATATATATAGAGAGAGTACACTTGGTGAAATTTTTTGTGACAATGCTTCTCCATAATTTCTTGCTTGGCTGAAATTAAATTTTGGGTTTTCTTTTATTTAATAAAAACTCTTGAGGAATGTTATTGAATACTCATAGTCTTATAAATCAATAGGCTATTAGCTAGACCCACCGAACAAAATGAATATTTTATTTAGTTCATATGAATACATTGGGTATTCCATGTTTCCTTACCCGGATAAGTAATTTAATATTTATTATACATACCATCTTCTTCATAGTTTACCTATAGAATTTGATACAGTTTGAAAGAATATAATACATGTTTAAAGGAAATAATTTAATTATTTTTATCTGTAATGTACATCCATTTGGCATGTACTCCTGTAACAATACAAGAATATAGGAGTAAATTTCCATAGTAATTCATTAAATTTTTATTTCATTAGACCTGATTCCAAATGATAGCTTGGATAAGACAAGTTTCCCTGTACATCCATACATATAACACACATAGATTTTTATCCCCTAGGAATTTCCATACATAATTTGTTAGATCTATTAAGTATAAATTACTAATCTCAATTCCTAACCAAATACAACTTATTATATAATATAACATAGACTGCTATACTTATGTTACTATTCTATGATACATTTATCATAATTCATTTAATTATTAGACTCCATTTCAGTGTAGAGATTACACCAAATAACTCAATTTTATCTAAAAGAGGATATTGTAACTATGCCTATATGATTTATTTCATTCTCGAATTTAGACATTAATTCACAATATAATAGCACAAGTGTAATAATAATAATTTTCTTCATTACCGACTCTATCTATGCATGCATACCTTAATTCATATATAAATAACTCTTTTATTCCACATTCATCTAGTCCTTTCCATAATAAATTAACTATTACAATATTTTCAATATAAGAATCACTACAAACACATATCTAATTAAATTAGTTGCTTGGAGAATAATTTATCATGCCTGTAGAACTTGTAACATATATAGTTCATTCTCAAAATGGAATACTTAATCTGCATTCTCACTATAACACCCTTAATATATTCCAACATAAACATATAAAATACAAACAAAAATTCGTCTAACTGTAATTAAATGCTTGGGGAATATTGAGGAACATATCACCTTCCCCCAATATTAGAAATTCTTTCCTTCAGGAATCCAAAATCCTCTTGGTTTACTAAGTGTTTTTCTTATACCAAGGATTTTATTTCTAATTTAAGAAAAAGGTATATTCTTTTATTTAAAGAACACCTTTTTCTGTTGTGCTTTATGATGGGTTTCACCCAATATTATAATTTCTCTATATATGAGTGATTAACATAGTATTTATCCTGCATTATGTTAATATATCTAAGAAAGTTCTCCAAGGGATTTTTAGGAGAATTCTGGGAAGTTCCACCATGTGGATTTTAACTAGTAAAATATTCTTATAAATTGGAAAGAAGTCTCTAATACTAAAGTGCTATTTCTTCAATATTTCCAAATAAATCATTTATTAATTCAATAAAATAAAACATAATTATGTCACCACATAATTTCCATCCTTGTTTCCATAGCCATTAAGTCCAAAAATAATTTAAAATTCTAAAAATATCCATGTATGAAAAATAAAAACATAGGGGTGTCACAAACCAACTTGCTAGAGGTTAACTCATCTACAATTATTAATACATTACTCCATGTATAATGTTGCAAAATTTTGAATTTTGGTGTTGGGTGTTGGAATCGATGTCAACAGGGTCATGGTCATGGTGCTACTTGTAATATGCATGTGTGATTGATGTTTGGATTGATGGTTGTTAAAAACTTATATTCTATTAACTAAATGGCTCTACAGGTGAGATACCTGGAGAGTGCCCAAGCACTCAACACAATCCACTGACTTTTCAGTCACAAGAACCTATTACATATGGGCTTTCACACTAACATGGTGGTTTCAACCACTCCCTAGATAGTAGGATTTGAGACCTACTATAAGATTCTCAATCCTATCCAAATAGCAAAGTCTAACATTCTGCATTAATTCCAACACTTTTCCTTAGAAAGGGTACTTAAAAAAATTACATATGCCTACTCGTCTAGTCTTAGCTAGGGTTACATAAAAAACATAAAAAAATTGGTAAGAAAGTTTTCATTTTAGTCTGCTTGCTTGAGAGTCCATTCTTGTTCATTCCTAAGCAAGGATTCATATTTTCTTTTCTCACCATGAGGTAGTGATAGATATTCACCTCATTTTTATGTTTTCTTCCCCAAAGACGAAACACTTTAAATATTATCCTCCTCGATCTTGATTGTTGGTAATTCATAACACTTTATAGTGTAAAACCTTAATAGGAGATTTTTTTCTCTCAGTATTTCAGGTGTCAAACATCTGAAAGTCTTCGACATTCATTGATGTAACTTCTGTGTTGACACCTCCTTACATACTTCCTGAAGAACAACTCATGAGTCTTCAATCTCACGTTGTTGTAGAACATATAGTATCTCTCGATAATCGTGGTCATTAATAAAACCACCAAGCCTCATGAATAAAATATCATCAAGGTCAAATATGTCTAAAAGTGCAGCCATATTGGAAAATTCCATCTTTTTCTTGCTTCTAGATTTCTTTGTGACTTACCTCGGTCCTCTCAAGAGCTCCAACAACCCGTTAATATGAAGGCGGTAAGCTTCTCCCTTTAGCAGCTCCTCAACCGTAGAACCTTGTGGTGCAGAATGTCCCTTCTATGCCACACAACCGAATCTAAAGAAAAATCCACCAATGCAACCTAAATCTGAAGCAGTCGCACCAAGCTTCAGGATCGAGGTTTCAAATCACCTCTTGATACAGATCGCGTCTTGATCTTCACGCTCTCCAAACACTATTACATCAATGGATCTATAGTTGCAATCCATCCCAATTTTCACCTTTTTTCCAAAGCCAATGTGCAGATCATATGTTAACCTTGAATAGAGGATACGGTTAAGCCAAATGAACACTTGAAATACAACATAGAAACACAACAACACACTGCCAATATATTTGGTCTCGCAATTATTTTCCTCAGCAACAGAATCCCCTGCCTCTAAATTTGATGTTTTCACCGCCTATTGTGATCATCCAACATGAAAAATAATAAGAGTGGTCTCTGTAATGGAAACCATGTCGGGATTTAACAAAAACAGAGGACTCTGATTGATTGAACGTATGGAAGAAAAAATGAAATTTCGAGCCTTTTACACAGATCTAATTATTAACAGATGAGGAGACTTGGGAACCATCAAAGAACTAGAATCAATGGCTCCTAAAATTTTCCAACAATAAATGATTAGCTCAGCAAGTAATGTTGTCGCCATCCCCAAATTCGAAGCTACAGAAGGATTGTACCCAGGGTTAACCATAAAGGAGCTTATCACTTTTTTCCTTAATCTCCATCTCATTTCCGACGAAACCATTGTGGAAATGTGCACCAAGATGCTCAGATTTCCTCTGATGAATTATGCATCTTACAGAGTGCCACTTCTCTAGTCCATCAAGCGGACAATGTTTTCTCATTTCTGCGTGGGAGAGAGCATTGAAGAGACATCCATGATGTTGAAGAGAATGTAGGCACTCAATTTGAATCGAATTCTTAATTACATCATGGAAGAAACCACTGATAACGCTCCTCAGATGGCATTGTGGAAATGAGGTGGGGCAAAATCAACTCATTTCGGCTTGCAGTATTCTGTTAAGGTCAATGATGCCACCAAATAAACAACCTCCATGCATGTGCATCCCACTTGACAAAGTGCACATAGGCCTCTCATCACATGATCGGATACCATGTTAAAAACCAATGTTCTATTAACTAAATGGCTCTCTAGGTACTCCACATAATGCACTGACTATTCAGTCAGAAGAACCTCATACATATAGGCTTTCAGAATAATAGGGTGGTTTCAACCACTCCCTAGATAGTAGGATTTGAGACCTAATCTTAGAGTCTCAATCCTATCAAAGTAGTTAAGTCTATATTTCTCCATTAATTCCAATAATGGTCTTGTTAGTTGGTATTGTGTCAACATACTTGTGACTAGACCTAGTGGAGGTGACTTGGAGATGGATTTTACATGTGGTGTTGGATTGAGGTTGACATGTTCAGTTGATTGTATATGTAGGAAGTTAGAGTTCCACTATAGGTGTTGCATATGTATCTACATGTCTTGGAGACATTGGAGTTGCTACTACATGTGTGAGTTGTGGTCTTTTGTATTAGAGGGGCATATATCACTGCTGGAGGTAGTTTTATGACATGATACTTATTATTGTATGACGTGATACTTATTGTCTTGTTTGAGATTGATCCACTTTAAATTTATGCTATGCACCAAAAAAATCCTTGATCACCGGCCCTTTGAAAAAAGACCTGAAAGAAAATCACAGTCTCACACGACATGACTATGGGTGGTTGCAGAACCATGTTTTTGCAACCTTGAGGGACTACGCGATGTGGTTAATCTACTATGTTACTATTGTCTTTTAACATACATAAAATGATTTTTCTGTATAAAAACATTGAATTACTTAGCTACATTTAGTACAACACATTACACAACATCATAAACTTCACTGTTATAATGCACAACTATTATAACTACTTCGAAACAACTAATATTAAGAAAATAGGCAAGAAACATATAAGAACACAAAATATGTTCACAAAAATTATTCTTCTTTATTATGATGGATATTTTAAGTACAATTAGTTCTCCTACTTGCATACACAACTACAGGTGGTCTGCACACTAAGCTGCAAACTCTTCTAAGGTCTCTACGCACTCAAATGTAGAGCCCTTACTTTGCCACAAAGATAGATAAAAAACTATCCCTTAACCATATAACTTACATTATGTTCACGATGATATATTATGATATAGTATTACATCCATTTATATAGTATTACATTGGCATAATACCATGTTCCAAATACCATGTGCCAAGAAAAATACAACCCAAACCCATTAAAAAAAGGAAGGGCTCTGGCCCACCCCAAAGCCCCTAAGATACTGCATAGTACATCCAAAATGCCTTTCTACACAATATACTTCACATTTTGCTCCTCAAAATGTGGATATTTAGTAAAAATCAAGGCCAAGTTGGGATGTACCCAATAGGCCCCCAAAACTCACATGTGACTCGTCCCGAGTCACTCAACTAATTTTCTCGTTGATCTTTGCTGCTATACTATTGTAGACACTATTGAATTTCTGTAGTAGATCTAAAACATGCTTCTCCTAACTACAAAATTCTTCCAAAACTACCTCTATGATTGGTCTTGTAGTCTTCCTCAATGCTGCCTCTTATTGTTGTCGAAGCTCCTAGAGCTTCCAGTCCACCTGCCGTGACAACTCGAGAGCCTCATCCTTCCATGGTTGATTTCTCTCTATCGAAATTTTCTCTTCCTTCCTGAGTTCTTCAATCTCCTTCTGTAATATCTTGCCTTCAGTAACCCTTGCAAGCTTATGTGAAACTGGAGATTTCTTTTCTACTCTATTGATTTCCTCCAACTGCTTATTCTTTTTTTGGATATATTCCTCTATCTTCTGTACATTTGTATTTTCCTGCAACGAAGTCCAAATCTGCAAGGTTTCTTCCTGTAATAATTTGCACTTTTCCACTGTCATGGAGATGCCTACCATTACAGCCTTCAGGTCGATCTCCCTTTGATCTTGTACTTATTATGGCATGGTTGGCTGCAAATTCATTTGAAACTCATTGATATTGATTTCATACTCAAACTATACTTCTACAGACTTCTCCTTGGATTCCTTGACTGCAAGGTGAGCTTCACGACCTTTTCTTCTACTAGTTCTTCCTCGTAGAAATCCATGTTCGGAACTTCTCTCCAAGTGGATTCTGTTGAGATAATGCCTCATTTATGATGCATACTACGGATTAGGGATTGGTTTGGTTTGTTGGAGGCTGTTGAGAGATTCTCTCAACTTATCCCTCCAAGAGTGGAATTAGTTGGATCTTAGCAGCACTATAAATATTGTGGTGTATTCATGTAATTTGATATAGTGTAATAGAAATTATTTTATTCCGTGTGCACACCTCTATTTTTAATATGGTATCAGAGCCATTGTGGGCTTGAATTCCTCCAGGGAGAGCCCAGAGAGATGAAAAAGATCTGAGGTTTTGTTTTTTTTTATTGTAAATAGCTCAATTCGATGTATTGTTGTATGTGTGTTGTTAACCCGATTATGAACTGTAGGATAATTCGAAGGATTCTCTGCAGTATATGACAATCCATGAACGTAACATCGACCTCGATAGGCTGCAAGATCTACATAATACACTGGCGGAACCAGTGACACCATGTTTGTACATCGTTGAAATGTATAGCACAGATTGTTGAGAATGTGATAATGCATAGACCTACTGGTACCCACAGGCGCGTAATGACTGCACAGGTAGAAATCAAACTGATACAGATGGAAAATCTCTATTTGCACAACCATTCCAGCAGGTACATTGACATCTTGCACCTTAGTAGCATCCCGTTGTGCAGCGTTACATCCCAGATTGGTCCAGCAGAAGGACGCAATCAATTGAAAATTAGACGCTGTCAAAAATAACATTCACAGGTCCGCACTTAATGATTTTCATGATTCAGACAATGAAATTCAAGAACGGAGGCTCGCAGCTATTGAAATTCATAGTGGATCAATCTATTTTATGAGCATAGCTTGAACTCTCCTCGAATTCCTCGATGGCTGGATCAATCTGTTGCCTAATGAATTCCCATGGCTCATATGTTGGGTATGGCTCCCCTATTCTCTGTATGACATAATAATGACTCTAAGCGGCATCGAAACTCAATTCTATGATGTTGTTTTGAACAAATTCTCATGTAGTTCGCATGTATGATGTAAATTTATGGCTCACATAAAAATTACAATAGCACTCCACAAGATGATGCAACATTGATATCACATAGAGATAGCGTCGCGTTAGTAGAGCTGGTTGGTTTCATTATGGAAAACCGTAGCTTCAAAAACCACCAGTCCCGTCGTTCGTAAGAAAAGGGGCAAGGGGAAGTTTCTTATTGCGATGCAAGAAAGAGAGGGGACACTTCATGGAGGAAATTTTAGGTTTACGCTCCCTTCTCATACAGAGGAACGATCTAATGATAATGCCCTTCATCTATTTATTGGAGATAATGCCCAGAAATGTTGGCCAAAGAATAATTGTGTTGGTGGAGTGTGTAGCTTATTAATATGTAGAATTATGAATTTTTTTATTTGCTGTTGTGAGTTTTGTGTAGTGCAGAACCAATTATTGAACAAATTAGCATTATTTAAATTAGTCGTTCTCGACTATCTTCAAGGCCGAGAGAACAATTAGCTAATTTGATTGTGTGAATTTGTTATACGCTGATGGGTCTTGTTGTGCTTCAGGCTTCAAGAGAATCGGTTACAGGTTATACAATGATATCCTTGTGTGTAAAGGTCACTTTGTAAGATTGATCGCTCATCATATTCTGTACCTAGAATATTTTCCTATAGACTGTTGAAATTTATTCTTCCGGGATTATTTCACAGATGGAAATATTTCCATAGGATAGTTCAGTGTCGAGACTCTTCTTCGAAAGTGTCAAGAATATTTGATCTTACAAATTCAACATTGTCGGTCACAGACAAATGTATTTTAAATGGGTTGAATGGTAGCTCGAAAATGGTGGAGAAAAGAGTGTTTTCTATGAGATCTCAGAGTGGGTACAAATGTTAATGAAGACCAGGGTAGAAAAAAGTTTGTATTAAGTTAGTGTGTTCTCCATTTATGTAATGTAGACATTAAGGGGGGGTGTTGAGATAATGCCTCATTTATAATGCATACTACAGATTAGGGATTGGTTTGGTTTGTTGGAGGTTGTTGAGAGATTCTCTCAACTTATCCCTCCAAGAGTGGAATTATTTGGATCTCAACAGCACTATAAATATTGTGGTATATTCGTGTAATTTGATATAGTGTAATAGAAATTATTTTATTCTATGTGCACACCTCTATTTCAGCCTATGTTGTTATTTTTCTACCTTGCCCTTCTCCTGTATTTCTTGTTCGAGCTGCTTCTTCGACTCAACTTTATATTGCTTTACGTGAATATTTAATTTAAATGCATTTTGCTCCTGCTCCTTTAGCTCATTTATAATACCTTGATGTAGGTCATGTAGTACAAGAATTGGCAGTGCTACGATGTTCATATTTAACTTGTCCCAAATTTTTTCTTGCTGCTTTGCTTTGGTTGCTTCAAATCACAGAGCTCCAACAAGTATCTGTATCATCCTCATCCCAAACGTTGTTTCTATAATTTTTTTCTAGATGGAGTGCTTGGCTTATCAGTTATGGCTATCTAGATGTTCTTGCTAGAAGATTTAGCTCTACAATGCTCTGCTCAACTACTATCGGGAGTGCACCATAGCGATCCTCGATTCTTCCCCATGCTTCCTCCACCACTTTTTGGATTTTTTTTCCTAATTTCATCTATGTCCCCATTATTAAGGACCAATGGCATTACATGATTTGACTTATCAAACTTCTTCTTCTTCTTAATTCTCAGGGAAAATTGATCGTGGATCTTCCTTTTTCCTTTATCTATCGGTGTCTTCTCCTTGTCCTGTTCATCACCTCCAAGAGGATTTGGCTCACCTCTGTCATGCTCTAGCTCCTGATATTTCTCATGTTCTTCTATGTCGTTTTCTTTTCCGTTCAGCCTTCCATGCTTTGATGTTTCTTCATTCATCTGATTATCCTCTACCTCTTCCTTCGTCGCACTCATCCACTCTATAGGCCACTACTATGTGAATGTAGCAAGATCATATTTGGTGACTAAGTATCACAAAGGATGCCATGCATTCATTGTATCCTTCTTGGCCTGTACATATATTGTATGGAAGTCGGCCTTGAACTTTGCAACTGCGTTATATCACTGGTATAGGCTTGGTGACAACCGAGGATGCTGGTTCACCACCATATGTAGATCCATGTGGTATAACACAAATAAAACTCAGCTCTCCTATGATCTTAAATTCTCAGTAGTATGCCACAATGAGGCATACCACACTGCTTCGCATACATCAACATATACTACAGAAACTGCGATTCCTCTCGTTCTTTCCATGAAAATAGTGAAATGATCAAAATCAACCATGCGTAGTGAAAGGTTGAATCCTTTTCCTAGGCTTCATGAAAATCCTTTGGAAACTCCTTGCACATATACCTGACCCAATAGTATTGGACGTTGTTGTTGCACTGTGTAGCTAGTGAAACTACTGTTGCGAGGACTTCGTTCACTCGACATTTCTGCATAATATTTCCAGCCAAGATATGGATGGTGAAGCGTACTCCTTGGTCCTTGATTGAATTTATGTCGCAGCCTCGCTTCACCTTGACCAATTTGAAATTTTTGTTCATGCTCTACACTATTGATTATTCTTGATCCTTACCCACAAAATCTTCAATGGGATCACTTCCCTAGTATCGTAATCTGGAAAATCTCTAAATTAGCATATCATCAATGGGGATCCTCTTCCCTTGCCAGAGGAATCCATCGTGAAAAATCATGAGTAATTGTCATACACACACAATGCTGATTTTGATTATTCACAAGTGCGACACATACAACATGTTGAGGAATCCAGGCCATTCCAACCCTCTCGCCCACTTAAGTGGCTCCAATTTTGTCACTCCTCTCCTTTGATAGCTAACCAAATTTAGGAATCTACTTGGCACAAACTGTGGACACTTGGTTTGGTAATTTAAGTCCGAATCTAAAAACTTTAGCGGTGGGATTATTCCTAGAAGCTCTCCCTCAAATGACACTTTCTCTCACAACAATGATTTGAATGTGCCATACTTCAAGTATTTTGATTACTTCATGGGTTTAACATTTGGTTTCTTAGGTGGCAAGCATAATGGCAGTGGCAACTGAATTACTGCGCCCTCTGTCTCCATCTACTATTGTTATGTTTCCTCTTTGTTATCTTTGACATATTGGAGTTCTAGTTGTGACTTGGTGGGTTTCTTATCTTGCTTCCTTATTATGGTTGCTTCATAGTGATGTTCGGTGTGAGAGAGGTGATGTTGTAGTTGATGGTGATGCTACGGGTGCAGTAGATGGTGATGTGGTTTCCATGATACCTTCTATACCTCTCTTTTTAAATATGTGGAGAACGTCTTCGATGTTCATTCAGGAGCGAAAATTTTTCAATTTCCCCACACTTAGTGATTTCTAAGATCTCAAATAGAAAAGTGCCAAAATCTTAGCAGGACATGGATTTCATAGCACTCCTGATATTCTAACCCCATAATTAGCTCAGATATTGTTCAGATCTAGTTTATTAACTACATATCCCTTCCTAGATCCTTGCCATCCCATCTCCATAAATGCAAATTTCTGCTCCTCCAATGATAAGTTTCCCTTTTAATGGTCATATTCTTTTGGTGAACTTCCATGCACCCACTGTGGAAAACAATATTTCTCACATCACGGCTCTGGAAAACTCCGACATAATCCATACTATAGAGAAGCACTTCCTCTATTTAATCTATTTCTATAAAGTAGTTTATAGTCCAGTTCTCACTTTCAACTGTAGATGGCACTAAGAATTTCCTCCTTTTTCTTCTTCAGTGCGAAGATGTGGGGGTAGGGTCATCCCTGTACAAGTTAAACCTACTACCATTTACCCTTCCCTGAATCAATTCTCCCTTCAACTTCTCCAATTGAACTGCACCTCCATCAATTATATAATTTATAATATATGGGACCGACCAATGCATTTTGAATTTTCCTAGAAATTTTACAAACTTACTGTCATAGAGGAGAACAATGTCTCCTACCTTGAAATTATTTTATTTGATATGCATGTCATGCCAAGAATTCTCTCTTGATTTTTGCACCTGCTAATGGAATCCTGCTATAAATATGTCTTCTTCCAAAGCAACCATCTGTGACATTCTTTCCTCCATTTTTTCAGGGTCTTTCATTTCTGTGAAGGCTTCAATTATCACGCTAGGCACAATATACTCCATAGGAATCACAAATTCTTGTCCATATACCAACCTGATGGGTGTATGTCCCTTCAAATTATTACATGTGGTCTTGTAAGCCCATAATACAACTGGAATGAGGTACCAATAATCTCTATTCACATTGCATACTTTAGTGAGTGCATTCTCCAAAATCTTGTTAAATGATTCCACTGTTCCATTGGCCTGAGGGTTATAAGGAGTACTTTTACGATGATATAATTGGAACACCTCTATCAATGCTTCAATATTCTTATTCCGAAAGTGTGAACCTTGATCACTGATCAAGATCTATGACACCCAAATCTAGATAATATATATTCAAAAATAAAATTCATTACAGCGTTTGCACTGAAGTTCCTTACTAGTTGTGCTTTGGGCCATCTTGTCAGATTATGTACCTCACACCAGTATTCTTCTTCAGTGGATTGATAATTCCAACAAAATAAATAACCCATTTGTCAAAAGCCCACAAGTTCACTTGTGGAACTAATAACATTTCATCTCTTCTAGAGGGCTTCCATGTTATTTGACATACATCAAATTCACTACAATATTCCTTTGCATCCTTTTGTAGTGTATTCCACCATAATCATGCCCTCAAGGTCTTCTACGTAGTAGACTTTCATGCATAATGTCCACCTACTCCCTCCATGAACTTCTCCTAGAATCATTGATCTTTCATGTTTAGGGACATATTCCCGTAGTATCTCATATGGTCCCATATTATATAGTTTTCATGCTATCAATGAAAGGTAAGCTACCTTAACCACCAATTATTTCTTCTGTTGCATAGTATATTCCAAAGGATCCATCCCTATGGTCAAAAAGTGAATAATTTCTGCAAAGTGGTCATCTGCTACTCTAATTGCAAATAACTGTGCATCACGGAGATCATCTTCTATGCTAGTTGGCTCTTCTTCTATTTCTATTCTTGACAGATGGTCAAGTCCTACATTCACCCTTTCTAGTTTAACAACAACCTAAAAGTCATACTCTTGATATAATAATAACCATCTACAAATATTCCCTCCTAGGATAGGCTTATTGACTAAGTATTTAAGTGAAGAATGATTTGTAAACATCTTAAAATGTGATACCAACAAATAATGTCTGAATTTTTGCAAAGCATACGCCATATATATACATTCTCTTTTTGTGGTAGTGTAATTCTTCTGAGCTATATACAACTTCCTACTTTGAAAATCTATTGGATGGTCAATTTCTCGTTCATAAGGCTGTGTCAATACCACTCCTAGAGCTATGCAAGAAGCATTGACATGGAAATGGAATTCGTTATTCCAGTCCGGGAATACTAGAATAGGTGTAATTACCATTTTCTCTTTTAGTATGTCGAGGATCTTCTAGAATTCTTCATCCCACTGAAAAGTCACATATTTCTTCAACAATTTCTCCATTAACGCAGTGATTTGCGCATACCCCTTAATGATTTTTTTGTAGTATCTTGTTTGTCCCAATGTAGTGCACAATTGTTTTACTATCTTAGGTGGATCCAATTTTACAATGAAAACAATATTCACAGGGTCCACCATGAGTCCTTCCTTGCAAACAACATGCCCCAACAATATACCAAAAGGTACACAAAATATGCGTTTCTTTAGATTCAAAGAGATTTGATGTTGTCTATAAATGTCAAGCATAAGCCTCAATCTCCAAACATGTTTGTTCAACAGTCCAAATACTGTCTAGTCATCAATGTATACCTCCAAACATTTGTGAATGTACTCCTTAAATATGCGACCACCACTCTAGAAAATATAGCAGGGGCATTCTTCAATCCAAAATGAATTACTATATACAGATATGAGCCCCGTTATGTAGAAAAGGTAGTCTTATGTTGATCTTTAGGTGAAATTCTAATATGATTATATCCCAAAAATCCATCTATAAATGAATAGGTTTGCTGACCTTCTACATTATCCAATAATTCATCTTTGAAAGGGGTGGGAAAATGATGGTGTAAGCATGCATATTTCACATTCCTTAAGTCAACACAAATCCTAATCTCTCATTTTTCCTTGTTTTCCTATACCACCATAGGACTTACCCATTCTGACTCTTCAACGGGTTCAATAATCCCTACTATTATTATCTTATCTAGTTCTAGCTCCACTTTCTCCTTGTACTTTGGGTTGAACCTACAAGGTATCTTCTTGACAGGCTTCACATAATGTTTCAGGGGAATCTTCATGACTCCCAAATATCCTAATATTCCCTTCATATCTGCAAATTTAGTGAGAAACATTTCTTGATATTCATGCAATACTTTTGTGACTTTGATGACTGTCTCCTCTCCTCATCCAAGTAATCTCTTAATGTTGAAAAATTGGGCTCTTCATCTAATCCTATATTCACCTTCTTGGTATTAAATGGTTGTGTTATTTCTCGTGTCTCTATCTTAGGCCCTTATACTTTGCAGTGTCCTTCTCATTATGTTATGTCGATGTTGCACAAATATTCTTCTTCTTCTGCAGTAATATTATATAATTCTAGTGCATACTCTATCTGCACAGCCTACTTAGGTTTCTTCCATGTCATTGTGGCTACACCTTTAAATATCTTCTCTTTTACTACCTGAAGGGCCGAATATATGATCAAACATTCATCCTCAAAGCTGAACGTTAGAATAAAACCAACAACCAAGTCTACCCAATTCATAGTACCATGTTGCAATTATGTTTCTAGGTACAAATTATTTAATTTTCTTCTAGGGCTCTTTGATCTTGAGGCCAAGACCCATTTACCCTATCTACATTTGATATGGGTTATGGTTTATACTACCTATGAAAAACATTTTCATTTTTGGTCGGACTCTTTTGTGTTTTCTATAAAATTTATGTATGCATGAATACATATATTTCAACCCTATTCAGGCTTATGACCATTCAACCATAAGATCTATATTATATAGAATACTTTGTAATAATTTATACATTTTTTATGAGAACACTCTCTCTCTCTTTTCCAATGTATTTTAATCGACATGTAAATATATATATGCATATAAATTTTTACTTTAACAGACACAATCGATTCCTCAAAAAAGTAAATCTACTTTTAGTTTACAAAATAACTCCTATTATTTATATCCTATATAATATTATGAGTAAAGGGTTTCCTTATACCCTGAGTCCTTTCTTACATCATGCATTCAATATTTTATATTTAGAAAGAGATAAGGTTATTAGACAAGTCTTGACTACTGTGTTTCTATGGAGATTTTGTCTACCTTCAATTGTTCTATATAGTTCATTATTTTTCTCTTGTGATACAACTGTAAATTTTACTTGTCAATGCTAATGAAAGAATATATGAATTGTGCGTATGATTTCTCCTATTCTTTACCGGTCTTTTGATTTACTCCCTAACTATAATGCAAACATTTTTTTATCCATAACAATCGTATGCATTGTTTAAATAGACATTCTTTCATGTTACCATTTGTTAATTTATTTAGTCTAGAAAACCCTTATAGTAATTTTTCACGCCCGATATTTTCTAAGACCTACTTTATTTAGGGTCTAGGACTATTTCTAATGGGAAGTGGAAAATCTGCCTTTCTTCAATTCCCCAGAGGTAACTAACCCAGACCTAGAAATTAAGTATATTTACATTATAGATATAAGTCCTAAGTATAGTTTCATTATACATATAAGTCTCGTATTACAGTTCTTCCCTTTCTTCTCAATTCATTTCTTTAGGTTAACTCCAAAACAAAACCTTATCATTTGTTACAATATGTAGTTATAATCCAACTTATACTTTACCTAAATCCAATTGTACCAATTTATCTAGTACCCATTTTTTACATGGTCCATTGTACTAATATTCAACCTGAAGCTATCCCATTACCTATTCAGTTTAGTATATATAAAATCTTTGTACTATTCTTTTTTTAAATCATGCACAAAATACATAATTTTAATGATTCATCCATAGGGATGAATGTATAAACAAATAAAAATATTTATCTAATATATTATGGGAAATATGAAAAGGGCTCTCATAGTCCTCCCAACCGTAACTGAGATTCCACAACCCACTACCGCCTATCCCACTCCTTTCTTTCATGAAAATAATTCTCTTCAAGTAATGTCCTACTTAATTTTTCTTAGGTTCAAACAAATATTTCTCTCCCACTCATTTTGTTCAGAATTCCCTATTTTTCTCTCCCACAATGTTTCCACACATAGAAAATTTCATGTAATTTATCCCCATCCATATTTTTTTTCTATGATTTGTATATTTTCTCTTTTTTTTCCATATTCTTCCAAAATGGCCCAAAAAAGAGAAAAATTACCTCTCTTATTTTCTTCCCCCTTGTTGGGCATAACCAATTCCAACTATTTCCCTGAAAGTTAGGAGTCAAGTAAGTTAGGAGTCAAGTTCCACCTCACAACCATTAACACATTTTCAAGAATATTAAACACTAAATAATTCCCCTTTTCCTTAATCAATAAAATATAATATTTACATCAGCCAATATTTTTCCATACTTATACTTTTCAGTTCAAAATTAAAATAGTAATAGACATAAATAATTTTCTAAGGGTGTTATAGCTGAATGCAAGCACCCAACATGGTTTCTACAACAAATCCCAATTCCAAAGTGGAAGTGGGAAGTCATATTTATGGACTTCAACATAGGATTTTGAAGGACATATACTTAGCATCATGCCATTATGGTGGTAGTGGACAAGTTGAGTATGTCAAGTCACTCTATAATTTTCAATTCCATCAACAAAGTCATTGACATAACTCATATTTTCATGAAAAATATATTTATACTACATGGCACACCTAAGATCAGAATCTCTAATTTTGATTCCAAGTTCACATCAAAATTTTGGAAGGCATTGTTTGCTAGCTTTGAAAATCAACTAGCTTTTAGTATATGGTATCATCCTTAGATAGATGTCGAGATAGAAAGGATAAATTGAATTTTAGATGACATGCTAAGGATGTCTTTCATGGGTCAACCAAAGAGGTGGGAGGGATTCATAGCATTAGTTGAAATTTATTATAGAAATGGGTATCAAGATTTAGTAAAGATAAGTCCTTTTGAAGTGTTGTATGGAAAAAAAGGTAATAATCCCATTAGTTGGGATGACCTAGTGAACAGAGTGGTTATTGGGCCAAAAAAGTTGAAATAAATCAATCAAGAAATGTTCAATGACAAGAAGAAATTGAAGGCTACCTAGGATAGAAAAAATATTTATGTAGATCAATAGTCAATACATAAAGAATTCCAAGTGGGAGGGAATCTATATCTCTGCATCAAACAAAGAAATAGCTCACTAAAAGTGGGGTCACCTGATAAGTTAACACCCAAGTGTTGTGGACCATCTCATATTTTTGAAAGAGTGGGACCAATGACTTATAGGTTGGAATTACCACCTAAAATGAAATAACACAATGTATTTCACATTTGTTTGCTTAAAAGGTATGTATGCAGCATTAATCATGTATTTGATTGGTTTGCGATATAGGTGGAATCAAAGGGATAATTCCAAACAAAAACATAATGTATCCTTTACTAGAGGCATATCACACTCTTGAATGATGTAATAGAGTAGGTCAAACTAAAATGGAAGCACTTTTGTCTAGATGAAGCAACACAAGAGATGGAAGATCAAATGAGGGAACTGTACCCATTTTTTCTTAATGTATACAAATATGTAAGAGTTGTATATATAAAGCTTATTATTTTTTATATTTTATTTTATTTTTTTATGTTATATAAAACACTAAGGGTGGTGTTCCCTTAAGAGGGTGTAGTTTGTAACAACCCTTTTCATTTCACTCTATATATGTAAATATAATTGTGTAAGAGCTAGTGTAAGATCCATGGCTAGCCAACACAATTGATTTTGAATACATGTAAATAAATGTGAAATTAATTGGTGGTTGACTAGAGGAGGGGACACATGGATCCAAATCCTGAGAGGGAGGGCCTATTGAATGCCATGAAAAATCCATAATCAAGCACATTAAACTCCTTAAAACCCTTCATGACTAACCCAAACACCTGGTTGAAAAAATTTATGAGGTCAAGATTGTGCAGTATGGGAGGGGGACTATTCCCACGCGAGTCAATGGGAAAGATGATAGAGAGAGATTGGAGAGGTAGAGAACATTGAGTTGATGATAGGGACTATTGGAGTCAAATAAAACAAAGAGAAATGTTGGATTTATGATAAAACCAAGTGCTCAATGATGTGGGATGGTACTCCCTATATTTCCATGAGATTTCGAGGCCACTATATGATTTTTATAGACTTGTGTGGTTATTGGGACCTTTAGTGGATGACTGAATCACTAACCTTGAATGACCCCATCTTCAAAACTAACTTTGGAGATCGGGTCTAGAAAGTAATACCTCCCAAAACCCAAGAATACTTAAAGAGGTGGTAGGGAGGGTGGTTATATGGGGTTTCAAATCAATGATTATTACACAAGGAATGTCTTAAATGTGCACCCATTCACCAACTATTGTATGCCATATTGGAAGGAAAATATTTACATTAACAATTAATGTACTTTATTAATCCATATATTTGTGTTGAGAATGCATTTCATTTTAATATATAAACTATAAAATTTAGTCATATAAAAAAATAATACCTATGCAAGTGAGCCAACCTTTGAAAAAATAATTTCACTAACCCTAAATTTTATATAAATTATATTAAACATTATAATTATTTATAAATATATTAATAGATGTAATATAAATATTTAGCTTTTTTCTTTAATATAAATTTACTAGATATTGTAATTATTTTTTAAATATATTAATGATGTATTATTAACTAATTTCAGGTTAAATAGTTAAAAGGAATAATTATTAATATTTCCTTCTCTATTTAATTTTATATGGTTTAATTTTGACAATAAAATATCATATATATTGTAACATATACTAATATATCATTAAAAAATTCATAGTATTAAAATTATTTGTTACGATAAGAAGAATTTATATTACTATTGAAATTCATGAAATATTAAAATCTTAATATTAATATATATTTTTTTTTTAAATTTAGTTTAAGAAAATAAAATGATATGTTTATAAATTTCATGGTTTTTTTCTTTGGCATGTTAATTTTCTCCACCTTTTCTATTAAAATTATATAGTTTAAGAGCCTTTTCATGTTTATGGTCTTCCACTAAAAACCAAATCAATGATTAAACAAAATTGTTTAACCCAAGCAAAAAAAAAAAAGATGAGTGTAAGAGAAGTACATATAAACCAACCATTAACATTAAAAAAGGGACTGTAAATAACTCTAAAACTTTGCAACAAAATAGAAAAAACATAAACATAATCATTAAGAAGAAAGAGAGACATAAACATAATCATTGAGAAGAAAGAGAGATATCCACCTTTATGGACTTAGTGTATTTCTGATAATGTGGAGCTCCATCAAGACCTAGAGGCTGACTAAGTTTTAGAAGAACCACACAACCTTCAGCATCCATGAACATTAACTTCAAGTCGTCTAATTTAACCATAATTTGAGTCCATGCTTCTGTACAATCCACCGACGAAAATAATATTGAGATATAGTTAGCTGTGTATAGTTAGTTGGTGTGCAAAATACCAACTTCTGCCTTATAATAATGACGGGTTGTCTCGTCATACCTAAAGATGGGAGGAAGAGGTCTGTTTGGCCAATCAACCCTAGATCCATAAGGTGAACAAAGTGCAACTAGAAAAATATGTTGAAAGATTTAGAACTAGGAAATAAGGAGTCCATAGTGAGCACAGAACAGGAGAAGCGAGTAGCAATTGTTGATAAGGGATAAAGAAGACGCTGGAATAATTTTTGGAGAAGGGATAAAGAAGAGGGTGGAAGAAATTTCTAGAAATCCGTGCAAGGATAGGGGACTGACAAAGGAATTTAATAATAATAAGTGGAAACAAAAACATGGAAGGCAGTGGAGCTGACTACATATGGAAATCTTTAAACATCATTAAACTGTTCATTTCACCAGTGTTGGAGGGGAAGTTAATGTGCTTGCATTTAAAGCTCACACACATGCAAGATGACAAGTGGCTTATTCTCAGAATTTTTACTATAGAAACCATCTCATTCTTTTCATTTTAAGCTTTATTGAAAATAATATATATATATTAAAATTTGTTTTATAATAAATATATAAATAATTATCCTAATTTTATAAATTTAATAAAAATTAAATTTAATTATATAAAAGTTGAAAAAGTGTATTAAAAGATATATATCTAAATATGGTAAATTTGATAAATTTAATCTTGTGATGAGTATATACTATATTACTATAAAAATACATATCAATGTTTTCAAAGTATTTAAATTAATTTAAAGTGTTTTATATGTACATATTATAACTATGTGCGTTGAAGATTATTTCTCACATTGTTTTCAAACTACTTAAATACATTAATTCAAATTTCATGAAAGTAATTTTTAGGTTCCAAAATATAAAATAATTAATTTTATATTTATATTGATTAATTAAATATTTTTAAATTTTAATAAATTTTTATAATATAAATAAAAAAATAAGGAGGTGATTCATTTCACTTTTGATCATTAGAATTATAATTTTGTGTTGATCAATACTAAAAAAAAATAACAATTTGAGGATAAGAATTAATTCTCACTAGTGTTTGAGTGAGATAGTGGGGTGTTTATTCCCAAAGCTTTATGGAACTATGAGACTTTAGATACTAAGCAGGTGGAAGATGAAAAACACTAAGGGGCTCTTACTCACATTTGGCTCTTAATTCCCTAGCATTTGCAACATTTTCACTCTTCTTGACCTATTAAGCAAGCCAGCCTATAGGGGCTTATTTCCCTTCTCTTTAATGATAAAAAAAATATTTGAAAAATCAAACTTAAATTCTTTTTCATCATTAATCTTAACTAACTTTAATCATCATTATCATCATAAAATTCAAACAAATTTTTATTTAAAATTCTATCATTTATTTCAATTTTCCTTTGTTTAATTAAGATTTTAGCTAAATATGAGAGCTTATTATAAACTTTTCTTTGTTACTTCTTTTTCAACTAAACATACAGTTTTTTATAAATAATTTTTTTGCTAGCCTACATTTTCCTCAAATGTAATATTATGCAAGTTTATAATAATAATAGAAAATAAAATTCTAAAACCTTAAACTCAAACTCACTTTAGAAAGCAAATTACTCATGCCCCTTTTTCATTTATTTGAAATATGAAAATATAGTTTCTTTTTCAATTTGAATTCATTGTCTAATCAAACAGCTAAGAAATGCTGAAAAAATCTTTCAAATATATCATAATAATGTCCAACTATAACTCTTTAAGTTATATCCTAATGTTTCATGATCATGGGTTCCTGCACTTATATTGGACTTGGGTTTTGATTTTTTAATTTTGATGTTAATTTTTATTTTTAAAAATAAAATAAATAGTATTAAAATTTATTATCATTTATTTTATTAAATATTTATTATTATTTATTATATTGTTATTTTTAAAAATAAAACTAGTAGTATTAGAATTTATTATTATCTATTTTATTAAATATTTATTATTATCTATTTCATCAAATATGGTATTTACATTAGGTTTAGGGTATGTTATAAAAATATTTTTGTTTGATTAAGAAAACAGGTAAACACAAAAAGAAAAAGAGGAGAAGAAGTTAGTTTGGTACCCCTTAAAAGCCACCAATTAGATAATTCTAATTTGCTTAGGTATTTAGAACTTATTATTATTTACTTCATTAAATATTGTAATGTGTTGCTGTGATTATAATTTTTTTAACTCACTAAAATAGTTCATAAGATTGGTGAAGATTACAAAGAAAGGTAGATTAAGGTTGATTACAATAAATAGTGAAACTGCCCATAGCAGACAGCTTCTATCATATTAAAAGTTTGAATCGACATCCATTTTGGAAAACTCGGATATCTTGACTTTGATAATATTAAAAGTGAGTCCACATCCATTTACGAAACTTGGACAGAACTTTTTGTTATTTGAACACTCTAGAAAATGTACAAACCTCTCTTACAAAACTTTTATCTCAAGAAAAGGATCAGTTTATTACGAAGTTAACCTACATGTATGGCTTTTCATGTCCCTCAAACTTTTTATCTCAAAGAAAAGGATCGGTTGATTACAAAATTAAACAACGTGCATGTCATTTCATGTCCCACGAATAAAGATTGTGCCATCGCGTCATCGTCGGTTTATTGCAAAATTAGATTGTTCTATACATACCGTACCTAATGTTATTTCGTGTCCTTCGAATAAGATTCTCGGTGTCATTGCGCTATCGCTGACTGCCTACTTAATGATCACAGGATTAGAATTTGAGTGCTCATTCACTTAAATCTCAAGTTATTGCAATGTATTATGCGGGCCGTCCACTGAAGTCGGAGTTAAGTGGACAGCTGGGACGGTCCTATTATAGGTGAGATAAATATAGTGATTGAGACGTCCCAAATATATGCTCTTCAACCTGTGGCGAATGCTCGGCGAATCGAGTATATTTTTTTGCGGAAGCTTTAGATTTTAAGTGATTCGCTTTGTCCATTCCCTTTGGCCGATTTGTTCGCACTAACTGTATAAATTACCTTCTTCCGTCAGTCTAGACTCCATTCCTCGTTCCAAATTAACATGCTATTCTTCTTGTAATTAGGGTTTCATGAGTTGATAGACCTTATCCAGTAATTCGTGAAGAAATTCGTGTCGTGTCTTGCGTGTAGAAGCAGAGTGTGTTACTCAGCCAAGAATGACTTGCCCGCATGCTGTAGTGGATTATTTATTGCCCATCACACCTATTACAGTCTTGTGGGCAGGTTGTTCTTGGCAAAGCATCCCTCGTTTCTTTCCACGCCAGACCCCCGCACAAGCCCTGCGTCGCATCAACGGGTCAGATCATGATCTTGGTGTTCATCTCCGTTGTGGAAACGAAAAAAATTATGAACAATCTCTCTATTGCCCATTGTGTTCGCTCTGGGAATTACTCCCGTCTCTTGTTCATGGAATCCAATGTTTGCGGCTGTTTACTAGTGGAAAAAGATGTGTCTGCTTGCTGTTCAAAAGTTTTGTTTTCAACATCAATTTAGGCTTTAATGCAGCATCAATTTCAATGTTAGATTAAAAAATATATATTAATATGTGGAATTGTATATGTGTTTTTTATTCTTGATTTTGTTTTTATAAATAAAATTTGATTTTAAATATGAAGAGTTTTAGCAGTGCATTATATTATATATTAAAGGGAGTTCTATTTGAATGGTTTATGAGGTATAACACTTGGTAAGGTTTTGTAAATGGAGTAGTAATGAAAGTGGGCTTGATTGTGGAGAAAAGGAAAGTTCTGGAACAGGTAATTTTGGTGGAAGTCTAGATTAACCATTGCAAGTCTCTGAGTGATGATTAATTAATCCTATGTGATTCAATCCCACTTCATTATCCCTAATCCTAGAAATGATATCTAAAATTTGACTTTAAAACTAAATAAAACTGTCCATAAAAATAAAATCAATAATTTATTTATTTTACAATATTTTATTAAAAAACATACTTTATCATTTTATTTTATCTTTATTTATAATTTGTTAAATTATGTTCAATATAAATTCATCATAAATATTATGATAAATATATTTATTTCTTTTAAAGTGGATTATATACATGTTGACTTCAGTGGTAATAAAAACTCATGCTTTCATTTATCCCAATGTTGAATTTTATGCAAAATAAAATATTTATCATGTGATTTAAAAATATTTTTTAAAAATGTGATTTAAATAATATATGTATTTTTTTTATTATAAAATTTCAAATTAATTTTATTTAAATTTAAATTTAAAATTATTAAAATAATAAATTTAAGTTATTAAATTTATATTTATTTATATATTGAAAATATATTTTAAATAATGAAACATACCAGTATCATCCATAATTATAACAAATAATTATAATTATAAACTGTGAAAATAATTTTTTTTTGGACAATTTAAAAATATATATATTGCATTTTTGTTTTAAAGTAAAAGGATAAGAGTTACTTTGAATTAGCCATGTGACTTTTCTTTTATAATTGTAGGTAAAGTGAATATATGTTTTGTGGTAGGTTGGTTTGTTGTTTTCTTTTCCATAAGGGTTTTGGCTTTAGAAATTATTATCTATCCCGATTCCTCAGAAATAGATGTTGTTCACTCATATAACTATTACCAAATTGGTAAAACCAACCACATATTCATAAGCCTAAAATCAACCTCACACTACCTTGATTCCTCTCAACACTATTTTAATTTCTCAAAATAGCAAATAGATATTGATATAGTGAACCACATATTCATAGACCTGAAATCATCCTCATATTCTAATTTCCCAAATACAAGATAATCTTGGATCATGGAGTTGCAAGTGTATTGGATTATCACATCTGGAAAAAGGCAGAGAATAACAAATAGATGTTGTTGGCGAACATATCTAGTACCAAATTAATATAATGAACCACATATACACACATAGACCTAAAATCGCGCTGACATTCTCTTTTTCCTGCCAACAGCATAATCTTGGATTGTAGAGTTGTATCGGATTATCACATCCAGAAGATTGTCCGGCTGCAAAGTTTTTGAAAATTTGTTAGGTTAATTTGAGGATGATAGAGATTCTTTGTTAATAATTTCATATTTTATTAAAATTTAGATATTAAATTATTACACTTTTACTGTGACATATTGAGAGTTTCACGGAATCTTTTCATTTTAATGGTAGTTTTTGTAATTTTTTTATCGTTTATTTCTATGTAAAGAGAATGTTAGTCTCCAAAGGTTTTTGAAAATCTGAAAATCTGTTAGCTTAATTTGAGGATGATAGAGATCAACGTATCCATTTGTTAATAACTTAATATTTAATTAAAATTTGATGAAGTTTCATGGTATCTTCATTATAATTGTAATTTTTATAATCTTTTACTTATCTGCAAAGAAAATGTAAGCTCCCAAATTATTTTGAAAATCTGTCGCATAGTTTGATTGAGAGTTTCATGGTATCTTTTCATTATAATTGTAATTTTTAGAATCTTTTATTTTTATACAAAGAGAATGTAAGCTTCCAAAGGTTTCTATAATCTATACATAGTTTGAACTGTTGAAGATGATAGAGATCAAGATAGTAGTTTGTTAAGCTGTAGATAATTTGATATTTGATTAAATTTAAATATTAAGTTAATTATTGATTAAATTTTAAATATTAAGTTAATAGTTATTCAATTAATTCTAAATATTAAGTTATTATTATTTTTTATTAGATTGTTATGGAGTTGAGAGTTTTCACTATATCCTTTCATCATAATTGTAATTTTTACCTTGCAATTGTAGTATTTTATCTTTTATTCATCTACATGAGGGATATTAATCTCAGGAAGAGCTGCAAGGAATCCAGGTTCAACACACTTTGTCCAATTTACCTTGAAATCCTGTGATCATACCTAATTGAATTCCACTTATCGTGTTTCTTTCCCCTTAATCTTTGTTTGCGATATATGACCATAACTTGTCCATAATCTGATGCCGATCCTGCTGTTGCCTGTTTTTGGCTTGTAAAAGTTGCAGAGTGGCTTTAACATGTGCACGGATATGAGCAATATTCTCAACAAAACTAGTGACCTTTTTCTAGTCTTTTAGGTGCTTTGGAGAATACTGAAGAGGCAACGATAGAGGTAAGTCGTATGGCAGCAAAGGGTGATAGCCATGCCACACTTAGAATTGTGACATTCCGGTCAAAGTGCGAATGGGTTGGTTCTAACTGAGGTGAACTATGTACAATGCTGATTCCTACAGTTTGTTATTGTGATACCAGATGCAGAGTTACCGTACCAGCATTCTGTTTTACCACCACAGTTTGTTCACGAGTTTATTGATGGAACGCTATTGAATAGGGTAATTTGCAACGGAGTAGTTGCCACTTAGTTTTCCAAAATAGACTCACTAATCTGAAATCCCTACTGGAGAACGTTTAGAGACGATCCAAATAATGTCCAAACCTGGTTGAACGAAAGCCCTGCCGCCGTTGGGGACGTAGATGGTGTTACGAGTGCCATTAATATTATCTCCCACGGTTTCTCCTGCCAAATGTCTGATATATATCGAAGAGAGTGAGCTTCTCTAACCAGCAAGTCAAGGATCCAAATCAACGACACCTAATTTATTTAACCGACATAACCATGCTCTACTTAATCTGAAAATGGTATCTGAACACGGAGTGGGCTACGATTACAGTCCTCAACTTGTCTTTTCATTGAAGGTCAGTGAAATAGAAAAATAGGATATACCCCTCTGTAATGTAATTAACGTTATATATAATTTGGATATTACAATATGCAGAATAAGTTAAATGTATGTAATATTATATACTATCACCACTGGAAATGTTGGGAAATGTTGCTAATTTACATTTATTAATGTGGTTGAGGGTATATCAACCATATTTTAAAGTGTGTAGGACTGATTCATTTTCATTAACCATGGTAAACTATGGTTGAATAGGGTTGATGAGTCTCACGTTGACAAGGTTAATCAAAGGTTCATCTAGGTTGACCATGGTCAACTATTAATGTAACAATGTATTATTGTTATATGGATCTAGCAATGTTACATCAATGTTGACCATTGATACATTGTTATACTATGTTACATTAATGTGACAATGACTGATGTTACATTAATGCTAATGTTAATGTTGCATTAATGTTATAAAAATTACTGCATTAATGGTTGAAGTTAGTTGATGGTGTTGACCATGGTTGAAGATGATCGACCATTGTTTGTTAAGACAAACAATGGCTGACCTCAATTGATCATGATTGATAGTAATTGCCATGGTTGACCATTGTTAGATTGTTATATTAATGCTACAATAATGTTGACCATGGTTAACCATGGTTGATCTTACATTATTGTTAAAGTTAATGTTACATAGAAGTACATTATTGGTTGAAGTGGGTTGATGGTCTTAACAATGGTTGAAGAGGGTTGACCATTGTTGGTCAATGTAGACCATCGTTGACCTCTGTTGATTGACAATGATTACCATGGTTGGTGAGGTTGATTGATGATGGAGATTGTTGGTTGTGGGTTAACCTGGTTGACTTAGCTTGACCATTGTCAACCATAAACATAACAATGTATTTATGTTACATTAATCTTAGAATGTATAGTGTTGTCAATTGTTATATTAACATTAACCATAGATGATGTCACATTAATGTTAATATTAATGTACATTAATGTTACAAAAATGGTTTCATTACGAGTTGAAGAAGGTTTATGAGATTGACCATGGTTGAAGAGGGTTGAACATCATTGACTAAAGAAACCTAGGTTTGATGGAAGTATAATGATTAACCTCATTAACCCATGGTTGACCAAAGTATCCCATGGTTGACTGAGGTATTCCATGGTTTATTATGGTTGGTTATGATTTTCATAGTTAATGAAGGATAAAGTGGAAGGATTATAGTTGACCCTAGTTGATTATGATTAGTGTTCTTGATGCTTGTTTACCATGGTTGACCTTAGTTGACCATTATCAACTATGGTTGACCATGCTTGCCCATGTTTGATCATGTTTGATAATGGTTAACCATATTTGACTATGGTTCAACATGATGATAATGGTTTGATCATGATGGCCATGTATCAACATGCTTTGAAATATTTGGCCATGCCTGACCATACTTTTCTATGATAGACAATGGTTTCCTATGTTGACAATGGTTGACCATATTTAACCTTATAGGTCTTTGTTGACCATGTTTGACCATTCTAACAATGGTTGACCATGGTTTTAGATGAGGAGTTGGTAGAGCATGGGTTGTTCTAGGTTGACTATGGTTGACTAGAGATGACCATGGTTGATCACGCTTGACCGAGGTTAACAATGGTTGATAATGGTTGACCATGTTTGACAATGAATGAAGAAGGTTACATATATTATTGAACATGGCTGATAATAAGTGATAATATTTAACAATGTATAATCACTATTGAGTCTCTATAACTTTGTTGGAATGTAATATCCCGGGTCATGTGACTCAGAAATTTAATCATAATGTTGGGAAGAGAGATTGGAAGGCCATTCAAATCTTCAAACTTTTACAAAGAGGAAAGAACTCAAAACTTTAATCATAAAGTTGGGCAGAGAGACTGGAAGGCCATTCAAATCTTCAATCTTTTACAAGGAGGAAAGAACGAAACCAAAAGCTTAGAAATTGTATTACTAACCAAGAATCCACATAATATAAAGGGAGGGTTGATCAACCAACCCTTAAGAATTTTTGTTTAATAATTTTACATATACATAAACTTTTACACATGGAAAAATGACTACTGTAGCCACAACAAGACAAATCAATGAACTGAATGGAGAAACCCTTACAGGGTAAACTATATTTTGACTATATTGAAAACAATGAGTATCCTTGAACCCTAGCTTTGGCGGACAGTTGGACTGGTTTTTGGAGACAAGAAGAAATTGATAGAAAAAAACAAGATTTGGAACCTAGAATGGATCTCACAAAACTGCATCAGTTTTGGAGCATAGGGGGTTAGAAGCAGATGAGACTTCCTACCAATAAGATGAAGGTTTTACATGAAAGAAAAGGGACACAAAATAGTATGAGATATTTCGAGTAAAAGCTTCATTGGAAACAAATCTTATGCCAAAAAACCTAGAAAGAATAAAAATAATAAAAATAATTAGAATGATGATAACCACTTGTAAGGAGTCAAAATAAGGATCCTTGAGAAGAGAAGCTCGTGCTGTGTGTTAAAGTTGGGCAGAGAAAACCTTACAACATTAAGCCAAATTATTGAAGAAGAAATATAACATAATTAACTAATTTAAAGAAAGGGTGCCACCATCAATTACCACATAAAACCTTGGAGAATGGACAATGGTCGTGAGAAGAAAAAGTGAGAACGAGCCTATCTCGAGGCATCACTTTATTTTAACGCTCATAACATTGATAAGGGACTGTTCAAACAAAACAATGAGGGTTATGATAGGACTCAATATGACAATGATAAGAGTAAACATTTAACCTGTTAACAAAAAAATAAACCGTACCTTCGAAGGGAAAAAACTTAATGAAACCCACCATCACACATTGAGCAAGTAAATCTATGAGCCACGCCAAATAATTGTAACGAGGCTAGGCGTGTGGTGGAAAAATCCAAAACCCAAAAACAAATAGGTGCATAGCCGTTCTTTCTCCATTGATTATGGAAGTAAATGAACAACATTGTGACAAACCCCGAAGATGGGTACCCCAATAAATCACCAAGTAAACCACAACCGTTGGATCCAAACTGAGACAAGTGTACCATAGATATCAACCCATCAAGATCAAAGTTAAAGCTAGGGTTTTTCATCCTTGAATGTAACGAAGTGGTGCATAGCTGGAGATCGAGATTATTCAGACTCCCAGCTGCATGGTGTATTGCAAGTGTGCAAACCATCCATATCCATGATATTCCCAATAAAGTAAAAAATATAATCATGGTAGCTCCAATATAATCCCACATTAAACACATGATAGAAACGTTGAAACTATATAATTGGGCATCGACATAATGAAAAACATGTATCTAGAGGACAACCCAAGAAATGTAGCTACGAACAATGAAATACGAGGATATTCTAAGTTAAACAATATTCCATAGTTGCATGGGTGGTGTGCTAATGCAAAGTTATTTTATCAAAAAAAAAATTCAAAAGTGATTAGGGCATACCTAAGTCAACCTAAATTATAGAAAAAATATAATAACGTAATTGATCCTAGTTAATTTTTTATAAAGGAAAGGCTATTCTATTTTGCAAGAATTTAAACGTTAATCCTATTTGTAGAAATGTAAACATTAACTTATTTGTAGAGTGTAAATGGTATATCAAAAGGAAGCCTAGTTTATGCAATAGAAATAAAAATGATGGAAAAGAAAACCATAGCTTAAGATGTATGAAATAAAGTGAAATAATTATTCAAAATCATTATTCAATAAATTCACTTAAGATATATTTTTTCAATATATTTCACAAGGTGTTTCATGAAAATCATCATTATGCTATTCAGGTCATGAATCTGTCCACTAATCCAAACGGAAGAGGTGAATGGAAATGGAGAAGAGGAAATGATTAAGAGGTATTTTGGTCTTACTTAATTATGGATTCAAAGCCTAGGCATCATGAGTCAATCCTAAGAGAAACATACCAAGCTTTTAGAGAAAATATATTCAAGTTTACTCGTGCTACAAGGGTGTTACACGAGGTGCTACGGGATGCCCTGTTTTTCTACACGAGCGAGATAACTTTTCGAATGACCAAGTAAGTCAAATTAAAATGAGATGGGGAATACTTTTTATTATTAGTATGTCCTAGGACTCTTTTATAAGTGGAATCACTCTTAAATACACCTCTTAACATTTGCTAAAATATAGCATAAAATTACTACTCTAAAAGCAATAAATTCACAAACTAGTGATCTAGTTAGCGTACCAAATGCCTAACCTAATAAAGTGAAAATTATATGGGTTGAATTTTTCTATTAACTTGATTTTCTTATGACCCAATAAAATTTAATCAACTTAAATGAATATCATTAACCCATTTTAAAAAATAGTAGAAAATTACTACTATTTTGCTACAGGGGACTTCTAGAAATTCTAGTTTTGTGAACTAGTAAACAAATCCAAGTAGCTCGTTGATGAATATATATTTTCAAAGATGTTATAAGGATGAATAATTATTGTGACCTTCATAATAATTCACTTCAACCATTTAACGAATATGACATAGAAAAAAATAAGCATGAATAATAAACACAAAAATAAGAGATGCAAGTGAAAAATACATTCAAAAGGAATAAAGAAATTGTACAACAGGACTCTAAGGCCCCTACGATGGCCAATACCAAGGAAAATTTGAGTACTATTAAAGAAACCAATATTTATAAGCTAAAAAGGGCACCAAACTTCATTATTTGAATCAATCCAAGTACATCCCTGTTAGAAATGAAAATGGAACTACTAAATAACAAGTTTGCTCAATAAGAGGAATGAGAAATACACACCCCTAGAGAAAAATTTGAATGTGTACTTATAAAAAATGATAAGGAGGAATTATCCTTGAACGAAGGAAACTTTCCCTTCCAAAATCCCTCAAATAGTGGATTTGGATCACAACACCAGGAATCTTCATTAAATGAGAGGGAGCACATTCATAGTTTTTCTCAATCACTGGAGGTCCATAATTTCTGCAATAATTTCATAATGTCCTATTAATTTATTATCCAATATTGGTCCTCCTATAGAAGGGAGAAAGTCCCTAAATTATCTCATCCACCAAATCTTCATAATCTTCCCAATATTCTACAAAAATAAATAATATTAGGCATAAATATGAAATTATCTCTAAACCTTCCTAATGAACACATTATAGCTCAAAATATGTCATCTAATGCAAAATGAGAGGTTTAATGTGCTGAAGGATGGTTATATGGGACTTAAATTGTATATAATTTGGAGGCGCATCATACCCCCTATTGAAATTGTTGCTCATCCTTTAAGCAACTTAGTTACAATTGTGCCTTATTCATGGCCCTATTAGCATCCCTAATCTATCTTATAGCTATCCAACACTCTCCTCTAGCAATGTTCTACCTTCCTATAACAACTTTTTGCCTTCGTGTAACAATTTTTTTCCTTCCTATAATAGGGCATATTATTCTTTTAGTTGTTTGGTCATGGCACCCCTAGTTCTTGGCTTATTTTGAGAGTCTCTAGGCTCCTTTATTTTGACTTGGAGGGAGGTTATCTCTTTAATTTTCTTCTTATTCTCCTTTTATGTTTTTTTATAAATTTTCAGACACTTTCTTCTCTTTCAACCTTTTTCTTTTTTTTCCTTTCCACCCTTTTCTTCTTCTACATAGCCATCCCTAACTGTCTCTTCATCTACATAAAATCTTCTCTATCCATGTCAACAAAATTTTTTCATGTGTTCTCAAGGTTTGTGCAAGGAAACCCTACTGCTAATTATCAATTTCAAAGCACTTAGGATTTCAACTCATGGAAAGAGGAGGAGTGCTTCGAGTTGATGAGTGAGGTGAAAAATGGTATGCTAATTTCAAAAAAAAATTATTCTCCCATCATAATGCTCATCCTGAATAGAAAATTCTATTCTTCAATTTTTTTTGTTCTCAGGGTTCTGCTACAGGATGTTTAGTGGAGGAATTTTGGGACATTCCTGTAGTAGGCATACTATCCCCTATAACTCCTACTCTGTCTCCTATAACACCTAACCTATTTCTCTTGTAGAAACTACCAATCAACTCTGTATCTCTTATGTAGCACCCTAGGAAACCCATGGTAGCATCTAGCTCAATGTTTGATGCCTTAAATAGGATCTTTAACTATTTTGGGAATGATCATTGATAGAACTCATGTTAATCCTTTTTCTTTTATTTCATTTTGTGGTATTGGGATTGGTGCGCTTGGTGATATGGTCATCATCCCTTGTAATTATAACTTTAACCACTTTGAATTACCCATGTTGCATGAGCGTTTAAGTGATCTGAATATGGGAAAACTAGTTTTTCCGCACTAGCTCCCTCATCGGTATTGAAAAAAATGTGTTTAGGATCGTCTCAAATTAGCCAGTTATGTGACGGTTTATGTGTCAATTTTAGTGTATTTTATGAGAAATTAATGAGTTAATTAGTTGTTAAAAACACATGTAAAATAAGTAAATTTCAAAGAATAAAAACAATAAACACATTACACAATAGATGATAACAAAGTTCACCACTCCTGGGCTATATCTCAATGGACCTGCTTCAAATCATTAGACCCTATTTGGATTAATGGCCAATTCTATGATTACATTCACCTAAAGTGATCCAATGTCTTTGAAGCCTACTCCATTGTCTTCAGAAGACCCAAAAACCTCAAAATATACACTTCAAGCTCTGAAAATGGTCTGCAAATGGTCTAGGTATAACCCCCTCTCCTGGTGGCCCTAGGCTCCTTTAATCTTAAAAGTGGAAAAATCACTTAGATAATTTCTCCAACGCCTATGTGACCTACATCATAATCTTCAATGCATACAAATCATCTACGAATTACTCTGCTTCAGAAAAAATTAGTCGAAATATGCCAAATTTATGGCTTCCTCAATATTCCTAGAAAAACTCCACCAAAAGTGAAACAACTCTAGTTAGGCTTGCCAATTTTGGTATTGGCGTTGAAACTGGGGACTCCGCCATTTTCTCCACCAATTTAACCAAAGATTAATTAGTGTTTATGTGGAGTTTTAACTAGGATTTAGTGCATTAAGAGCAATTAACAAAAAATCAGAAATTGAAATCGGATTAGCACTCATAATTAGGGACTAAGGGTTAACAAACCATGTTTAAAATTAATCCTACGCCATTAGGTTGGAGTTTCTGCTTCTAGTCATTGGTATGTAGTCATATGGTGAGGTAAGTGCTGGCCCTTCGGGGCTGGCCCTTCTTGCCTCCGCCTAAACTTTAATGAAACTTCAAATAGACGTTGGATCCATTATATGTTAAGACTGACAACTGTAGTATGCTAGTAAGGCATGTGGTTAGTGCGGGGGAGGTCATGGGTTCGACCCCGACCTTCGCCCTTCTGCCAACAATGTTTCTCCATAATAACTTAATTTTACCCACCATACAAATTAAAATTTGGACCATGGTATAAACTTAACCACATTTTGGCCTTTGGGAGGGTCATGTGGCGGCCTCCGGGCTAGGTAGGTGTCAGCATCCCATTGGTTCATCAAAACCAATAAAATGGTGCCATGTGCCCAGAAATTCAGGTCACTCACCATACGACAAGTGTCAACACCTCATTGGTTGGTGGAAAAGCAAAATTTTGACCTTTGACCCTGTTTGACCCTTTTTTTTAATTCACTTGTTTGGCACGAAAATCAACAGGTTGTAACTTTCACAGACGGAGTTTGTTTTGAGTGAAATTATGAGCCCTATCCATTCCTTCTAGTTTGGTGAGATTCTGAGCACTTTGAATTTTTGGAAAATTTTTGCCCCCAATCAAGATTTCGATCTCTCCTTCTCACTGACAGGATTTTGGACCCAAAAATTTTGGTTATCTGATTAGAGCTGAATGCTCTTCACTTTCTCAAGTTCTATTAGCTTGATTCTACTTGAAAAAATCTCCATGACAACCACTTTGGGTTCACTAACATGCCTTGCCTTGCAAATGGCTTGGCACTTCAACCAATGTCCTCCTTTTGCTGCTGACCCAATCCAACACTTGTTGGCTACTTGCTGATTGATTAAACATTTTTCTGTACCAAAGCGATCCCTAGGTGCTTGGAAAACTAACTAATGGCCTTCCCACTGAGAATCTTGTTCCTCCTTCGCACACAAATGAATTCAATGCAAGCTTCTCCTTGGAAACCAATTTCAAAAGTTAAGCCCATCTAAGTGAACTGTAACAATGAGTTCCAACATCAGTAATCATACAAAAATAAATGAACATTATTTTTACCTCCATGGTTCCAAATTCCATGCTAGAAGAATGCATTCGCCATCTCTTTCACTTCTTGACATCAACACATAAAATGGTCTACAATGGTTGTTGTTTTGGCTGCAAACTTTCTATCATCTTGGCACTATTTTCCATCATCCTCTAGTGTTGGCATGCTTCTCATGCCATGATTTGGGAATTAAGGCTAATCATGAGCCTCTCGCTCAAGAGTGGACCTTCCCAAAATCCCGTGACATCTTGTCACAAGAAAAAACCATTAATCTGAAAAACACATCATGCAAGAAAAATAACTTGATGACATATCCTTTTGCTCCTTCAAAGAAACAAATTTCACATCCTATGAACATCGCCATGTCCTCTTACATATTGTTGTACAAACTCATTGAACAAACACAAGTCGACAAAAGATGCCTCTTTAAACAACTGACTCTCAAGTCAAACCGTAAGCATGTGAAAATTGCCATGTTTTCTTCCTCTAAGTGAGTCAACATAATTCTGCTTTTCAAACACCTTCCTCGTGTAAACATGAAACACGCATTCAATTGGAAAATAAATCGATTAATCATCAAAATACATGCAAGGCCTTAATTTGATAAGAAATCTAACCATCTCTTTACAAACCATTTCAATTGCACTTCTTTCAGCTACACTTCATCATTTGAATAATCTTGACCCACATAAATTATGGAATCCTCTTTTCCATTCTTTTCAATCTCTCTCTCCACTTTCATGAAATTTTGTGGATGAATTATTGGATAAAAAGTCCAACACTCGTCTACAAGATGACCTTGCTTATAGCAATGAGTGCAAAACAGTTGCATCTTCTTTTCAACATGGTTTTGATTATACTTCACAATCCTTTTGATTTATGCCTCCATCTTGAGCACCTGAATTTTATGAGGTAGTGACTCTCTTTGGAATACCAACAATGGCTTCAATGACTTTAGAGATTTCAACATCATCTTGTTTACCATTCCCATTAGTTTCATGCTTATGAGCACCTTATTGCAAAGTGGGTGCAAATTTTTTGCATTCCTCATGAACATAATCTCCAAAAGCTTGAGGTAATGAACATGTAATGAAATTCCTTCTTGGAACACCTTCATGTTTCTCCTTGGCTTTGGAGCATTATCTATCATGTTTTCTATAACCAATACCCAAATACCTAGGCCTTTCCTCAACAAAAAATGGCTCAACTATGCCTTGTGCATGTTTGTCTAATCCTTTACCTTCGTAGCCCAATTTCGTCAATAATTTGGACCCTATTCCTCTAGTGTGTCTTTAAAAATCACCTACACATTCGATTTGAGAAGAAATTGAAGATAAACGTGAATTACATACCTCTTTTTCATGCACATACTTGGCTAAAGTTTCTTTGGAATCATGGAGTTCAGTTTCCATCTCATACAACCTTGCTGGGTATTCATTTGCAATATGGAGCTGAGACTCCATCTCATGCATCTTTTCAAGAATATCTTTCTCCTCCTCCTTCATGGAAATTAACTTCTCTTGACATTTTATTCTCTCCCTCTTATATTCATACATATATTGCACCATATCATTCATGATGTAGAGCTTCTGCAACATCTCTTATCAAAGAGCTTTGCTAAGGAAGATTGACTAGAAACAATGCTAGATGAATATTCCATCACACTTGTAATGCCTAAAAAATATCTTTGCTATGATTTGAGAAGTGAGCTCTCAATATTGACCTTCTCTTCAAACACATAAACTTGCACAAAGTTAAATTCTCCTTGTAGAAATGTGAAACCAATAGATAATTCTATAGATAACCTTGGAAAACAATCTCACGCTGAAATGAGCTAAACTGTGCTCTCATACCAACTTGATCTAAATATGGGAAAACAAGTTTTTCTATGCTAACTCCCTCATTAGTATTAAAAAAAATGTGTTTAGGATCATCTCAAATTGGCCAGTTATGTGAGGGTTTATTTGTCAAGTTTAGTGTATTTTATGAGAAATTCATGAGTTAATTAGCCGTTAAAAACACATGTAAAACAAGTAAATTATAGAGAAATAAAACACAGCAAACACATTGCACAATAGCTGATAATAGATTTCACCCCTCCTTGGCTACATCTGCATGGACCTCCTTCAACTACCTGGGCCCTTTTTGGATTAATGGTCAATTATCTGATTACATGTACCTAGAGTGCTCCAATAGCTTTTCAACCTTATCCATTGGCTTCAAAAGACCTAAAAAACTCAAAATAAACTCTTCAAGCTCTAAAAATGGTCTTCAAATGGTCTAGGCATGACCCCCTCTCCTAGTGGCCCTAGGCTTCTTCAATCTTCAAAGTGGAAAGATCTCTTACAAAAGTGCTCCAATGCCTCTGTAACCTACACCATCATGCTTAGAGAATCCAAATCATCTATGAATGACTCTTATTGACGCAAAATTGGTCGAAATATGCCAAAGCTATGGCTTTCTCAATATTTCCTAGAAAATCACCAACAAAACTAGAACAACTCTGGTTAACCCCGCCAATTATGATAGTGGCGCAAAAACCAGGGACTTCGCCATTTTCTCCACCAAGTTAATGTAGGAATTTATAGGGCAAGTTACGTAGATCAAGAACCAAAGGTCACTGCTCACAAACAGATCACAAATCAGTACACCAGTATAATCACATGGTTAAAACCCTCAAAGAGGGAAACAGTCCATGGACTGAGCCAACGCGGCCACTTCAGGAAATTTATTAATATAAAAAGAAATTTTACATATGTTTCTCTCATAAATGGTTACCGGAAAAATGACCCTCCATGCTATTTAAATGGAGATCATGGACCAATCGGGTGTCAAGCCACGGATCAAGTGTCATTAATACAGAGGTGAGAGGTAATCGTCGGATCACTACAAATCGTGACCGTCATATTATAAGTTACATATGTACATGGTAAAGAAACACACTTTACCTAAATCTACACTATACTAAGTTATTCTTAAATATTTCCTATGTGTCAGAATATCCTAACATCCCCCCTTAAGAATAACTTGGGATAGGATTGAAGGATTTACAAAGGTGACACAAAAGGAGCCTATTTCCTATGTGTCGAAATATCCTAACATCCCCCCTTAAGAACAAATTAGGATAGGATTGAAGGATTTACAAAATGACACAATAGGAGAAAGAAGGAGGCATTAGAGCATATCCCCCCTTAATGTCAAATTTCCTGAACTCCAAGCATGGATCGAAGTTTTGTAAAATTTGCTTCTGTGAGAGCCTTTCTAAAGATATCAGCTACTTGATCATTGGTTGGACAATACTGAACTTCAAGAACACGATCATGAATGAGCTTTCTGATGAAGTGTATGTGGAGTTCAATTTGTTCCATACGCTGGTGCTGAAATGGATCTTTACATAGCTGAATGGTACTCTAATTATCACCAAAGTGTATTTTGATGTGGCTGATGAAGACCAAATTCAGACAGGATCTGACGAAGCCACATGGCTTCCTTGTTGGCTTAAACTACACCACGATACTCCGCTTCTTGTGAAGAAAGAGAGATGACACTTAGTTTCTTACAAGACCAAGTAATAGGTCATAAACCATGAGTGAATACATATCCTGCAGTAGAATTTCTATCATCAAGGTCACCAGCCTAATCAGAATCAATGAAACTAATCAATAATGGATATACTCTTGCACTATAATGAATCTCAAACTCAACTGTACCTCAAATATATATAAGTATTGTTTTAGTTGTTTTCCAATGACTTTCATGAGGTTGGTGCATAAACTGAGCGACAAGACCAATGGAAAAGGAAAGGTCAGGACATGTATGGGTTATATACAAAATTTTACCAACAAGTTGACGATATAAGGTAGCATCAACTTCAAGGGTAGTACAATTGACTGAAAACTTGACTCTAGACTGAAAGGGAGAAGGGGTTGCCTTACAGTCTACCATGTGAAAGTGGTGTAGAAGATCATAGGCATACTTGGACACAGAGAGGGTAATGCCTTCCTTGGATTACGAGACTTGGAGGCCAAGGAAATCATGTAAGTGTCCTAAGTCGCTCATTTCAAACTTCATTTTGAGGGTTAACTTCACATGGTTTATATGGTTTGGATCACTACCAGTAAGGATAAAATCATGAACATAAAGAACAAGGATGGTGAAGGAATTACCCACTTTCTTGGTGTAGATAGTGTTGTCATAATGACACCTGGAAAAGCCATTATCTAAGAGAAATATATCCATTTTGGCATACCAAGCCTGAGGATCTTGTTTGAGACCATAGAGAGACTTCCTAAGGAGACAAATAATTTTGGAGTCTTTTTGGATAAATCTAGGGGGTTGTTCCATGTAGATTTCTTCACGCAAATCTCCATGTAGGAAGGTGGATTGAACATCCATCTAATGGAATTCCCATTTAAAGGAGGCAACAAGTGAGAGAACAAGGCGGATAGAATTAATTTTGGCAACATGGGAGAAGGTTTCAGTATAGTCAATGCCTTCAACTTGTGAAAATCCTTTAGTGACAAGACGAGCTTTATGTCTATCCTCTTTTCCATTTGGTAAAAACTTTGTTTTGTAAACCCATCTGCATCTGACAAGTTTTCCTCCGTTTGGAAGAGGAAAAATATCCCAAGTATCATTCGCCAATAAGGAGAGATATTATTCATTCATAGATTCATCCCAATATGGATGACCGGAGGCTTCTTCAAAGGTTTTTGGATCAATTTTTTCTGGAACTTGAGCCAATAAGGAAGAGGATCTTTCGAACTGAGAACGTGTACGTCATCGATCAGCAGGGTCACCTGCAATAGAACCTACTGCATCTTGAGTAGAGGAGACCCATCTTGGAAGCGGTGGAGTATAAGGAACAATTTCAAGAGGTGGAGGATGATTTTCATCCTTGCTGTCACCATCTGAACTATAAGGAATGCTATTAAAAATAGAATAGAGATAGAGAGAGTTGGCACATATGTCGAATCAGGCTCGTAGGCCAAAGGTGGCACACCCACTAAACTAGGCTCATAGGCCAATATATTTTCATCAAATTTTACATCTCTTCTAATAATTATATTTTTGTATTTTGGTTGAATACGTCTATATCCTTTGACATCTTCAGAATATCCAACAAAAAATAATTTTTCACCCTTAGGTTCTAAGGATTTATGTTTTTCATCTGGAATATGGGCCCAAGCATCACTTCCAAAAACATGAAAGTGACTTACATCTGGTTTGATTGAGCTCCAACCATCTTCTAGAGTTATATTCATTAAAACCTTAGTAGGAGTGTGATTTACTATGTAATTTGCACATTTAATGGCTTCTGCCCAAAAATTGAGACCAAGTCCTTTAGATTGAAGCATACAATTAGCCATTTCTTTTAAGGTGGGATTCTTCCTTTTAGCTACACCATTTTGTTGTGGAGTATATGGAATGGTATGTTATAATATAATTCCATGCTCAGTACAGAAGTTGATAAATTTGTTGTTAACATATTCTCCTCCATTGTTTGATCTTAAATTAAGAATTTGATGACCAGATTGTTTCTCAAAAAAGGCATTAAAGGCCAAGAACATGTTAAAAAATTCACTCTTGAGTTTAAGAAGTATACCCAAGTGTGTCTGGAAAAATCATCAATGAATTTAAGAAGTACTTGCAACCAGTGAAAGAAACAACAGGAAGTGGACCACATAAATCACTGTGCACAAGCTGCAAAGGGGCTGAAGCATGCCAAGAGGCACGTTTGTCAAAACTATCCAGATGATGTTTTCCAAGAACACATCTGGAGCAAACACCATCTTGGAAAGATACCATAGGAAGACCCATCTCCATATTTTCCTTACATAGAGTTTGAAAGGACCGATAGTTTAAGTGACCAAATCGCTCATGCCAAAGTTTGCTCACTTCATCATTGAGAGAAACAAAAATGGGGGAAGACATGATGACCCAAAGTTGTGAAACTTATACAACCTTGTGGAATCATCAGCAATGCCAGTAGCTAAAATATGTTTAGGATATTTGAGGTCCTTGATTACAACATCATGGAGTGAGAATTATACTATTTTCCCTTCACCTGAATGAGTTATCTGATAAACAAAGAGAAGGTTTCATGACAAGGTAGGAACACATAGTACATCATAAAATTGACCATTATCGAGATGAATGGTTCCAGATCCCACAACACTAAGAGATCTATCATCACCAACATAAATATGTTTGGTGTTACAATCATTTAAAGAAGAAAACATGGCTTTATTTTTGGCCATGTGATAAGAAGCTCCAGAATTAATGAGCCACTTATGAGAATGAGAAGAGGAAGATAATTTTAATGCATAACCAGATCTTGATGCTTGACAACCACAAGTAGAAAGTGCCATTCCTGAAGATGAAGGTGAAGAGTGCTCCAAATTGATGTTGTGATTCTTCATTGTTACTTCTAAGGCTTCCATCTTATTAAAACATTTGGACTCTAATTTTCCATCACGATTGAAAAAGTTGCAATGTCTATCTATCTTCTTTCCTTTTTCTTTATATCCCTTATCATTTTGGTGAGTTGCTTTTTCAGTTTGTGGCTGAAATTTCTTAGGACCCTTCTTTGGTTTCGGAACATAATTTTTAGGATACTTCTTCTTGGGATTCTTTTTATATGATTGTTGTTGGGCTACTAAGGCTTTCTTATAAGCATTTCCAGAAGTGATAAGACCAAGGTGTAAGCGTTTTTCTTGTTGTGGCTAAAATTGCTTAGGACCATTCTTTGGTTTCGGAACATACTTTTTAGGATACTTCTTCTTGGGATTATTTTTATATGATTGTTGTTGGGCTACTAAGGATTTCTTAGAAGAATTTCCAGAAGTGATAAGACCAAGGTGTAAGATTTTTTCTTGTTCTCTTATCAAAGAATCACAAAAGGAATCAAAAGAGGGATTCTTGTATGTGGTTCCTGAAGAAATGATGGCTTCTCTAGTGGAATGGAAAGTGGAAAAAAATACAGAGTAAATAGGGTGAAGCTTATCAAGAATGAAATAGATGAGGCTACTATCTTCCTTTTTGACCTTACAACCTTCTAAAAGAAGTCGAAGGGTCTTGAATTTGGACAAAAATTCTTCAATAGAGGAGAAATTATTAGGGTCCTGTTGAAGCCTAGAAAATCTCTGCTTCAAACATCAGGGATAACCACCCGGTCGGGACCTTAGGACAGCTCCTTTTCCGTTTGGTATGGTGGCTCCGACTGGATTTAAAGGACCAGTTTCCTTATAACTAAATGGATTGGATTGGGTGGGTGAAAATGGGACTAAATTAACTAAAATAAAACTATCTAATCTAAGCTAAATACTGATAAATAAATTCTAATACTAACCCGGGTAATAACATGTGAATACAACTTAAGATTGTTTCAATCCAATAATAACCATGAAAATGTATTATTAATCAAATTGAAATATGCAGAAACAAATAAAGGTAACTCTGTTTAAGAAATTAAACAGAGTTATAATAGCATATTGCATTCATCATTGTATACCATTTACATGTAATTATGAAAAAATAACGTTTTCAATTATACTCAGAAATGATATATAAAAGAGAGCGTTGTGAGAACAAATACATATAAATGATAGCAATCTTAAAACGAATATCATACAACAACAGAAATCAACAGCAAACAGATAGAAATACATTGTTCATCTTGATGACTTCCAGATGCAATCTGATACTCTATCCAGCAATTATAATGCAAAATCGAATTCTAAAGGTACAGAAATGCAACACTTCAAAGATAATTTCGCATAAAAATCACCAGATGTGATCCTTTCCAAAATATATAAGACAATGGAGTATAGAAATGCAATCTCCAAGTCTAAAAGTATTAAGATCCAGGACCCCTATCTCTCTGCATGAGAGGGGTTTAAATACTACTTTCACTAACTCTAAAAATAGTTTATTACAAAAATTAAGGATTCGGTTCAATGACCGTCCTTTTCCTACGCTAAAATACAGTGAAATTAAAACTAAATCTATCTAACTATGAACTTTATCTTTGCTCTTGCAGACATCTAGCATAGTTTTGAGAAGATGCGGTTAACCGACTTCAAAATTCAGCTGTCTTGAAAAGACAAAGTTGGCAAGCTTAGGAACAATTTCCCCTGTTGCCCCTTTCTGCTCTTGTGTCATGCTCCTATCATACTTTAGCCAGAGTAGTTTCTTTTTATCGATTTGACCTTTTGCAGTAATTTTCCTCTGTGCCGAACCCGTTCTACATCTTTTCCTCTACTCAATATCAAATGTTTTGAATTTGGTTAACGTTTCTTCATTTTATCTAACAATAATTTCAAGTCTTTTAAACTCCTGGCTTTTCTCAACAAGAGCTTTGTGTTTCTCTGAGAACTCTTGACTTCCAACAGCTTCTTTGTTAACTTCTAAAAGCTCTATAGCGGATAATTTTGGCAAACTCACATACCTTATCTTGTGGTAGAAACTGTGTCAATTTGCCCCCTTGGATATTGAACTTGTGAACAGTGTGTAAAACATCCTTTTTTGGTACTGTCCACCCGTGCTTGTTTTTCTTCAATGGTTCATCTCTTTTGGTCCATTCCTGTGTGCATTCTGAGAAATTTGCATGTTCTCTGTCAAATTCTTTCATGAATTGCTCATTATAAGGCGTATGAGGTTCCGGCAGCTTATACATTAATCTCACATCTTCTACGGTGAATGACCCAATTAGCTCTTCAGACTGAGTCTTGAATTGCCTGTCTGAGATATCTGTGCTATCCAGCACCCATCTCACCATATCTGTATATGGGAGAATCCTTGGCCTTGCTACAATTCTGTGCAGGAATGAGCAAGCCAAGTCTCTAAGGGTTGCTTCAGACGTATCTTTTGAACCGGCTGTAGCTGCAACTTTCAACACCACAGGGTTTTCATCCTCTAATAGATTATACATTCCTTCCCAAGTGGATATGCCCGCATCCTTGTTACAGGCGGTGTCTGCGTATAGCGAAGCCATTTCTTTGTTCTCAGAACTTGAGCTCTTCTCCTTCTTACCCATAATGTATAGTGGAAGCTTTGTATAGTGATCCACTCCTTCGTGCCTGCGTTTTACTAATAAATGAGAGTAATGATAATAGAAAGGTGACGAGACTGTTTTGAATATGAACGCGGATGAAATATAATATTTAAATTATGAAACGACTTCCAATCTAAACAAAATCTCTTTTCACATTAATAATTACTCCAATCATTTAATATAGTCATTAAAGCGCATAACGGATTTGACACATGGGAAGATTGCCTCGAGATAGCGCGCTTATGTGAATCTGCGACATTGCGATGTGCGATTTGCTGCGCAATATCGCAATATCGCAATGTCGCAATATCGCGATATGAAATCATCACAGTCATAACTTATCGCAAAAGCAGGAACTGCGTAACAGCGCAAAGCGCATATCGCAAAAATGATAAAAGCACATATCGCAAACGCGCAGAATCACAAAAAGCGCACAATCGCAAAATGAAATCATCGCAAAAGCGCAAAATCCCAAAAGCGCATAATAAATCAGAGCGTAAAAGATATTTGTTAATCATTTCTGTTTTCTGCGCTATGCGATCTGCGATCAATGCTTTTTGTATAGACTATTTTTGTTATGGATGCGTTATATCGTTTCAAGAGCAAATTTTATTATAATCTATCATAAACTTTATATTTTCGAAATATTCTCTCAAAGCGATTTTTGTAGGTTTATGATAGAAAATTTTATTTTCTAAAGGAAACAAATCCTAATTGATTTTTTTGGATTTTAACTAAGGGTCCCCATTTTATTTAGTATTATTACTAATATTAACCAAAAAGGGGAGGTTGTTGCTAGCCACAACAATTGGCGATTCACTGGAAGAAACAATTATCTCTGAAAAATAAAATGAACATTCTATCTTTAGTAAGTAAAATTTTTTAAGGATGATGAAAACTTATCTAAGAATTATTCAAAATAAAATGTAACTATGAAAGAAAAATAAAAATCATTTCATAATTCCTTTCTAGTTCTTTGAGAAAAAATAAAAACATTTTGGGTTATCTCAAGCTTTGATTGGTGTTAATAATAAAGTAAGTGGATCTCTTCGAATTTTGGTTTTATAATATACTCTATTGTCATAGGTATTGCCTCTGCTGCCAGCAAACGTTTATAGTCTCGACAGGGTTACCTTTAAACCATTAACCAGTCATTGTCCCATCCAATTAAAATTATGACCTTTTAAAAGATAAATTCATAAGATTTATTATCTCATGTTTTTTTATCTTTTATTTATTTTTTTACTTTAAGAGCCATTGTTCTGGTTTGGTGGCCAGTTGATAACAATGCCATTCACTAGTTATAATTAAACTGAACAAGCTGGCTCGTGATGAGACCCCTTGTCTTATATTTATAAGCCATTACCCTGTTTTGGTATGCAGTATTGGTAACGTCAGTTTTATCATTCCTTATGAACATAGTAAGTCGGCTCATAATGAGACCTCTTATCTCTTAAATTTTCGTATAATTTCTTAGAATTATATTCTAAAAAATCACAACTTAAATGGATGGGGTGAAATAGTTTTATCCTTAAGAACCAATGGATGACAATTTTCAGAGTTTTTTGAGTTCCAAAACTTTGAAAAACTTTACTTTTACAAATAACCTTTCTCTGCTTGATAAACTTCTAATGATTTTACATTTTCCTCAATATTTCAAAAGATCATGTAAATGATTGAAATAATCTTTTCAAAGTTTAAACATCTTATTTTAAACTACTCAAAAACTATGATCATTTACTTTAAAAATTCTTATTTACATAAAATAAATATTTATAATATTTTTCGGAAGAAATTTTCTTAAATAGTAAACAGTCAATCAGGGACTTATTAACGACCTTTATTTGTAACAACAAAAACAATCAAAATCTGCAGAAAGAAATATGTACAGTTTAAGAAGGGGTTACCTCCTTAGGAAAAGAATTTCTTTAAGATAAGCCCGTTTACAGGAAGAGGTTCTCTCTTACCTATTAGATCTTGGAGTATGTATGTATTTGAGCCTATCTTCTCAACGATCTGAAATGGTCCAAGCCACATTTTCTGAAATTTGGTATGTTTACCTTTTTCTTCGTATGCTTTATCCCATTTCAAAATGAGATCACCAATTGATAAAAGTTTTGAGCCGGTAGAACTTGCATCAAAAGAATATTTTACAAGCTGTTGATGTTTTTCATGAGTAATTTTTGCTTTATCCCTATCTTCTTCTAGTTTAAGGATTTGATCGTATCTCAATTGAATAGATGATGAAGGATTTTCTTCAATAAAATGCACTAGGGCTAATGATGGAAGAGTTAAATTTGAAGGTATCACAGCTTCTTTTCCATAAACCAGATTAAAAGGTGAAGTCCTTATCGAAGCTTTTTCAGTGATACGATCAGCCCATAACGCAAAGATTAAAGATTTGTGCCAATTCTTTTGATTTTGATCAATGGCTCTTTTAATAATTTTGATAAGGTTTTTGTTAGTGGATTCAGCCAAACCATTACCTTGTGGATAATAATTTGCTGAATATTTTAATTTAAAACCTCTTTTGACTTCAAATTCAATTAAAATATTACCAGAAAAGTAAGATGCATTATCAAAAACAAGAGCTTGAGGTACACCAAACCTGGTTATGATGAATTGATCTATGAAATCAATAATTGCATCAGAATTGGCTACCTTCAAAGGAATTGCCTCTACCCATTTTGTAAAGTAATCAGTTGCAGTAAGGATGTACTTATGTTGTTTGGAAGAATGAGGTACTATTTCACCAATAATATCAAGTCCCCATTGTTCAAATGGTTGTTCAATAGTTACTGGTTGCAAAGGAAAAGCTGGTTTCCTTTGTCTTCCACTTGCAGTCTGACAAATTTGGCACTTCCTTACATAATCATGTGTATCTTTAAAAAGGGTAGGCCAGTAATAACCAGCGCGAATTATTTTGTGAGTTGTAGTATCACCTCCAAAATGACCTCCTGCTGGTCCATCATGTAGTTCCTGCAAAACTTTTTCAGCTTCAGTTTTTTCAAGACATCTTAATAAAATTGAATCATAATTTTTTCTAAATAACACATTATCAATAATCTCATATTTAATAGCTTTTAACCTTAAAGCACGTTTACTCTTATAGCTGAGATTAGAAGGAGCATACCCATTTTTCAAGTAATAGATGAGATCAGCATACTGAGAATCAACATCTATAACACTTATCTGACTTACTTGAATATCTTGATTTGAATCTTGATCTTCTGGTATGTTATGAGCTCCTGCCAATAATCTGCAAAAACCTTGTCCTCTAACAATCTTGGCTGGTTTAATAACAACATCATATTCTTGCAAAGTTGTTACCCAGTTAGCTCTCTTTTCTCATACTTCTCTCTGAATTAATAATTGCCTCACTGCAGAGAATGGGACAATGATTTTTGTATGTGTTTTTAAGAGAAAAGGTCTGAAATATTTGATTGATTTAAACACAGCAAAGGCTTGTTTTTCAACGTCAGAATAATTAAGCTCAGCTCCTTGCAGATTTGAACTAAAGAAAGAAATAGGTGCTTCAATTTCTTGATCATTGAGTTGTGTCAAAACGGCTGCATAGGATGTTTCAGTGGCCAAAGTATACAAAATAAAATCTTTAGAAAAATCTGGGGTATTCAATGCTGGTGCATTAATGATTGTTTGTTTGATTGAATCAAAAGCTTCCTTTTCTTTATGCGTCCATTTGAATATTGAATTCTTCTTGATCATATTTTTCATAGGTAAAACAATTAAAGAAAAATCAGGAATTAATCTTTTTACAAAATTGATCTGTCCAAGAAATGATTGCATGGATTTTTTGTTATGTGGTAAAGAAATATCAGAAATTTCTTTTACTCTTTCTGGATCAATATATATTCCATCTTTTGACAAAACAAACCCTAAGATTTTTCCTTCATCTAAAGCAAAGAAAGATTTCTTTGGATTTAAGGAAATACCAAACCTTCTACATCTTTCAAAAAATTGCTTTAAGTCATGTAGATGATTGGCTCTCTTTTTTGAAAATACCGTTATGTCATCAAGATAAACAACAACAGATTTATTGATCAGACCTTTAAATGCAATGTCCATGGCTCTTTGAAAAGTTGCTCCTGCATTTATTAGACCAAAAGGCATTTTCTGATAAGCATAAGTTCCCCATTTTGTTCTGAAAGTTGTCTTCAATCTGTCATCTGGGTGAACTAAAACTTGATTATACCCTGAAAAACCATCGAGAAAAGACATAAGTTCAGAACCAGCTACCTTTTGAAGTATTTGTTCCATGGTTGGCAATGGGAAATTGTCTTTTAAACATGCTTTGTTTAGATTTCTAAAATCAATACAGATTCTTATATCACCATTCTTCTTTCTTACAGGTACCATATTGGAAACCCAATTAGAGTGTCTGACTGGAAAAATGATCTTGGCTTTCAAAAGTTTATTGAGTTCTGATTTGATTTGACTCTCGAGATTTGGATGGATTTTTCTCAGTTTCTATTGAACAGGTTTAACATCAGGAAGCATTGGAATCGTGTATTGAATAATCGAAGTATCATATGTTTTTAGATCATCATAATTCCAAGAAAAAACTTTTTTATACTTGTTCAGCAATTTAATGAATGCACTTCTTTCCTCTGGTGTTAAATTGAGTCCTAAATTAATGTTTTGAGGTTTAGAATCAGAACCAAGATTTACTAATTCAAACTTCAAAGTGGAACTTTGAAGTTTTGTATTAACAACTTTCTTGAATCTGTCCTTCATATCATATAAGTCCTCCAATTTAACAACAGATTTCGGAATAGGATTTTCATTACTTTTTGAAGCAATTTGTAAATCATGATCTTCTTCATCAATAATTTGATCATCATATGATTGGTCTGAAGTCATGAAATTTAAAATATCTTGATCATGATAGAAAACTCTCCAGTTTGTGACATTGTCTGGGACAGATGGACGAAAGATCAATTCTACAGAAAACCTATCAGGACTGCAGTCTTCAGCAGGTAGGAGTTTAGATGCAACATTAGCTAACAAGTCAGCCGATGTATTTTGATTCCTAGGAATAGGAGAAATATTAAATGCTAAAAAATGAGTGGTGAGATCTTGTACTAGGGTTTGATAGTGTTTAAGATGTCCTAAAAGGCAATGAATAGTATTCCTAACTTGTTTGATTACAATTTTGGAATCACCAAAGACTTTCAAGTATTTAACATTTAACCCTATGGCTTTATAAAGTCCTTGAACCAAGGCTTCATATTCTGCAGTATTGTTAGTACACTCAAATACTAATCTGCATGATAACATAGTTTTCTCTCCATTCGGATCAGTCAATATGCATCCAGCTCCAGCTCCATCACTAGACTTCGATCCATCAAAATATAACGACCAAAATAAAGACTTATCTATTGGCTTATCTACAATTAAATCTGAAGTGTTTACAATTCTGGAAGAATCAGACTCTGAAAAATTCTCTATCTGAGAAACAAAAGTATTTACAGAAAAAGGAGACTGAGGAGCTTTGAAATTTCCAATAAATGATTCAGCAGAATATCCTCCAAGAATATTGTTGTTAAATGCCACCGTTTCATTAGGTTGTTCAAATTCAGTGACAGTGTGTGTCATATGCTTTTCTCGTTCAATTTTAATTTGATTTGGTTTCCCTTTATAAGGAAGCCACATGTGTGAATAATCAGTCGAGATGTAACCATTAAGTTTCGCAGACCAGTCCCTGCTCAAGATTAATCCATAGAATTCAGGAATATCTGCAATCAAAATATCAATTCTTTGGAAAATCCTAGGATCAGAAGCTAATCTGATTGTGACTGAATTGATTTCCCCTACCACTTGAACTTTGGATCGATCCAGCTGAACAATATGTACTGCTGATTTCTGTGGTTCAATATTCAATTTAGCACAGACAGATGTAGGCATTATATTGGAGGAAGCTCCAGAATCAATTAAACAATTGTGCAGATTTTTATTGTACATCTCATAAGTCAAAAGAAAAGGAGGAGTTTGAGAATTTGAATTTTCCCCAATGAGCACAGTATCAGTAGCATCTACCTTATCGGGTGGCTTACCAGTTCCTCTTGCTGCTTTTGCCACTACACCGCTTGGTACAGGAGCAATTGGTGTAGCGTTAAGTTCTTTTAATAACAACTTTTGCTGGTGTTTTAGTTTGATGAGTTCATGTAAGGAAATGTTGGCTTTGATCTTTTTCATGTCTTCGACAATGTTGTATTCCATGGGTTATGACACTACTAAAGTTTTGGCTGTCGATGTGAGAGGATTAGAAGAAAATGGCTGATTTTGAGTAGGTAATGGAGAAGTTTTCTTCACAGTGGGTTTGTCTTTGGTACTTGGAGTTGCAATTTTCTTTTTTGGAACTGTTTTTACTGGTTCTGCTGTAGATTTACTCCTAGTACTTACAGGCATAGCTTCTTCACTATCATAATTAGGGAGAATAAAATCCCACATTCCATTTAATTCAGCTATTTCTTCATTTTCGTCCTCTTGATCTGATACTACAGATGTATCTTCTTCTTCTTCCTCTTCTTCTGATTCTGCATTAGAGATTGTATTAGGAGGTTTAGATTCAACTTGGTTCTTTCTAAAATTCCGGAATGGTTTCTTGGTGGAAGTTTCAGCTACTTGTTTTTTTATTTCGACCATTTCATTTGACATGGTTTTAAGAACTTTCTGTAAACCTTCCATGTCATATGGATCTTTAGCCTTTTTCTTTGAATCATCTCTAAAGCTGGCCTTCTTTGATTTCCTTTCTTCAAGAGCATTTTTCTTTTCCAGAGAAGTGATACGTTTTTCAACTGCAATATCTTCTTTCATACTTTCGGCTAATGTGGGCTTTGCAGCTCTGTCTACGAAAATTGCTATGTTTGAGGGTAAGGCAGTAATGTACCATTCAATTTTGACCTGCTCACTTGGCTTGGAATCAGTGGGAATTTTGTTCAAGAGCTTATTGAATCGGGAATTAAACTCCTTAATTGGTTCTTTGGGTTAAATTTTCAAATTTGAGAGATCATTAGGTAAAGTTGCAATTGATCGGTCATCTCCAAATTTGGTTAAAAATTGATCTGCAAAAATGTCCCAACTTGTTATAGATCCTGATGGTAATGAAAAAGACCATGATCCTGCTATTCCTTGAAGGGTGTAAGGAAATAGTCTAACTACAACATCCTCCTATGTGACTCCATTCAAATTAATGGCCAGCATAAAGTTATTGATATGTTCTTCAGCTGGAATGTTAAGATCTGGGCTAAAATTTGGAAGCCATTTTCCAGGATTGTCTGGTAAATCGTGTAAAGGTGCAGCCATGTTGACTGCTCCTGGAGTAGACCATGGTCTCTGTGCCATTGTTGGGATGAATATTGGAGGGACAGTAGAAACTGGTGGTGTTTGGATAGAAGTTGTTGGAATGAATGATGTTGAGACTGATGAGGATTGAGGAGAAGATGTTTGTGGAGATGATATGGAAATGACTGTACTTTGTTGAGAAGGGATTTCGGAAACAGGTATTTGGATATTATAGGTTGAACTTGCTGATTCCGATTGTGTTTTTCTTGTTTTAACTCTACTAGGTAAAGGGAATTCTTTGGGAGAGATACCAAGTTTTTCACTTTGAAGCCTAGTAAGAGGTTTTGAAGAAACAAATTTTGAAGTTACACTACCTTCAGATATTTCAGACTCTTCAAGAAATAATGAGAATCCTTTCAATTTATGAATTAAATCTTGAACTTCAGGAGACTCAGGATGTTGATCGTCTGAATGTTTAAAGATTTTGGTAGTGGGTGTTTGAATATTTTCTGCAATTTCTTCTCTAGGATTTTGAATTTTAGAAGAAATTGAAGAAGTTAATGAGGGTGTTTTGCTCTCGGAATGGCTTGTGGATAGAGGTTTACTTGCCATTCATAGCTCAGGCCCTCCTTCTAGCGCAAAAAATGTTGAAGCCTAGAAAATCTCTGCTTCAAACATCGGGGATAACCACCCGGTCGGGACCTTAGGACAGCTCCTTTTCCGTTTGGTATAGTGGCTCCGACTGGATTTAAAGGACCAGTTTCCTTATAACTAAATGGATTGGATAGGGTGGGTGAAAATGGGACTAAATTAACTAAAATAAAACTATCTAATCTAAGCTAAATACTGATAAAGAAATTCTAATATTAACCCGGGTAATAACATGTGAATACAACTTAAGATTGTTTCAATCCAACAATAACCATGAAAATGTATTATTAATCAAATTGAAATGTGCAGAAACAAATAAAGGTAACTCTGTTTAAGAAATTAAACAGAGTTATAATAGCATATTGCATTCATCATTATATACCATTTACATGTAATTATGAAAAATAATGTTTCAATTATACTCAGAAATGATATACAAAAGAGAGCGTTGTGAGAACAAATACATATAAATGATAGCAATCTTAAAACGAATATCATACAACAACAAAAATCAACAGCAAACAGATAGAAATACCTTGTTCATCTTGATGACTTCCAGATGCAATCTGATACTCTATCCAGCAATTATAATGCAAAATCGAATTCTAAAGGTACAGAAATGCAACACTTCAAAGATAATTTCGCATAAAAATCACCAGATGTGATCCTTTTCAAAAAATATATAAGACAATGGAGTACAGAAATGCAATCTCCAAGTCTCACGGTATTAAGATCCAGGACCCCTCTCTCTCTGCATGAGAGGGGTTTAAATACTACTTTAACTAACTCTAAAAATAGTTTATTACAAAAATTAAGGATTCGGTTCAATGACCGTCCTTTTCCTAGGCTAAAATACAATGAAATTAAAACTAAATCTATCTAGCTATAAACTTGATCTTTGCTCTTGCAGGCATCTAGCATAGTTTTGAGAAGATGCGGTTAACCGACTCCAGAATTCAGCCGTCTTTAAAAGACAGAGTTGGCAAGCGTAGGAACAATTTCCCCTGTTGCCCCTTTCTGCTCTTGTGTAGCCAGAGTAGTTTCTTTTTTTTATCGATTTGACCTTTTGCAGTAATTTTCCTCTATGCCGAACACGCTCTACATCTTTTTCTCTACTCAATATCAGTTGCTTTGAATTTGGTTAATGTTTCTTCATTTTATCTGACAGTTATTTCAAGTCTTTTCAACTCCTGACTTTTCTCAAGAAGAGCTTTGTGTTTCTCTGAGAACTCTTGACCTCCAACAGCTTCTTTGTTAACTTCTAAAAGCTCTATAGAGGATAATTTTGACAAACTCACATACCTTATCTTGTGGTAGAAACTGTGTCAATTTTCCCCCTTGGATATTCGAACTTGTGAACAGTGTCTAAAACATCCTTTTTTGGTACTGTCCACCTGTGCTTGTTTTTCTTTAATGGTTCATCTCTTTTGGTCCATTCCTGTGTGCATTATGAGAAATTTGCATGTTCTCTGTCAAATTATTTCATGAATTGCTCATTATAAGGCGTATGAGGTTCCGACAGCTTATACATTAATCTCACATCTTCTACGGTGAATGACCCAATTAGCTCTTCAGACTGAGTCTTGAATTTCCTGGGCGAGATATCTGTGCTATCCAGCACCCATCTCACCATATCTGTATATGGGAGAATCCTTGGCCTTGCTGCAATTCTGTGCAGAAATGAGCAAGCCAAGTCTCTAAGGGTTGCTTCAGACGTATCCTTTGAACCGGCCGTAGCTTCAACTTTCAACACCACAGGGTTTTCATCCTCTAATAGATTATACATTCCTTCCCAAGTGGATATGCCTGCATCCTTGTTACAAGCGGTGTCTGCGTATAGCGAAGCCATTTCTTTGTTCTCAGAACTTGAGCTCTTCTCCTTCTTACCCATAATGTATAGTGGAAGCTTTGTATAGTGATCCGCTCCTTCGTGCCTGCGTTTTACGAATAAATGAGAGTAATGATAATAGAAAGGTGACGAGACTGTTTTGAATATGAACGCGGATGAATATAATATTTAAATTATGAAACGACTTCCAATCTAAACACAATCTCTTTTCACATTAATAATCACTCCAATCATTTAATATAGTCATTAAAGCACATAACGGATTTGACACATGGGAAGATTGCATCGGGATAGCGTGCTTACGTGAATCTGCGACATTGCGATGTGCGATTTGCTACGCAATATCGCAATATCGCAATGTCGCAATATCGCGATATGAAATCATCACAGTCATAAAACTTATCGCAAAAGCAGGAACTGCGTAACAGTGCAAAGCGCATATCGCAAAAATCATAAAAGCACATATCGCAAATGCGCAGAATCACAAAAAGCGCACAATCGCAAAATGAAATCATCGCAAAAGCGCAAAATCGCAAAAGCGCATAATAAATCAGAGCGTAAAAGATATTTGTTAATCATTTCTGTTTTCTGCGCTATGCGATCTGCGATCAATGCTTTTTGTATAGACCATTTTTGTTATGGATGCGTTATATCATTTTAAGAGCAAATTTTATTATAATCTATCATAAACTTTTAATTTTCGCAATATTCTCTCAAAGGGATTTTTGTAGGTTTATGATAGAAAATTTTATTTTCTAAAGGAAACAAATCCTAATTGATTTTTTTTTTTGGATTTTAACTAAGGGTCCCCATTTTATTTAGTATTATTACTAATATTTATGCAGGAGGTTGCTGCTATTACGAGTCAAAAGTGCGCATCTCATTTTCAGCTAGTGAAAGCCCTTATTTGATTTTGAATTCCAAATACAATGTTTAGCTTATCCGGGGATTCATGAGGGGTGTCATTTCCAAGGATATAGAAATCTAAGATCTTGAGCAATGGACATTCCTATCAACCCTCGTGCTTGATCTTGTTTATTTTCCCATTTAGTGACTTTATCATCATCAAAAGGTTTAGATTTCTACCTACTATTTGAAACATTTTGTCATGCCCTTTACTTGCTACATGCATCTACGTGTAGAGCTGACCATTGGAAATAATTGATGCTTCGTTATGAATAATCGGGCATCCAATTTCCATTTTTTGTTTAAAAACCTTAAGGCGATCCATCCCGACCTTTCTTCTCCAATGGAAATATCGTGAAAAATTAGGTTGCTACAGCTCGAAAAAATGGCTTTCGGATTGAAGAAGTTATGCCTTTTGAAAAATTTGAGTTGTAGATCTTGGAAACGATTCGCGGGCGGAAGCGGTGTGGTTTAAAAAAATAAAATTCCACCTTTGAACAATACAAAAGAAGCTTGAGAAGGAGACTTGAACCCAAGACCTCTATTCTCATAAACTAACCTCACCAAGTGAAGGATAGTAAAAGGATCATGTTATTGTTTGAAAAGTAGAAAGGTTTTCTCTTTTTTGAACTCTTTGGTGTGCATGCCTTTTCTTGCACAAAAAAACAGCTGACGAGAGAGAAAAAAGAAATAGCTAATGAAGAAAGATTTGACGCATAATGCCATATTTTCCATTAGCCTTCGCGGCAACTATCATCATTTTCACTAACTTTCGATTTCCCGAGATGCTTCCGATGCGAGGAAAGAGCCTACTGCTATAGCATCCCTTTTTCCTGATTTTACAGTTTGAGATCAGACATGCTATGGCCGCACATACACGAGAAGAGTGTAGATCCGGAAAATAAATAAAACATAACACAACGAAAAAGGAAATAAAATAAATAAAGCTGAACTATGTAATCTCTTTATAGCTCGGATGCTTTATACCTCCGGATCTATATGTACAACATACTTGGCAAAGTGGTAAATCCTTTTCGCATGAAACAAAAGGAATTACTCACTGTAGCGAGGTCTCCGGACACAATGGAGAAATGTATCCGAAACCCAAAGAAATGTTTAGAAATTAGTATATCTACAAAGTGACATATACGCATGCGGTGGAAATCGGCTTCACTGTTTGATAGTCAACAATGGTAGCGTATGCCCTCGAAAATAGCTCTAATCGAGCTGTGGAGCTTTACGTAAGTTTCGTGTAGATCAGAAAACAAGAGGCTGCAATATGCAAACTCGGTACACCGAGCATAATCACGTATGGTGAAAACCCTCAAAGAGGAAATAGTCCATGTGCTGTGCCAGCCACGGCCACTTTTAGAGGAAATTTATTAATATAAAAAGAAAAGTTACATGTGTTTCTCTCATAGTATGGTTACTAGAAAAATTGCCCTCATTCTATCTTTAAATAGAGATCATGGATCAGTGGAGTGTCGAGGCCAACGCAGATGCAAAAGTAGTACGATTATCCCAGAGGTGAGAGATAGTACATAGGATCTTCTACAAATAGTGGCCGTGAGTTATAAGTTACCATGTGTATATGGTAAAGAAAACACACTTTACCTCTCACTCTACACTAGACTAAAGTTATTATTAAATATTTCCTATGTCGTGAATATCCCTGACGATTAATTGTGGATTAATTAATGGTTAAGTGGAGTTTTTAAATGGTGGTTAGCATGGCACAAACTGACGTAAATATCCGAATTAGAAATCGAATTAACGCTCATAATTGGGGATTAAGGGTTAATAACCCATAGTTTAAAATTAATATTGGGTTGGAGCCTCTACTCCTGGTCAACGAGTATAGTAGTCATATGGTAGAGAGTACAGTGTTGGCCCTTTGGGCTGGCCCTTCATGCCTCCACCTGCAAATTTAATTAAACTTCAAATAGATGTTGGATCCATTGTATGTTAGAGACTCAAAACGCTGGTATGGTGGGCTGAGGCAGCAGTGGTCAGTGTGGGGAGTTCGTGGGTTTGATCTTCGACCCTCTTACGCCAACAATTTTTCTTCATAATATCTTAATTTGACCCACCATATAGTCAAATTTCGACCATGGTATAAAATTAACCATATTTTTTCTGCAGAGGCACGTCATGACCTTGAGAGATGGCGAGTGTCGGCAACATCCCATTGGTTCATCAAAACCACTGCAAGTGTGCCACATGCGAGAAACTCATACCAAACTCTCTATACAGCGAAGTGTTAACTACCTCATTAGCGTGGGAGGAAAACCAAGATTTTGACATTTGACCCTATTTGACCCTCTTTTCTCTTAATTCACTTAGCTTTGGCTTGACGATATCAAAGGCTCTAAATTTCACATGCGACATGCTGTTTTGAGTGAAACCTTGAGCTTTATCTGAGTCATTCCTAGTTTAGGTGAGATTCTGAGCACTTTGAATTTTTGGTAATTTTTTGCCCACAGATACAAGGTTTTAGATCACTCCTTGCTTGAGAGGTTTTATGGACCCGCCAACGTTGGTTATACGTATTAAGAGTTTGAATCTTATTATCTTTCGAGTTCTAGTAACTCGATTCCACTTGAAAAAATCTCCATGATAACTCACTTTGAGTTCTTGATATGCCTTGCCTTGTGTGTGGCTTGGCACCTCAAAAAATGTCCTCCTTTTCTTTCTTGGCCAAATCCAACTGTACTGACTGCTGCAGCTAATTAAACACTTCTATACCAAAGAAGTGATCTAGGTGCTGGAAAACCTAACTATTGGCCTTCTTTGAGAATCTTGTTCCTCCTTTGACACAAATGCATTGATGCAAGCTTCTCGCTGAAAGCAATTTCCCAAGAAGATGAAGCATCTCCAGAGTGGCTTGCACACAATGAGTTCCAACATCGGTAATAATAATAAAATAAATGAGCCATTATTTTTACCTCCCATGGTTCCAAATTCCACACTAGAAGAATGCATTCACTTTCTTCTCTTCGCTTCTTCTCGCCAGTCGACACATCAAATGGTCTGCAATGGTTGTTGTTTGTGCTACAAAATACTTTTAACATCCTCTCATTTGTTTTCCATCATCCTCTGGTGTTGACATGCTTCTCCTCATTCCATGATTTTGGGAATGAAGGCTAATCATGAGACCTCTCGCTCTAGAGTGGACCTTCCCAAAATCTCGTGACATATTGTCACAAGAAAAACCATTAATACTGAAAATCACATCATGCGCAAAACATAGCTTGATGACATATCCTTTTGCTCCACTAGAAGAAAAAAGGACAGTGGTGAGGGCGAAGAAATGTCACCATAAGCTCATGTGGGCTGAGGGTCAAAAGAACCTGCGAAACGACCAAAAATAAACGTCACGCAAAGGTGGCGTCACTGAAAAATCAGGTGTGGTGGCGACATTCGAGGATGCACTCACGATCAATAATTTATAAATGATGGATAATGACCGTCACCATTTCATATGAGCAATGACGGATGAAACTAGCCTCCATCACCAAAAGCTTGAACATCACCAAAGGTAGGCGTCACCGAAAGTATGTGTTGTGTGTGGCATGTGAGGTCCGTCGTGAATATTGATTATAATGAAGAATAGTGACCCTCACCATGTTCATATGTGAAAAACAATGGCTTTTTGAGAATGGACCTTTCATGGCCGTCACTATTGCTTTGCATATATATGGCAACGTTCGTTGTGAAGTCGTCACTCATTTCATATTTGGTGACGGTCCACGTAATGATAAGCTCATTGGTGATCAAGGTCCATGCACGAATAATGACTATAATGAAAAACAGTGGCCCTCACCATTTCATATTAACAACAACGGTTTGTGGTGTTGAGCTTTCATGTTCGTCACTGTGATGCATCTCTATGGTGGCATTCCTATGATCATGCACCATTTCATATTTTTGGTGAGGGTTGAGAAAATGTCACCATAGCTTATTAGGTGATGGTCATAAAAGAACATCTATCACCAAAAGACTAATCAACTTGCCATTCCCCATGAATGTCGGGCATGATGGAATCAAACCACCAACCTCACTGCTTGTAGAAGGAAGGTGCTCTTCCATTGAGGTAGCTCCTTTCATAATTAGACTCTTAAAAATTATATCTTGACACTTTATATATTTTAAAGTATAAAACTTTCAGTAAATTAAAGTCTCGACAATATTTTAATAAACAAGAAAAACATACGTGTTTTACATGACCAACGTACACTAGAAAACCATTGCTGATCCTTATCGACAGTAGAATAAGATATGTGCTACGGTGCTCGAGAACACATTCCTTATTAAAGCACATTCTTACCTTATAGTAAATCAAAGAGACAACACAACATCAACATACACAAAATTCCCTATTGATATATAATCTATAACTTACATATGAAGTTTAAAAAGATGTTCTGTCATCGATAAACTTTGTATCTCGAAAATCATGTATCTGTCATCTACATACTATGTTGTATAACATTTCCTTCCTATTTATCGGACAATTATATCATAGCATATGTCACACGTGTAACAATTGTGGTACATAAAGTAAGACAAATTTTCTCAAGAAAATGGATTGAAAAAGAGCTGTTAAACTATATGTTTGTCATCGAAGCTTTCAATTAGTTCCAACAAAAAACTAGTATAGAGTAGAAGAAATTAATATCATTCATAGGAAAAGAATAAGGCAATGTCCAAACTCATTCTTCATAGAAATATTAAAAGCTGAGTCACTATTTCCATACGTCAAATAGCTGAAATTTGTGCGAGTGGTCCAACATTTAGAGTAGGTCAGCGAGGAAGAATCGTCGATACCATCATTTTTTTCACTTTGCTTCATCGTTTACTGCTGATTTAGTCAGTACGGTTCACCCTTTAAAACATAATTCTACCACTCCCATTTGATTTTATTTACGTCGAGAGAATTGACATGACCTTCCCATTCTTTGTTTTAAATCAATCGATAACCATCCATCGATGATTATAAAGAATAAAAAATACACATGCAAAGGCCGAAACATATGCTTGATGTATACCTAATGTTTCGAGCCTCACATCTAGCTGCTACTAGTGCAGCTCCACCTAAAATAACATCCACGTGGGGTTTACAAAAACTTTTTTAAATCGGGCTCACAGTAAACCCGATCAAAGCCTACACATCCTTTTAATCAATATGATCTCTGACTTAAAATAAAAGTGGCTTAATATTGAATTTTATATCAACCATGTCAAGTAACACATCGGTGAGAAATAAATGCCCATGCATCTGGATTAGTGATATAAATAGTAATCCTAATAAAAGCTCTAAAATCAAACATATGAATTACAACTAAGAAACACAAATAAAACGGCTTACGGCCTGAGACCTGAGGTTTTACCTTTCAACCTTGTCTTTAAATAACTCTTCTTTATGCACAAAACATTAAAAATTTTCACACGTGCGGAGTGGAAGTGAGTATTGTAACAGTAACCTGCGATTAGAGTACGTAGCTCCCGACTACTTCTCAAGATCCTCCATTACTAGAATTTGGGAGCTCCACCAGATACATGCGAAAAACCATCACTTGCATGAAAATGAAATCTACATACTTGTAAAAATGGGAGGAAAAATAAAATCCACAGGTAAACGGTATGGGATAACTCATTTCACTGCCAAACGCGATTATATTTTTCTCTGAACAACAAAAAAATAAATCGGGAGAGAAACGTATTTTTGCTAAATTTTGACAATCATTTGCTTTTTCATATTATATGAGCAATCGAGTGAAAAATTTTGAGCCTAGAAATCTTATGTCATCATCGGGATTGTAGTAAAACATAAAAGGAACAAATCCAACTGGACAAATTATATAATACTAAACATAAGTATGGAGTATATACGGAGATAGGTATTTATTCGAGGACATTGTAACTTTTGTGAAAAATATGCAAGTTTAGCGACATTATATATAGCATGTCGATTATTGTTGGTATGGGAGAACGAGAAGAGATCATCAAGTCAATGACAGAAGCTTATCTGAGACCATTGTGTCATAGAAAGGACCAATGGCAAAGTTCACAACATAGTGTTGCGAGATTATAGAGCAAGAGGCCTTGTTTTTCCTGACCAAATCCCAATTGGTAGGGATGGGTAGAGGGGTCATATGTAGGTTGAGGGGCCCACCAAGTCCTTTAAAGGTGTGATCTATGAAATAACATAATTTTATGGTACCACTACCTTACCACTATATGTCGAGTATTCTGACGAACTCTCCATTAAGGAATTTCTTCAAATCTCAAAGTTCAAAACAATTAGACAACCCAAATACGTAGCTAAACAAGCTCATATTTGAGAAATTAGACACCCAGCTCGATGCCAGAGTCTCTATCTCACATTTATATATCCTAATTTCCGGACATTAAAATGACACTTTGCTTACTATTGTGAATTCAACCCAAAATGGCAAGAAGAAAAATATTGATCTGGATTCAATTTGTTGATATATACAGTTTTACACATGAATTTATTTAAACACTTATCTTGCAATATAAAACATATCTTAAGGATGCACAAACAATATGTTGCATCTTTGGTGCTAGTGTGTGAACAATTTCGTAACAATGCTTCTAGCGAGTAAGAGGAAACATTTCAAGCTTGCCTACGTCGTGTAATCTCGAACATTTGTCCTGCTGTGAGTTACGGGAATACATAACCACTTTCACCCTTAAGAAAAAATGTGGCTTCAAATAAATGAGTGAACTCTCCCAGCACAAATATGCTCTTAAGTATGGTATTGGGTTCTCATACTAGTGCCAGGTTTAAGAAGGTGCCAAAGAATTTAGATTTCTTCATACCGAAGTGATAGTGCGCTCAGGATTCATGACAACATATTCTTTAAAGAATTTCATATGGTAGAAAGCCTCCCAAAATATGTGCCCAGGGAAAACTACAGTTAAAATGGAAACATTTTTGTATAATGGATGTGATTCATAGCATTGTGACATTAGTACATCTGTTTTTTGATACATTTGAATCATTTATATATTTTTGGACGAGCCAATTTTTGATACTGTATCTAGCTCTAATTTAGTTTAAATTTTTAGGTTAACCATTTTATATGTTGCTCCACTTCATGTAATTTAATTAAATAGAGAATAAAATATATAGTGGTATTTTTTGTGTTCATGAGTAGTGTTGCAGCAATGTCGTAAGTAGAGTGCTAAAAGTCTTCAGCTATGCCCAATTAACAAAATTGGAGTGTCTTGGAGATAATAGTAAGAAAAATGCATGTAACATAATATCCTTAAATTTACAAATAAGAATATTGTGATGTGTGATTGAAAAAAATTCAATTCGATCATGGGTGAAATACTGGCTCCAAGTTGAATGAAATATCTCCAAAGCATTTTGGCAAAACAAATAGTATATGTGTCACTATTTTTTTCTCCTCTTCTTCATGTGGATGGCACTTAAGAAATTTATAAAAATAATGATAAATCTAAACTAGGGGCTATGTGGAACCTATCAATTCTCCTTGTGCTGTATATATTAAGAGAGTAATCAAAGTCCATGGGAATAGTAATTATGTCCATGTGAAGTCATGCCAGTAGTGTTTGCAGATGACAAGAAAGCCACCTAATAGTGACTCCTGGCAGTAGATTTGTAAATGGTCGTAAAGATATAAATAGGACCATATTGGAAATTTCCCACTGATTGGAGCCATATTTCACGAGTTCCTCTTATGATTGTGGATTCATCCAAATAAAATTAAGTTAAGAGTGGTTACTTCCAGAGTCAGAAGCTCGTTGATAATAGAAAAGGGTGGACCAACTGAAAAAATCTACATCTTGTCTCTCTTTTGAATACAGGTGTCTCATATTTGGAGGGTAAAGCTTTGCAATCGTTTAAATATTACAAATTTCTTAACCCAAAAGAAGTGATTTCGACCACTTGCCGGCATAACGAGGATGCTAACTACTCCAAGCATAAATGGAACTTAAAAGAGATACAACACACCTGATGCCACTCTTGAGGCTTTGGTTCTTCATAGAGTGGAAGAGGCATGTAGAAAGAACCATCCAAGCTTGTTGCTATGTGAAAACAAATTCAAGAATCTACTGACTCAAAATACGCATAAATAAAGATTTAGGTAGGTAATACAATGCCGAAAGACTGTATCCAGAGAATCCCATATTAATTTGTATAATGAATTTTGATAAAGAAAATGATTTTCTAAAAATAGAATATAGCCTATAAAATTCATTCTTTTTCACCACTGAGAAAATGAAAAAACAAAGGATACCTTAAAGGTTGTAAACACACATTTCTACTACTCCTCTGGCAAATAGTTGTTTCAACATCTTCCTTGGATTCCATTTCTTCCCTCGGGTCCAAAATGATCATCTTTGTCCTAAAAGTACCATTTTTCTTCAAAAAATGATGTCTTTCTCCAAGAAATCTAAGATATCCTTCAACTCAGTACTGGCCTTTGGAATCTCTCATTTGCTACCTTGTTCTGATATAAATACATCCATATAGCTATGTATCGATGCATTTTAGCAGTACCATAGTATGTTGCTAATTGAGAAATTTTGAAAAGGTCAATAAAGAGATAAATCATAAAAATCCTTAGTGATTGAGTGAGGATTATACATATTTTTCTTCGACTCTATCTCGAGGCTGGAGTTGGAAGAGAAAAAACTAATATCCTCTCTCAACTCAAGTTCAGTTGACGCTTGTGTGACGTGATTTCTCTGCGTGAGAAAAATTGTCGAGCGGTAATTTACAAAAAAATGTATTTATTCTTGGAATATGATCTAACTATGAATATGGAAGTGTTAAAATATCTTATTGAGGCCATTCTATTGTGAAAATGCGAAGTCATCTTGAAATATATATGGCTCTATATGTATGAGTGAAAAAGGTATACTGTGACGAGTGGTAAGCTCGAGAAGTCAGACCTCTGAAATAACACAATTCCAAAATAGCTTAGGGTTTACAAGTGGCTCCACCAGAGATACTCGACATGGAGATTTTTCTCTCATAGTTATTTTACATTTTTGGAGGTATCTTTGGTGGAGCTACGGTTTCTCTTGGTTTTTCCCCATCTAGGTTTTTGAAAACTACGTGGAGAAATTCTCTCCTTGGTTGTGATTGTGTTCACTTGGGTTTCACTTTCTTCTTACTATATATGAAGTTTCAATTGAATGCTCCAATAAATCTGAGCACCTGTAAGACAAAAACACATAAAGTACAAAGAAGATTGAGATGAGAGAGCAAAGCACAACTCGGATATAGTGTCACGACTTACGCATCAACGCAGCTATGTTGTCACTCGAGGAGAGAGAGAGAGAGAGAGAGAGAGAGAGAGAGAGTATCACTGCTCTTACCTTTCCTAACCCAAGTATGAAACAGGAATATGCACAAGTGCACGATCAACTATAATAAAAAATCACTCCCTTCTTGTTTTTATATGAGAGGTAAAAGGGCTTTGCAATGTTTCAAGTGGACCTAGTCCACTCCAAGCATAACTTAGACACAAGTAGGTCCACATGTGAATCACTCCACTCAGTGACATGTGTCGGCATCGAAAGGTGGTAATGATTATTTCATAGCGAGCCCTCATGGCATGAGCATAACTCAAAGGTCCAACAATCCTCTGAGAGGTCCCTAGCTCCAAACGCATGTCTCCTACGATCATGTGTTTGCCTAAGAAAATCCATATCCAAGAGTAATGTAGTCACCTTAAGGACTCCCACACCTACATATCCTCCCTCAACCCAAGAGTTCTCATAGTCGAGGGATTTTTGCTATAGCCAAAGGAGATTGTGATTTTGGAGGTTTGTTTCATGGTGAAATACCACAACTCTACTTCAAACCGCACAGGAAACTCCCGTGCATGCATCAACAACAAGAAAAGTCATCGACGCTCCATACTAATCTGTACCTTTTGAGGAAGAATGTCTTACCAAACATATAAATAAAGTCTAGTAGAAAAGAGTAAACTACCTCCAATGTCCAAGTCCATCATGGAAAGAGCCTTGGTCCAGCCATTCATTATGGACCCCACTGACACACAATTAAGCACGCAAGGCGACGTGGTGCTAAAATATTTTCAAATGCTGAAAAAGCTAAAAATTACGTGTTCACTGTCACCATAAATCCTCTGTAACTCCACGCTGCACAGTCAAATTACAACTGGCACCTCCTTAGGAGTGTCACTGATCCAAAGGTTTGCAACTCCATGGCCTGTACAAAAAGTGGGAATGCTAACTATAAAATTCCATCCCTAAGGTGGCACGGATATGCATGGAGAGATAGACAAATATGCATGCCACTCTTGGACTCATTGAGTTGCGACACGATGTTGAAGCATCAACATCAACAATGCCTGCTCCTATTACCACTTCGTTTGGGCTATGTAATAGAGATTCTAAGATGTGATTATTTGCTCTTGATAATTTTAATTTTCTATTATTAAAAAACAAACCTAATACCATAGAAACCACATATTTTTCTAGATAAAATGATCATTACCATTTTTTGATTCAAAAACCTACGATGTTACATTGAAATTGAAATCTCTAGCAAAACTAAATTGAAGTGACAATTAATCAAAAAGAAATCAAGATTGACTAAATAATAGAGATACGGTGAAAAAGGTATGCAGGAAGTCTGTGCGTGTTGTCAAACTATTAAAGAGAGCCGAGTCTATCACCCCTTGGATGAAACAATCTATTGTGAATAAACAATTTTGACACACATTTTGGATGAATGATAGTCTAGCTCTGATTAGCTTGTACATTGTTAACACATTCTAAATTGTTATGAACCTTAGAAATGATGTCCACCTAGTGAAAGAAAATGACGAGAACTTTATGTTATAGAAATGTTTAACGAATAATAGTATGTATATTAATGTAGAAAGAGATAAATGTAGCAAATGTCTTGAAACTCGAGCTCTAGATGCACCTTTTAGCACTGACGGAACGGAGTAAGAAAGCACTAGTAAGTTTTATAACACAATATATATGAATGCATGGACATAGGCGTGATCAGCGATAGCCATTTTAGAGCCTTTTCATACATGCATTGATCGATGTATTAGCTTCAATTACATTTTTGGGCGATTATACATGTATTTCTAATGGAAGTAATACGGAGAGTGAATGTATTTGATACAAACAGGTGGAAATGTTCTAGCAAAGCCACTCTTGGCATCCAACCACGTATGACTTTGGTTCAATGTACATCACGTGAAAGCTGGAAGCTGGTCCATGAGTGCAAGTCACCTTTTATATCATCTGTAATTATGATGTCTTGTACTTTAGGAGTTATTGCACTTCGCAAAAGATGGTCCATTGCATGCATTTGAAAACTACAAAAGCAACCACGATTCAACGACGATGGAAGTATGTTTTGCAGCAATTTCATCGAAATCTTCTACTAGAGAAATTCTTGTTTATGATGTTCAATCTTGCGATGTTGAAAAGATGAGAAAATTAGAAGGTCCATATAAATTTGAAGCCGATTGTAGTTGAACCCCAAGAGAGAGAGAAAGTTTGGTTTAAATGTGTCCAAAAAGTTTTATTTTACTTTGATCAACTCCCATTTAAGATCTTATGAAGTAATCATAACAATGTCTTTGTTTCTTTAGCACCGCGGGTGATGTTGTTGGGTCATCATGATAGATACACTCGAAGTCAAAATGCTAGGTGACTGTGCATTTCGACCATTTGTGGTGAAGCTCTTATACAATGAATGGCAAGGTAATCTAGATCCAATAACCTAGACTTGCCAGCGGTGGTGTTATCAAGAAATGGAGATTTAAATGAATGGATATATATGTATGAATGAATGTAGGTTGGAGCATGGATACTTCCATGTGGTCAAAAATGACTACTGATCACTTGGAAATGCATGAAAGTGAGCAAACCCGCAATCGAAAAGTCAGAGAAATAGATTCATGGCACACATGTAATCGTTTTCCAATGAAAATTTAAAGATACTTCGAAGTGTACCATCTCTAGGTGATGCTGTTATCAATTTTAATTCTACCAGCTATCGTCTCGGAGAAATATACGAGATATGTTATGTATGATTTAAATAAAGCGCAAAGCTCGTCATCCTCTGTTGCGACATTAGACACAATGGATGTTGTCCACTATTCGAAAGTGCAGCAACTCTTATGGATCATTGTGTCAAATGGACTTGCAAATGGCTTGACAGATTCATTTACAGGTCTAGTTGCACGGCAAATGGCAGGTGATGCGATGGATTCATGTTCTATCATTTATGAGGTTGGGAGTGCGAACCAGCGAGATGATGACTTAGATGCTTGATAGTATGTGTTGGAGGGCGGGATGACAGATGAGGTGATCTCCGAATGCTTTGATGAGGATGTTGGTGAAGATGGTTTAGATGTTGGTGTATAAAATGTGATATGGATATTGACAGCGATGAGAGATGATGGCATTGATGAAGGTGAAGATGGTGATTTTGATAATGCTTGAGAACCGGTTTTGGTCGTGGGTGGGTATCTGATAATGTATTAGATGATGAGTAGTCGAATTGGTCATTAGCGCTAGTGATGAGGATGGTTCTCTGCGGGTAGATTGAAATGAATAATTTTATGATTTACTATATATTGTATGTGTCGTATTAGTCATTGATATGCTGTAGAGAATTTTTACGGGTATCACGTGCGAGATCCTATGTTGTATGCTTCGTAAGATGAGGAAATGGAAAAAAATCTTGAGTCATGAGGTCGGCCATGCGAGGGATGGGTTGCATGGTTCTGCAATCTTGTAGAATTTATGACAATTGTAAATATTGTTTTACAATGAAGATATTTGTATGGCATTTTGTTTTCATTGTTATCGGTGTGAAATTTCCAACTAAATCAACGAGTCAGATTGTTCATGGGGAACATCAAAAGTGTCGAGTTACATGTGCTATGGAAAAACACGAGAGGACAACTATACTATCATCTATGTATCCATCTATTGATCTATGTATGTGTCCATCTGTTTAGAAATCTGAGTCTTCACTCAAATAAGTCCCTGTCATTCGGCTATATCTGATTCATATGAAATGGAGTGGACCAACCATTCCAAAGCCGGATCACGGTCTTTGGACTGGCTTTCTTTCTTAGTGCAATCTACATCTTTAAAAGTGTTTTTGTTTTCGGTGTACGGTTTCCTTGCCTCTTCATTTGAAATGAGTGGAAAAAAATTTCTGCAGTGACTTTGCATGGGTGAAAACACAGAAAATAACATAATTTCAGATCAACTTCGATGAATGATAATTTGGGGAAAATCTTAAAAACTGGGTAGAGTATTTGAAGCAATTGAATTCAAGGAAGGAATTAAAGGAGAGAAAGGGTACCTATGTTAGTATCCACTTCGGTTAATTGACCAAGGCTTCGGAACCACTGATCCTGCCATCGTGGTCCAAATATGTCTTGCCAAAATAGGCACCAAACAAATCGATGTTTTGTGGGCGAGCCATTAAAGAGATCCTCCTCATCCGCTGATCACTCAAGGCATACAAATTCAACCCTAACTTCCCGCGAATCACTGCAGCATTTCATGTGAAAATACAGAACAAATCTACAGCTTGGACAGAGTTCAATCAAGAACATGAATCGATCTAGAGATCCTAAAGATCGATCTAGTGACCTGTACATGTTTACATATAGTCGCAGGTAGATTGGAGATCGATTTTGGTGTGCTGTTGTGCCCAACCCTTTTTACAACTCTTCAATATTAGTATACACTAGCATACCCTAAGGCACGAAGAAAACGCCGAAAAAAATAATTTCTAAATTTGGATGCTTGTTAAAGTTCTTAATCAATAATTATTTTAATTTTTATATAAATTTTAAAAACATTATAATTTATGAATATGTTTTTATATAAATTTTAAAAAGATTATATTTTATGAATATATAAAATGTATTGAATGCGTATTTTCTTATCTTATTGTATACTTATTTCAACAAATATATATTTTTAATTTTCCAGAATTACAAAATAATAACTAACCATGTTGTCATATATACTTTTAAACACATTTAGATTTGGATTTTATATAATTAAGAAAAAAATTATAATTTTTTAAAAATAAATGCTTAATTATCTTATATTATGGTGCTATGAACACAAGTGAGATTTAGTTTTATAATTATTAAAATATTTTTTAACAATGTATTAACCTTCCATAACCAATTTCAATGAAGTTTATTATTACGGTAGCCAAAAATGAATCTCATAAGTCTTGCCCTCGCCTAAACCCTTCATAACTAATTTGGATGTACTTCATTATGATGATACTAAAAAATGAATCTCATGAGTCCCACCCACCCATTGCTACAATTCTACTCACGGTACCATTGATCTTTGTCCATGAATCAATAATATTGTACCGAGAAACACCATAATGTATAACATTTCTATTTCCCACAATTGCAAAAGCACCTTCAATCCTTCAACATGAGCATTTTGCTCCCGCATTGTTGAACTAAACATGGCAAGGCCCTCCTGTAGCAACAAGAATTTCCGAGAACCCCGCCCCTCCCACCCCCCCCCCCAAAAAAAAAAAACAATATCTCGTTGAATCTCTCATGGTGGAGTCTGGTACCCCTAGTGAGCATATATGAGTGTAGGGGAACATAACCTCATAAGTCAATGGGCACCCAAGGGGAAAGGTTTTTGAATCGAAGAGGGAGTCCTTCATTACATAGATGTGGTTTTCTACGATTTTGCATCAATCAAATGTAGATTTGAGAGGGAATTCAACCAAAAAAAATATTTGGTTGAATTTTCATACAAAAGGGTTGATTCAACTTCAAATTTTGATACTTTGTGTTTACTCACTTTAATGTCATAACATATAACTAGTGATTTGCAAGTCCTTGTCTAGTTTCATCTTATTTTATTTCCATTGTGAAGTGACTAAGCCTTGAACCCCAAATCTTCATAGCTAATTTTTATAAAGTATGCACTGCCTCATTTCCTCTCATTTTACTTCATTTAATTGGAGCAACTAGGCCTTGAGCCCCAAATCCACACAACTAAGCTTTGCATACTACAAAAGTCTCTCTCTCCCTCGTATTACACTTGGTTTAGATATTTTTTTCTTAGAAGAGAAGCAATGCCTCACTAAGTACCTTACATGTTAACTTATCATACAATCCCATTACATTTTCCAAGCATTGGGGACATTAATAAAATTTCAAAATTCAATTTCATACTCATTTGATGCAATCACCACGTTCCATCAATTTGAGTTAAACTCTACAAACAAATGTAAAGTAATTCTTTTAATTTTTTTCATTGATTCTAAATTAGCAAGTGAGAAGAATGCAAATGCAACCTTGTTTTTAAAGTACAATCATCCAAAAACTCATCAAAGACTAAAGATAGGTTAAAATATTCATGAAGTGAAAAATATTGTTGGCATCCTCAAGAATAAAACTACTTTCAGAAGCCCAGTCCAGATTTTATCACAAAAGCAAGAACCAAAGTGAGGAGCCTAATTTAAAGTTTTTATAACATGATGTATTATAAGAATTTTTAAAGAAGCACGCATGAATACAATTTTTTTTTGCATCTAGTATCATTCCAGATAGAGAAAAGTACTCATTAGGCTATGTATGACATGATTAAGAACTGATACCCACCTACTTTCAAAATCATCATGGACATTTACAGATTAAAAAGGAATTGATTATGATTCCTATGACCAACGAAGATTTACTCCCCACCTTTCTAAACTATAATGTATATTTAAACTAAAATATTTTCAACATCCTTTCTATGATGCAACATGTTACAACTTTCCATTACATTTATGTATAGATTATACGAGTTGATATATTTGTAAGGTGCATAAATTCAAAAATAATTGTCCAAATACCCATGTTGCCACTAACTTAATTGTTTAAGTAAGAGACAATGTTTATTGCAAGAAGCATGCATCAATCAAACTTTACTCTACTGACAATTTACAAACCTAACCAATGTTTGCATACACAAACACATTCAATACTAATCCACAATAATAAACAATGCTCAAAACAATATCTCGATAGGGATCAAAGTACTAACAAATGCTCAAAACAATATATTTATAGAGATCAAACCACTAACAAGTAATAGTGGTTGAGCAAAGAGTTAGTGCGCTTTATGTGTGATAACATTTTTGGCATGATGTCATTCAAACAAGAGGCCACCTCAACATTAGCACAATTAGCACCCTTTACGTGTGATAACATTTTTGACATGAAGCCCTCCAAACAAGAGGCCACCTCAACATTAGCACAATAAGACAATCATGTCTTGAGAATTTATAAATAACAATAATGATAATAATCAAATTTTATGATTAGGAAACCCCCATGAGATCCCTTTATTTCTTAGAAAAGGGAACCCCCCCCCCCCTCCCCCATCCAGTTATTTAACTACTAAAATATTTAGAGGTGCACATACTCTACTCCACATGTTTTTAAATATTAGATCCACTTAAACTATAAATAGCATAAATATTTTGTACTCGACGTACAAAAGAAATAAAATATTGAAAGATCATTATCGGGTGGGCACTTCAAAGTATTGGTGATTTTGAGCGCATAAAATGTCCTTGAATTGTGCACAAGAAAAATAAAATTGCATTGCTTCAAGTACGGGTTTGAATGGCTCGAGTGGAATTCCATAAACGACCTCAACCCATAAGAACTCAACCCTTGATAGGTTCCACGCAGGTTGAGATTGGAAACCCATTATTTGTTAATTTGTATATTCAAACCAATTGTCACATATTATGAGAAATACTAAAATAAATAATGGACCATAATTTTAAAAATGTGAAGGTAAAATTAGCATAAAAAATAAATGTGTCATTCCAAAATTCAAACCATCAGAAATACTTAACAATTCAAGAATTATGTTGATTCTCATAGAGTCGCCTAAATTCAACAAAGGGAAACACCACATGGACCAAATGCCAATATGAAAGGGAGTTCAAAAAGCATGATTATTTTTTCTCTTCAAATTAAGAAACTACAATGATCCAAGTTTCCAAGGTGTTCGAGACTTCCAATAAAAGTAGGAAGTGTATGTTAAGTTGAGATCATAAGATAACAAGGTAGTTAGTTCATGAGCAATTATAGTTAATACTTGAACCCATACATCTGTTGAAATATTTGTATTAAAACCTTCTATGGAGCAAAAATGAATCTAAAAAATCATGCATCCCTCACAATGAGCTTATCTTTCCTTAGGATCACCCTTTATAGTGTAACAAAATGTGTAGGTTATACTGATTAGAATATCGATTATAAACTTCAATCCTCTTGCCCTACAAATTAGGCAATTTTGTGTATTAGTAGGTAGGCCATATAATATGTTATTATTTAAGTTCATGTATATGTTGCACTTGGGATACCTAGCAAGGAGTACATTAATGACATGAAGTTTCTTTTTCTCCTTTTAAAATTTTTCTTCCAGACATTATCATCTTTACACAATCTCATACTTCTCACTCATTCAACCATTTTGTAGTGTTTTTGTTCCACACTTGTTTCCATATTCACTAGACAATTTTGAAGCTATATATTTAAGTTACAACTATGGGAGGTTAGAAATTTTATCAGTGGTTTGGATCATTTTGATTGTTTTGGATAAATAGTTAGTGTTTTGTATAAGGTATTGTGCTTTCATCACCACTATATGGACCATGATTAAGGTTCTATTTGTTTTCTTTTACTTCATTTAGAGATCAATAGACGATAAGCACAAGGATTAAACTACCTAAAAGAAATACCATGTTTTCTACCTTGTGATTTTCAAAATGTAGAAATTTTACAAATTATGTGCTTCCTATTCCTAAAATATCAGTTGGTTGATGAATCATATGCAAATATTAATGAAGAAGTTTAGTATGGTTGTTGTTATGAAATGGGTTTTTATGGTTTTTCCATTTTTATGAAATATTTGTAGGCCATTACAAAAAATAAAAAGGACAAGTCCCTCACTATAAATAAAAATTAAAATGATGGACAAAAAATTCAAACAAATGAGATATAATTAAAAATAAAATTAAAATAATTTTTAAAAACTTAGAAGAAGAAGAAGAAGAAAAAACAACCTTTGAGACTCTGATAATTGTTCGCCTTAAAATGTTTTGGATCAAGCTTCCTTTAAATTGGTCTTACACATGGAGAAAAATCTCAATTGAAGTGGTTATTTAACAACTTCCTCACCTTCCCTAATTTTGCATATTCTTCCTTAAAAATTGAATGTGTGAAAATTATGGGGAGGTGCAAAATAAAATCATATGGGTTCGATGAAGGGATGAAACCATAGTTCGAAAAGGAGGGCAAGGTTTTGAGAGGGATTTCTAGTAGATTTGTTGGTGGCAAGGACATGTTTCTTCTTAGGGAAAAATTATGGGAAGAATTGCAAGGATTTGTGTCAATTCAAGCCAATGTATTCCTTTCCTATTTTGTAATTCCTTAATGAAGACGAGGTGTTGAGACTTATACGCCCACTGCTCCTTTTAGCCTATTAGGTGGACGATGACAATAATGGATTGCTTAAATATGTGCCTATTCCCATTTCGAGAACCAGCGATAGGGGCAATTGCATTATTATATTCAGTAGTGAAAGAACAGAATTGAAACTATCTATATCTCAAGAATTTGTTTAACCAGCAAATTATCTAGCGTCTTTAGGTAATAATAATTCTATGCATGTGGTGGAAACAAAGACAAAAGTAGGAGCATCGATTCCAGTATATGAATGATGGGCCTCGATGGAGGCAAAGGATTATTTGGATCGAGTAGATTCAATTCCATTTCCCCTCTGAATTATTAATAGCCCATTCTCGTTAGAGAAGATCTATAACTTGCGATATATATTTTTAATTAAGTTTCCTTAGCACCTCATCGAGTAGAAAAGATAAAGGTTTAACTGATAATGCAACACTTAAAACTACTCACTACTCACGTCTTCATTCTTAGAGCGTCGACCAAACAAAGCAACCTAGAAAATTCGATTAGCGGAAATCCTCATTAATCCACAACCAATTCGAATCAAGGCCTATTACAACTTCATTATGGTTCTCTTCATTCTTTGGTTGCACATCGATCCCCGAGCCCTTCCTATTCTGGGACACGACATAAGACAAATTGTATCTATGGGATGCGATCGAGGTTATTCTTTACATCAATTAAGTTGCGAGAACATTAAAACATTGAATTAAGTATTGGGTGACTTTGAATAATTATCAACACAGTAGAGGGTAATTCAAAAGTATATTGTCAAGTATTCGATGATAAAATCTTGACTACTTGAGTATTTTCAACCATAAATTATCCTTTTACTAATGATCGACCGACATTAGGTAGTCTCATATACCATCCAATAGTCATGGATCTTGAGAAATCTAGGGCATTAGCATTAGGGTGATTTCTCTTCATTGATTGTTTGTGAATTCTCTTTGACGTCTTAAGATTAGGATATTTTTTTGTTAGATCATTAATGTTTTTCTTCATCAAACAGTAACCAAAGCTTGAACATAAGAAGAAAAGAGATACAACATATAGGCTATGAGCCAATGCCAAAACCTCGCACTCTTTGAGAGGAAAACTGGCACAAAATTCTTCTATTAGAGATTCATCAAAATGTATGCCCTCCTGTGATCGATTTTGTTAACGAAAGTGTGTTTTAGATGACTCATTAGGTGAAGTAAGGGTTGGGCTATCTTAAAGGGTTTTTAAAGTAATTATGTGGGGAGTTGGTTATGATTCTTCTCTACCTAAGGCCATAGTTTCTTTTTATTATATGTTTAGGGTTTTAAAACCTTGTGTTTGTTGGGATTGTCACCAAATGTTAGGGTTACTTGCACAATATTTTATGTTTAGGGGCTAATGTAGGCCCATAAGCTAATTCGATCAACTCCTAATCAATGTATAAATAGGAGTTAGTTGGATTCATTTGTATCATCACTTGACTTGGGATATCTCTATCTTTAAAGAACTTCACATTTTTCCTTAGAGGACTATTTTGGGTGATGGATGCATTTTGATGTATGGATTTGGGCTATTTTTATCTTGCAGCTTTGTTTTTGCAAATGTGAAGTTGGTTGGATATACTCTCTAACATTGTGAGTGCAAATTTAACGCTACTCTTCTTGTTGTTGCATACTATTGAATTTCGCTATAACTAGGGCTAATTGTTGCATGATGGAAATGTGGAATTATGTGTCTGTTGAGCGAGGAAACAAAACACGATCGCACAATCACATATAAGTGAGAGAAAAAAATTATCAATCGCACAACACAAGATGTATCTATGGAAAGAAACTGCTCCAAACCCCTCTATCTCTATTGTGTATTAAGTCAAGGAATCATGAAACAATACAATTCTTAATCTCTCATGAGATTCTCTAGCACTTTGCATGTCAATCCATTCTTCATATGGCACATTTATTCTACATGATCAATCTTCTCCTCAGGTTCCACCTTCCTTTGGATTTTTTGTCTCCACACATACTGAATCTTCCAACCATCTTCTAGATCTGCGTTCTATATTTCATAAATAAACCTCACTCTAAGGGTCACAACTCGTCTTATTCTACACAAATTTGTCACAGTCTTAAGGGCATACCTTATGAACTAAACATGCTAGGAAACTGTCCTAACTAGGGAATTATACTTATGTACTTCTAATTTCTATAGAACAAAACCTATCCACCAATAGAAAAAACACGAGTCTTACCTCCATAAGAGACTCGACCTAGCTCATATGGATCCGTAGATTTTGGGAATTTCTTTGACTGAATCTTGACATCAACTTCAGATCTCAATGTCAACCCTCAAACTAGGGTTACCTCAGTCAATATTACGCGTGCGTCTACTTTTGTTCTAGCTCTAAATTACAGTGCAAGTCCTCCTCCATTTATGTTGGTCTTTATCACAAACCTTGCGGCCTATTAACCACCACAAGGCAAGATGGTATCAACCCTCTCTTCTATTTCATGTAGAAAATCTAACCAACGTGATTCAATCTAATATTGTAATGTACTAAAACAAGATACTTAATCCTTCCTACAATTTGTGGAAACAAAACACGATTGCACAATCACATATAAGTAAGAGAAAGAAATTATCAATCACACAACAAAATATGTATCTGGGGAAAAAAATTGCTCAAAACCCCTCTATCTCTATTGTGTATTAATTCAAGGAATCATGAAACAATACAATGCTTAATCTCTCATGAGACTCTCCAGCACTTTTCCAATTGTCTCCCGCTAATCTAGGCAAACTCGGTCTAGTACTTAGCCAATTCTCAACCTTACTTTAGCCTGCCTTGCTCATGCAATTCCTAGGGAATTAACTCCCTATGAATTAGGAAAATCAGTCTTCCTTGATTGCGCAAAACATCATGGCATCCCAATGAATTTATAATTGCACATGGGAAATTTTCTATAAATACAACTGATAGTTATGTTCCTTTTAACTTCTGTCTCAACTGGGTCTTCCTCGGAACTGACATGCATGCAGTTATTAATAGCGAATTATTAGTTATCTGATTGATCGCTCATTGTGAATTAAATCTAATTTAATTCACTTGACCTCTCACTAGCTCAGCACTCAGTTAGAACTAGTTAAACTGATTTGAACTCATTTAATTGAGTTAACTAATTCACACTTACACCCCACTAATGCATCAATTGCAACTGGATCCAAAAAATATTAGAATCCCTCTAGATGCCTCATCCTATACCCTCAACTCGAATTTCTTGAGCTAACTCAGTCATCATGACTTAGCTAACTGACACAAGTTGTTATGAGATGATATTAAAATTTAATGTCCAATTTATTTAAGGGAAAAATAAATTAGATGCCCCACATTCCTCACTCTTGGTGCATCAAAATTCCTCACCAGTGTGGGTGCATTTTTTTTTCCTTTTTGGTTTCTAATTTCACTGTTTCTTGTTGCAAATTTCAACATTTCATAATTTGATGTGGCCTTCACACAAAGACACCATTGAAATCACATGCCCAAATTCTCATGAGAAAGCTCTCTTAAGCTCAATCTGCCAGATGAGAACCAACAATATTCCATCCTACTTCCTAGCTCAAACCGACCATTAAGGTATGCAACATTCTTTTGAACCCTCACATGATGATCTTTCTCTTAGAGGATAATCATGGCCTCCCTTTAGAAACCCTTACTCAGCCCTTTTACTGATCGACCTACTTTAGGACTACATCTCTCTTCACCCCCTTGACCAAATGAGCTCCTTCTCACTTGATGTTCTTCCATTCATCCTAAGGCCTCCTTAAATATATTTTCCTATACCTCTTAGGAACCTTCTAGAACTTATGGGTTTTATCCACTTATACCTTAGGAAATATTAATTTTCCTTTTTAATTTTCTTTTAGATTTTAAACCCCATCTTGGGTCCAAAATCCCTTTGCTTGGCTTCTTTTCCCACAAAGCCTTTTGTGACGAAACTCACACAAACCCATCTCAATAGGCTTGTGGAGTACGTCCCAAGCTACAAAATTCAACAACATAGTCTATTTTTAGTAACTGTAACTTGATCAAGCTCTTGTAGTATAGCGAGGGCTTGGTTGGTTTCCCAAGTTGCAAATTAAGTAAGGGTAGTTGTGAGGGCATGATATCTAGGGAGGGTCATGGCATGCAAAAGAATGAAAATGCATGCTAACACATGTCAGACAATGTCAATGCATGTTAAAGAGTGTTAGGGAGTGTCGGGGCATATCAAGGGATAACTAGTTCAAAATGCATGGAAAGGAATGAATAAGAGTGTGTGCAAGGGAGTGTCAGCGAATTCAAGAGTGATAAGGATGAAGTGTGTTAGGAGAAGTTCGGAATAGGATTTACGGGAGGCAGAACTACGGTTGTTATATGAGGGTCGACATAGCAGTTTTAGACAAAGGGAGATCACTTTGTGCTAGGCACAATAATGTTTTTCCTTTAGCTATTTTTTTTATATGAGATGTGGCACACTTTGGCTACATGCTCATGTTTTAAACTATTCTAGATAATTGCATATCGTACATTGTTGTGTATAAGTTTTGGGGAACTCGGCTTGTGTCGGATTATATCTTGTGTGCCTTGTGCATCTTGTGGTTCTTGCAAACTCTAAGTTAATGTTCTACTATTTATATGAACTAAACATACATGTGAAATATTTCTTGTGTAAGCTATGGTGCATAGTTGTTTTATGGCCATGGCTAGATCATGTGATCCTTGTCTTAGTAACTAGTTAAGTGGGACAAGTTGAGCTTGGACATGAGTGGCATAAGATGAGTAATAGGCATTTCTTAGGTGAAAAAGGCAAAATATACTTGTAGTAGGTGCAATTGGTCAAGTTTTTTTGGTTGAAGTAGGTCAATATTGTTACATGAACTACAGTAGCCATGGACTTGATTGGGTTCCCATGTCGTGAAAAAATGTAAAGGCTAGATATGAGGACATGAGTGCCAAGGTGTGCTAGTGAATGCTAAGATGTGCGAGATAGTGCGAACGAAGGCATGTCAAACATGCTAAGATGTGCCAAGTGATAAGGCATGCTAATATGTGCAAGGGTGTGTCAATGCATGCCAGGGACTGTAAAGGAAACAAAAGGGAGAAACAAGTTAAACTATAAGGAAATGAACACATAAGAGGGTTAATAAGTCATCAATTTACCTTTTCCAAGAAGGGCATGCTAGGCACACCAACACTAAGCGGAAATAGGTTCCAAATGCAAAGTCTTAGTGCATTCTAAGTGCCAAGACTTCCTTTGTTGCTTCTCATCTACTTTCCAACAATTGATCTCAAATAAATTTAATATTAAACGATGCCAAATCATACCAAGGCATCTCAACGTATTCCATACATGCTAAGAATTTACAAGCGCCAATACGTGTCAGGGAGTGTTATGCATGTTATGAAGTGGAAGGGCATGTTGAAGAGAGCTAAAGTGTGTGAGAGAGTGCTAATACATGTTGAGAGTGTTAAGGAGTACTAGGAACAAACACCAAGGGAGCACCAGGTAAAAATTCATGGAAGTTAATGAATATGAGGAATGTGCGCCAGGGACTAGTGTTAATGAGTGCTAGTTGTCATGCCAAGGAGGGAGTGACAAGTTATGTTAAGCATTGGTAAGGCAGGCTAGGGAATATCAAGACATGTTAAGAATTCCCAAAGTGTGCTTGGGAGTTCCATGGTGTGCTAATTATATGTGCCAATTAATAGTTCCAAGATATGCCAATACATGCTAGGTGCTAAGGTTGTGCAAGGTGCCAGGGTATGTCAATATGTGTCAAGAAGTGTAAATGAAACAAAAGAAAGAACCAATAAGAGGGTTAGTAAGTTGGGACCTTATCTTTTTCAAAAGGGGCATGCTAGGCACACTAATATAGGCCCCAATACATGCCAAGTGGCATTGTGTGTCGAGTGCTAATGTATGTCAATACATTCAACCAAGGTGTTCTAGGGCATGCTAGGGACTGCATGCATGCCAACACATGCTAGGAGATTTCCATGTTGTACTAGCTCATGCCACCATGTGCTTGGGCGTCAGTCTCATGACAAGATGTTCTAGGTACAAAGATGTTCGAAGACATGCGAGGTGCTAAGAAATGTTAGTGTGTGCCAAAGCATTAATTTAAGGTGTGCCCAGATTGTTGAGGAGTGTTATGTCTTTCTCATTAATAGAATTGTCAAATCTTAATTGTGTATTAAATAATATATTTCCTACACACACTAGTGGAAGTTTATCTAAAGGGAATTTACTAGATAATAAACTTAATAGATGGGAAATGATACACACTAATTACTTCTTACAAAATTGATTGACTCTAACAACTATGGCCTTGGACATATTATAAAAAATACTCCACAATAATGGTCTTAAGTCGTTATCTTTTGACAAAAAAATATTAACAGGCACATAGTGTCATCAAAAACTCATTGGAATGATCAATGATGACAAACATTTTTTGACCATCACCAAAAGTAACAAAAAGAGCATTGGTGAGGGTCATTAAAAGTTCGTCACTAGAAATTCCACCAAAGAGAGAATTAGTGATGGGCCTTTAACGACCCTCACCAAAAGTGTCATTGAAAATGGCTTTGGTGACGAACCTTAAAGGACCATCACTATATACACTTACAACGATTATTTTTTAAGGACCATCACCATATGTGACATTAGTGACGGACCTTAAAGGTCGGTCATAAGCATGACCCTCACCAATGCCCTTTTTTCTTGTAGTGACTCATCCATCACTTCGATTTATGTGCAAAAAGAAGAAGAAAATCAAAGAAAGTCAAAGGAGAGAGCAAAGTGAAATGAGAGAGAAATTCTTGTTTTACGCCCTAGTTACTAAACACACATGCAAAATTCTTTTAATTTCTGATGCTACTATAGGGTCAAAATTAAGCAATCACTACAAGTCTGAAATTTTCATAAGTTTGACCAATGTTGACTTTTTTGACTTTGACTTGGTCAGAGGTGACTTAAAGGAGGGTTGACTTGGCATTTTTTTTGGAAGCATTGGTCTTGGTCCTAGGTCTTGGATATTTGACTTTGATCTAATTCTATAAGAAGAGGATTTTTTTTTATTTCCCCCTTGTGGGGTTTTTCCCTGCCTTGGAGCCTAATTTCTTGTATCTATTGACTCTTTGAGATCTTCATATTTTGTACCTTTTGGTAATTTCTTGATGAAGAGAATATAAATTTAATAAGAACTCAACAAACATTCACAAGTAATTATAAAGTTAAGATAAATCAATTATCATATACTAACATCTTGGTTTCTCAATACTTTGTAAGGGCCATGATCCTTGGTACAAGAGCCTTATGTTTATTTTATTGAAGGATTAATAAAAACAAGTTTTGGGTCGCTTATATTTTTGTGTACTTTGTTGATTCATTGTTGTTACATTTCCGATGTCCAAATTGCTTGAAGTTGTGTATTTTAGTGTGTTTATGATCGTGATTAGATATAGACCTAATTTGAGATACTAGGAAAAATAAACACGGCATCAGAGCTACCTTGAACGGAAAGCTAAATCAAAGTGTGCACAACAAATAGCTCAAGCAGGAGTTGGTTACCTTTTTCTTGAAGGACTAATAGCATGGCCAAGTTGGTTCCTAGTCTAAGATAAGAAGATAGGTTGGATGGGTTGTCCAACTATAGTCCTTGGAAAGAAAGGATCAGGTCGGTCATGTTGGGGAAAAGAATATGGGAGTTTGTCGACAAGGAGATTCAAAAACCATAAGATCCCAAGGATTTGGAAGTATATGAGGAGTTGCAAGCAAAGGCTAATCTAATCATCCTAGATGGTGTTAAGGATCACTTGATACCTCATCTAACTGGGAAGAAAAATGCACGTGAGATGTGGAAGGCTCTTCAGGACTTGTCCCAGAATAAGAACGAGAACTTGTTGTTGGTATTGAGAGAGAAGCTCAAGAACACCAAGATGATCAACGGCGAGGGTTTGGCTTCGTATCTGACGAGGATTTCTCAATTTTGTGATGGGCTAGGTACCAAATTTTGAGTTAGTGAGGAATTCTTTGAAGGGCTTCACCGAGGATTGGAATCCATTTATCAAAGGCATAGTTACTCGAGATAAGTTTTCAGATTGGAACAAGTTATGAGATGACTTAATCGAAGAGGAACTGAGAGACAAGAATATTCATAAGAACTTTGATGGAGAGAACATGGCTCTTGTAGTAAATGTGAAGACCAAACCAAAGGACTTGAGTAAGGTGAAATGTAATACATGTGGCGAGCATGGTCATTATGCGAGTAAGTGTCCATATCAGAAGAAAGGAGATAGCAATGGCTGCTACATCTTCAGTTGAGATGGATGAATTATCAAGAATGTTCAAGGAAGACTTTTCTCTGGTTTCTCATTTCTCCAAGGGCACCATTTATGATGGTGCATGGTTCATTGATAGCAGAGTGTCAAAGCATTTGACATGATCGTGAGAATTTTTTTGATACTCTAATTGAATGGGACTTGAAATTGCACATGCAGGTTGGAAATAAGGGTTTGAATACTGTCATAGGGTTAGGCATGGTGTCATTCAATATGGAGTCGAGTGCTCTGCTACGAGTTGAGGATGTTTTGTGGGTACCGGAACTCATGTGCATCATGTTGTCTATCTTGATGATTGAGGTGAAGGGGTTTGAGTTGATATTTCGAGATGGGAAAGTGATACTCAAGGACAAAGGCTCTAAATCTGTAGGAGAAATCATTGTAGTTAGGGAGAGTGGTTTAAACAGGATGAAGGGCAAGCCTATAGACCAAGGGAAGAAGAAAATTCCTCAGACTCAGAGGGAGTTTGCAGGTTCAGAGGAAGAATTTGCAACCCAAGAAGAGTGCATGGTCAGTGGGGAGTATGGCAACTTCTACAGTTTCCAAGAAGGAAACTTGGAATGGTTTGAACACTTATCAGGAGAATAATAAGTGAGAGGCTTCTGATGCCAGGGACACTTATGAGGAACATGTTGTTCATACTTCAGGATATGTTGCAGTGATGGATGCTGGAGATTGGGATTGTACACCTTACGAGTTACTTCCGAGGAATGGAAGTACCTACTTCGCTAAGAGGGAGTGTTGAAAAGCTTAGCATGGGAGGTACTCCCACAAACCTTGGGGTGCTAGATTTGTGTGGATTTGACCTAGGAAAATGAACCTTTGTTGGCAAAGTACCCAATATGGTGGGATTTGGACCCAATTTTGTGAGATAAAGACCCAAAGTTAATTATTTTTTGTTATATTTGTTGTAAGAGGGAACCTTTGATAAACTAAAGGGGCACCTACGACAACAATGGAAAAAAATAAATATAGGAGACCTAAGGAGAGGTCTCACCACATCATAGAAAATCATTCTTATGTCTCGATTTTCTATAGAAATAAGACGCAAAACCTCAAAAGGAGCCACAGGGAGGAAAAGGAGCAAGCTTATGGTTTGTCTTTTGTTGGTTGGTAGGCCACGTTTTCCTAGGAAGAAGGACAAAATCCATGTGTATGTTTTGTGCCCTAGATAGTGTTTTATCCATGCCTAATTAAGGAGGGGTTGCTACCAAAATTCTTTTCTTGAAACCTATTTTGTGTATAGTGGAGAGGGCCTAGTCCTAGAAAGAGGCCTAACAAGCCTTTGTCTAGTCTGTTGTGGAGGACCACAAGGCCTCAAGTTTTGTGATGGTGTTCTATGGGTAGGTCGAGCCCGGGGAGAGGCTGAAATTAGCCTTAAACTTGGCATAGGGGCAATGAAGAAGTTTAGGTAGAGAGAGGGGATAGTGGGACAAGTTGAGAGTTAATATGTTGAAGTAGAATGATTTTTTAATGTGACTATTGAAGTTTGTTCATGAATTGTGGATTGATTAGTTGGTTGGAGGGTTGATTATGCAGTGACCTTAAAGGATCAAATTCACTATGAGAAGTTTACTAGAGTAGGGTTGATATATGCAGTGTTTATCGAAGGACAAAGAGTATTGTGAGTAATTGATATGTAAAGATCTTGAAGCAATATCTCTGTAAGTAAAGGTGGCAAAGGACCTGCTAGGTGTTAAGACAAAGTGGACTGAAAGGACTGTTGTTTAAGGGAATCTTCAGCAAGTAAAGTTTTGTTCTTGGTATTTTGGGAATATTGGGGGTCAAAAGAAGTTTACCTCAAGCCCTTGTTTTCCTTTATTAGGGCTTTATAAAGGCCATGATACCTAGTATGGGAGCCCTAGGTTTATATTATCGAAGGACAAATAAAAACAATTTTTGGGTAACTTATATTTCTGTGGACTTTGTTGATTCAATATTGTTACATTTGTGTTGTGCAAAGTGCTTGAAGTTGTCTATCCATAGGAGAAAATTTTCTCCTAAATGGTCCTCAGTCGAGAGCCAACATCCCCTTGCAGCCACCAGATAAGCTTGATGTGTCACTATCTTCGCCACCTGAGAAAGCCATGTGGTCCCTCGCCCATCTGTTATGATCGTATGTTTGGAGGTAGGCCTCCCGACCCTAAAAGTATATATTTTCATTGGTGTAGTTGAGAATTTTTTTTTACTTATCATGGACACTTTTGAGTATGGATTGGTGGGGGCATTTGTAGGAAAGAGGGGGCTAGATCTGTACTCTTGTATCCTCTAACCGATTTGGTGGTTAGCCTTGTATCCTATTCTTGTGTGATCTCCTTTACTATCTATTAGCTTTAGGGTTAGCACTACACAGGAAATCCTGATTTTTCGTTGCATGGTATCGCTTCCCGACACCATATACATCACTCCCCTCTGCTCAATTTAACCCCATTTATCACTTTTCCCATTCGGGTTCACATTTTTCCACTGCGTCCACAAAGGCTTAGCCTCCCCCTCTCCTTGCCCACACCTTGCCTTGGGCCTTAAATCATTCCCCAAAGGTTGATGCAGCTAAAAATAAAAAGAAAAAAACATAATTTGGCCACTTTCAACAGGAAATGTACCAAAAAATGTAAAAGATGGTCGGGGCATACAAACTTAGCACGTGGCACTTGGACTCCTACACAGTAAACTCAGACTCCTCCACATAATCTTGGACCCCCATCACAGTGAGCTCGGATTAATCTAAAAACAGCTTTAAACTCAGACAACACCACAGGCAGTTGTAAGGGCCTGACTATCTTATAACTGGTGTAAAAAATTTCAGGACCTTTGTTACCTTGACCAAGTGTGGAAGATTGTGATCTATTATATACATTAGGGGACACCAACAAATCTGCTTGGACCTAAGGTAAATTGCTTCACACCTGTGGAGACTAATAGACAACAAAGGAACCCATGAAAAGTTGAATATTTGGATGATGAACCAGTGATGAATTTGAAGGCATAAATTATAAACAGTGAAGTGATAATTTTGGAGCAATAAAGATTTTGGACTAGTCACATAGAGACACAACCCTTTGATAGCGTGGAGAAGCTTGGACAGTCACCATTATAGCTTGAATTTAGTGTGGCTTGTTCAAGAACTAATACTAGTCATTGGTTAAGGCTTGAACAATGGTTTTGGGTATCATATCTGGAGCAGTCCCGAGGCAGAATTATAACAGATTTTGGAGACACCTTTAGAAGACTCATGGAGACCTATTGAAGACATCTTAAAGCAGCTATTGCAGGAGCATTGATTATTGGATCATCTCTAGTATTGTTGGAGGTATCTTGAAGTCTAGTGTGTAGATTTTGACTCGTTGATAAGTGCAAACTTGGGCAACATATTGAAGACACTATTTGAAGACAACCTTGAGTAGCAGGCCATTTGGAGCACCTTGTGAAGATTCCCTTGGAGATCTCTTGAAGAATCCTTTGAAGAGGCTTAGAGCAAGTGGAGAACTTGGGTTGCCTATTGAAGGCACCTTGAAGGTCTTGGAGATATTATTGGAGACCATGATGCGTTGAAGCAGTCATGAGGTGAGTTTGGAGATCTTTGTTTTGGGTAATATGAAGAGCATTGGTGACACCTTCTAAGAAAACATGGTTGTCATTGATGAAGTAATTTGGACGAAGCATTGTTGAAGATAGACATGGCTCGTTGAAGATGATATTGGGAGCCGTGAACAATCATCAAACTTATCTTGACGAATTGAAGATAGGGTTGGAGTCCTCAAGAGACTAGGTTGGAGCCTGTACCAAATATAGGGTTGGAGCCCTAGAGGTTGGTACCTCAAAGTGACAAGGTTGGAGCCTTGGAAACACCAAAAAAGGTAACCTAATGAAGGAAACCACTCATTTGCTGATGAATTTTCACTTGAGAGAGGCATGGAGGGTATCCACTTACTATTTAGGAAGTGTATGAACCTTTTTGCAGTGGTTTTGAACCTTGGAGAACTAATTTGGACCTCAAACATGAAAAGCGCAACGCCTACACAGCACACCCAGAAGCATAGCACATGCAGTGTTAGCACAAATTTGCTTATTTTTATTCAACCCATGGTAGCTGTGGAGTATGATGGTGAGAAGAGAGGAGCTCTGTACTTATTTCCCTATCTTTGCTAACTCCCTATGCAAATTACTTGTATGGTGAAAATGAGATTTTGTTCGCTTTGTTTTATGACATAATTGACTCTTATGGTGGTGAAACAAATGAGACCTAGACTCCAACCTAAATGAAGGTGTGGTGAATGACCTCAGACCCTAGATGATTGATGATTGCATGACCTCTTAAATAGTGATGACCATGAATGGAGTGAAGGGAGTAGCATTTTAGACCTAGACATATTCAATGAACACTTTTTTTTTGAAAACTACTTAAACATGAAATTTTGACTTAGGATCACTATTAAGTAAACCTGAAAGAGTACATTTGATCATTGAACATTTGTACACTAACACCTGTTACACGAAAAATGATAAATACATGAAAAAACATGCAACATGGGTATTCCTTGGATGAAGAATTAAATTTTGCATCCAACGAGCACTCTCGCTCAAAATTTGAGTAAAACATTGGGGAGAGAAGTTGAAAATACAAGTTGAACAAGTAGTTTTATTATTTTATTATTTTTTAATCTTTTTACTTTTTTACCCAAAAAACTGTGAATCATCCCCTATGGTTGAAACCATCATCTTGAATCCTATTGGTTCTTATAAAGTTTATTTTGGTTGTACATTTTACTTAGGAGGCCCATTTTAGACCTCAAAAGTTCTCTAATGTCTCTTCCCCTGTGCAAGCGTACTCTAGTGAGCTCTGCACACTACCATAATGGAGAAATTCGACCCACCAAATGGCTAAGACTTCTGCCTTGCGAAACACTACCAAAATTCTGGTCTCAAGGTAGGAAATCTCTCAGAAAATCACTAGATCGCCCAACGCACTCTAGCTAAAGAATTTTGTGCTCCGCAAACTGCCTCTGCGCCAAGGAAGTGCGCGGACCTGGGTGAACACCTGCAATAAAACTCTGTGGAAATATTGAACTGGACTCTTCAAATTTCATCACTAGGGAGACACTCGAAGTTCTCCTAAATGAGGGTGGAATTCCACTTGGAACTCCTGTGCTAAACAACACTTCTTTTCTTGAGCTGAACAACTCCAAGAGAAGATGTAATGTGAAGTGTAATAGTCAAAATATAATCCACTAAATGAGTTCATCCTCCTTTTATAATTTCTCCTCTTGCCTCTAAATTATTTTTTTAACATTATTTTATTGGTGGGGACCATTTTCCACTAAGTTACTTTTGCCACTATTTAATAAAATAATAATTTGTTGTTATTCTCCAATAAAATAATATTGGCCACCTTTCTCCAATAATATTTTCCTTGTTTTAGTTAATATTAATCAAATTGGGCAAAATTCCTTAGTTACTGACATGCTCACAAAATTGGGGATATTACAGTCCTCCCCGCCAAAAATTGTTTGTCCTCAAGCAATTCTCAAAGATTATGATAGGGATGGTTATCAAGGTCATTATCAAAACCCTAGAAGAAAGATTGCAAGATCACAAGACAAATATCCAAATGGCTTCTTCAGGTTCAACATTGAATGCTTCAAATGGCATAACTATGGGCATATAGCTCGTGATTATAGATACATGACAAAATCCTCCATGAAGGAAAACTATAATATCGGGTACAAGAAGGTTTGGAGAAGAAAACAAAAGCAAGAAGATCAAGGGAATGAAAACATCTCAGTTGTCATGCCTTCAGAATTTGTGAAGTCTCAAAATCTTGAGGAATCTATAGGTACAATGGAAGATGTCAAGGTTTAGGATAAAATAGCTGCAGAGCTAGTGCATACATTGTTCTAAACAAGTTGGCATAAAAAATCCTTGTCTCGTGAATGTTGAAGAGGGGGAGTCTCAGTAGCGGTGGTTGAAGATCTATCCCTTGGAAGTTTCACAAATGACAAATGTGAAGAAGTCATCAAAGAAGTAGTCAATATTATGGATAGATTAGTAAGTCATGGATTGAATTGCAAAAGGACTTGTTACCCACCAAAAGTGGGTGACTCTAGAGGAGAATTTTTCTCCTAAATATCTCTTCAGCTGGTAGATAGCGGCCCTTGAAAACCACCAATGTAGCCAAAACATTGTGCCATTTGATATCTTCTTCCTACATCAGTCATATGTCCCATTTCCCAATTGTCAAGGGTGTATGTTTGAAGGTGGGCAATCCAACCCAAAAGGTATGTATTTCATTATGCAATCGAGTGCTTATGCTTGTTTTTCCTTGGGCATCTTGGGTATATAGTATTAGGTGACTTGGAAGAAGGAAGGACCTTTGACCATCATTTTTTTCCCTCACCTTAAATAGGGGATTAATCCTCAATCCTAGTCCCTTGGTATCTCCCCTATTGACTTATGGTTTTAGGAAGGGCACAACTTGGGAAACCCCTATTTCGGTTACATGGTCTCATTTTCCCGTTCCACATTTTTCACTACCCTCTGCACATTACAAGCCCTATTTCATCATTTTCTTTTTCTGGTTCCACATGACCACCAGGTCCACAAGGCACTAGAACACCCCCCCCCACCCCCCTCCCCCCGCCCCTCCGCCCCTTATCCACATGTCTAGGTCGAGCCTGAAAATGTTGTCGTAGAGGTTGATGCAACTAAAATAATGTTAAAAGCATATCATGGCCAGAGGCAAGAAACATAATAAAATAATATTTTATAATGCAAAAGATGGCCAGGACATTAATATAGCATGTGGGAAGAGGCCAAACATGATATCTACCCCTTATTATATCCATCACCATAGTTCCTTCGCCCCCATGAGTGCCCCTACATCATTAAGGATTCCTTGCATGTCCCAACCCCTGGTGGGATATGCACTGCCCCACCTTAAGGGGGTAATAACTGCTTACATCACACACAACATGCTCTCATTTCCTGGAACTCCGAGCAGTAATACAAAGAAAATAAAGAAAAATCAAAAGGAAAATAAAGAGGGCTGGAAAAACAAAGCCTGAGGTAACTCATGTATCCATGATTGCTCCCCCCTACATCTATACACCTAATATGTGAACAACTCTCATCATTTCCACCCATGAAACCTGGCATTTGGCCTTGAGATCCTTGTGTCCACATCCATTCATCATCATTCAAATGACACCTATCAAATGAAGGATGTATCGAGGAATTGTCTTTCCCCTTAGGTGCTGGGAACACCTAATAGGTTTGTTTATTAGCCACTCCTACCTAGGGAGGTAACACTATTACGATCTTGAAGCCCCAAATTTGGAAGGGAAGTCCATTATGAAATCTCAATGTGCCCTTGATAAACAAGCTTGGTTCACTTAGATGCACTAATGAATTATTGTACTTGATGTTGAGGATGCGCATTGGACATTATATGTGATTGGCAGGTGGTTTCATCATGGGTTGGGAAACTTAATTAGGGCCCATGTCCAATAGAGGATCGTACCGACACCCCTAGGGGAAGCATTGAGAGCCATGGGGCTCCCATCATGTGTAGAGCATCATTACATGCAATGGGAACCTTCAGTAGTCTGTTCATTTCCCCACTTTATTCATGAGATGATGCACTTGGACCAGTGTGCCCTAGCCAACTTAGCAGTGATCACATGGTCTAGCAATTGATTTAAGGCCCAGAGAAGGTCTGTCTCGTCCCCTGAGACATGGGAGGGAAAGCACCATCATCAGAGCACTCAGTATTGGAGCATTGCAGGCCATTCCATCATCAGGAGATCAGATTCTTTGCCACAAACTCATTTTGGGGCCCCACATGATGACTTGCATGGAGAATTAGGGACCATCTCTTAGTTCATGATTTATGGAGCCCTCTCACATTTTGGCACCAAGAGGACTCAACGTGGCCTTACATCAACATGACATCATCAATTCAACTAGCATTTGGGTGGCTAATTCATAATTCATAAAAGCTACTTGGTTGGCTTGTGACCAAGGCATGTATTTTGCACATTGTTATAATGCTAGGGGTCTCTTGGGCTAATATTTTGACTTACTAGGTCTCATATAAATAGAACTCAACTTCATTTGTATTGGATCATTATCATACTTGGGAATTTCGGCCTTCTTGGCATATTCAAACTTTTTCTTTGGTTGGCTATTGGATGACCTTGGATGCATTTCGATATTTGGAGCTTAAATTTGATCTTCTTTGGGGATGTCTCTTGATTTGTGGATGGATATATCATATTGTCATCTTGTATGTGCCTTTTATTGAAGTTTTGTTCTTGAAAAATGTCTAAGGTATGGAATTGTTGCAACTAGGTTAATGCTATATTATGCCCTAATTGTTGAAGATTTATTTTGAAAGTTATTTGGTTGACAATCACATATGTTACTCATAGCATATGTGATGAATGTTCCCAGTGGATGAAATATTGTTTTTCCTCCATTAAAACTCCATAGGTAATTGTTGAGAGTTGGAGGCTAAGACATTAACTCTTGACCTCCTTAAGGACGATTTTCACAAATCTAGAGCATCTAGGACTCCATAGCCCAAGGGATAAGGCATTGGTCCAAGCCACTTGGTGATCAAACCTTTCTCTCTCCATATTTTCTCCTTCTTAAATTTTGGTCCCCTTCTCTTGGACGACCACGCTAGGGCATAGAGAAAAAATCATTAGAGAAGGAAATGGTGGATTTCAGGAGAATAGTCATCAAGCTCAGGCTCTTGCCTACAAGACGTCAAAGTTTAACAAGCATCCCATTGGTTTTCATCCATAAAATCTTGTGCCCTAGGAAGGAAACCCTAGCTTGTGTTTCTTTGACTTGGGGTCTTCTTTGAGGTTTGTATGAGCTTAGTATTCACTGGAATAAATCATAACACGCCCTTTCTTTTCCATTCCTTAATATCACGAGTAACTTTAACCACGATAATTCACAAAACCCTATATCTCGTCCAAGTTTCCTCTAGGTCTCTTAAAGGAAGCGAAAACCCCTTTGAAGTGCCATACTATCACATAGAGATTCCCTTGAGAGATCTTAACTCATCACCGAGAACCATTAACCATAGAATATCAATCAAAGGTGATTATCTATCTACCGGGATTCCTCCCATCAATGAAAGTCTGTAAAGAGTAAGGGACATTGGCTAAGGTGACAGTGGGTCATTGTCACAGTGTTATCACTTAGTCTAGCTCTTTGACCCATAAGCTTTCCGTCTTGTGGGTCTGCTAGATTGTGTGGTAACAGGATTCATGGTAATACAGATGGAATCAACTATTGCAAGTCGTGTGAGGCATAGTAGCTCAGTGGGAGAGAAGCATTAGAGGAACATATTTCATCAGTGGTAGGAACCCTTTGCCATTGTTGTCAAAGGGAGAGAGCAATTAGGAAAGGAATATCAGAGCATGGACTTGGGGGGAGCATAAATCGTGGGGGGAGGATGTGTGTTTCCTTCGATGACAAAGGGCAAGATTGTTGAATGGTCTTCTCATTGATTCCAACATCAAGTCTTGAATGCTCTTAATATCCATCTATAGATTGAATTGATTAAAGCTCACATGGTCAAGATCTCCTGGAAGCCCACATGCCTGATCATATTACCTGGCACTTGTTGAAGAATTTGAGGATGAATGTTTGTGAATTTGATCTGAATAGCCATCTTCATTTGATCCTCCTTGTCATGTTTATTCCAACGGTGGGTGGCATGTCACGTAAATCCTCTTTAAAGGTTGAAGCCCCATTTTTGGTCAAAAGCCCCAAAAGTAGATTTTACAGGAAGCCTATAGATTGGTGGCAATTGTATTTCAAAAATTAATTTAATGATGGGCCTATTCTAATTATTTTCACTTCCAAAAAGACATATTAAAGGGATAATTAATTTGTCAAGTTGGCCTCCAAAATAAAATTATTTTTGGTTTCAAGAATTAAAATTTGAAAATTTAAATTGAGGTTGGCTCCATCCTTTTTGATCAAGTCGACTTCATAAGGAAAATTGCCTTTCTCCTTTATAAATAGACTCTTGAATCCTCCACAAGGGGTAGATTGATGCACTAACTTCTATGATATTCTTTTCATTCTCTACAGCCTTGAGTAGTCTTGATTATCTGAAGCAGTGGGGCATAGTTTGAAGAGGGGTTTTAGGGTTTAAGTTTTATCTCTTGGCTACTAGTTTTCATTGGATTTTCCATACATCATTTGGCTTTATTTCGAATCACTATTTCAGATGCCCTGAGGCGAAAATTTGTCTTCTTATCACATTTCTCCATGGAGTTATCAGCTCGCATTTGATGCAAGGTTATTGAAGGAGACTCGACTCAGTATCTGTAATGATTTCGGCATCTCACAGACTCTTTTGTGGCACATACCTTTGGCCTTCTAATCAGTTCATTGGCATATACATTTTACAATCTTGTGGCATATTATTATTCAGCTCTATAATACATGCATTTTTGGCCTTTTGCTCTGTGACACATGCAAATTCAACCTTTTGATCTGCTCTTTAACACGTATATATATATATATATATATATATATATATATATATATATATATATATATATATATATATATTCAGGCTCTTAATGAATTATGTGGCATATGTTTGGAGGCATTTTCAAGCCCTTCAGGGCTCATTTGAAGACAAGTTCCTAAGAACAAATTGTAGCAGATCAAGCATTGTGCTTTTCACACAAACATACCTACTTGAGACCTAAGTTCGGGCCCTTCTTAGGACATTCCTTTAGAGAATATCTTAAGTATTATTGAATGTGTTGCGAGCATCCTTGACGACAGGAAACAGAGTACTGGTTGAGGGAAATTTTAAAATTGATTATTTTCTTGTGAATAATCTAGGCTAAGCAGTGTGATAAATCCTTGGACTAGCTGAGAGTGATGACATTTAACTTGAGACAAATCTAGAAACTCCATTTGTGCCTTAATTCATTCTTGTTCTAGAAGCATGGCTAGGATATGTTGATTCTTATCTTGGTAAGCTAAATTAAAGGGCTAAGTCATAATAAACTCACATTTTTTTTAAGGATTTGTGCATATGTTAGACCTTAGTTTTACTATATATTTGAAGACTGGTTGAACTTGTGTTGCAAAAAGAGTTCTAGGTCACTGTAGCAATATTGATTCATTCCAGACCTATAATAGTTTCATCCTTGAGTTATATTAAGATCATCATTCAAGGGAATCTTATAAAGGTCACTTTAGGATATGACTGAAGTAGATTTTAAGGCACATTGTTATTTCCTCACAGCAGTCCTTTTGTACATTTTTTGGTGAGACCAGTCTTCACAGTGTTCTCTGACACATCTAAAATAAACTATTTGTGCTTTATCAACAACAAAATAAATTTGTGGCAGTCAATCACAGCCCATCAAAAGTATGTCTCAGAACTAAGAGAATTGTATGCAAACATTATGGAATTCTAAGGGAGAGGAACAACTGTAGCAAACTAAGGTATGTGTTGTTTCTTCTATATCATGCACTGAAGATTACACTGAATAAATTCTTGCAGAATGAAGTATGCGTGTCTGAAGAGCATTGAAAAGAAATATGTATATATATCTACTCCTATGTTTGGAAAGTGTTCGCTGTGCCAGAGCTTGCATTAGGATTTGATGCAGATATGGAAGATAAATACTAGTGCTAGTATATTGAGCATATGCCATAATCATATCATTGTTAAGCATAATATCTCTTCCAGGGTTTTCAATAATGTTGTATGGCTTAATGAGAAAGGTCAAAATGTTGGTTGTAGTATGATTGAGGACAGTGTATTCTATTGTTGAAGAACATGGTATTGGTGTAGCTCCCATGTTTGCTAACGTGGTTATACTACTACTATGAATGTATGACTGATTGCAAATTGTATGAGTACAATGAATTGGATCAAAATATGTTTCGATATGACATGAATGAGTTTGTATGTTGCAGTGAATCCATGTAAGATGAGAGTGTGGTAGAGTCCTTAAGAGTTTGGAGTATGTTGCTATTAGAGAATGTTTTCTACTAAGGGTTTGAAAGGTAAAATAGTTCCTTTGGTTATTGAGCACAATTTGCATTGTAGAGTTGAATGATGTGCCAAAGGTTGTATTGCAGATGTGTTCTGAATGGTTGATGACAGGTTCATGTAACTAGAGCAAAGACTTATTGAGTTTTTATAGAGCTAGGTTTGATATTTTGGGCGGAAGAAGTTTTTATTGTAGTTGACAACCTTGTGCCAGTATTGCAGATTGAAAAAGTTAGTGGATTGTTTTTTATGTTATTTATTTTGATTTTGAGCACAGGTGGATCTAGTCTGAAGATTGTGAAATGTGGTCCGTAGTGGCGAATTGAAGGTTGGATCCTTCAAGGCAAGTGACAACTTGCAAATTAAGGTGGCATGGTGGGGCAAGGTGGAGATAGAAGTCTCCTTCAAGTTGCAGCCTGAGAACACTTCAGGGCGGCAGGGTGGTGCTAGCGCAGGTTGACCCTGTACAGGGTGTTGGAGCATCCTTTCAATTGTAGCTGATAAAACTAGGGACATCCTTCCAGTTGGAGTTGGTAAATCAGGGTGTTCAAGAGTCCCTCCAGTTGGAGCAATTAAATTAGGGTGTTGGAGCATCCTTTCAAGTTGAGGTGATAAATTAGGGGGTTGGAGCCTCCTTCCAATCGTAGCTAGACAATCTTGGAAATTGGAGCTTCCTATTGATGTAATCCTTATAAGGCCTATATTAAGAAGCATTTGGTGGTTTTTCTCCCAAAAGTGTTTCCACTTAAAGCCTCTTGTGTATTGTCTTTGATGTTGTGCATTGTTGAATGGTGTTGTTGATTTACATTTTAATCTAATGATAATAATAACTAATTTTTTATGAAGTATTTACAACAACTGCTTACTGTATTAATGAAGGGATTGATAAGCCATGAAGAAAACCCTAGTGGAAAATTTCTAAAGTGGTATAGATTCAAGGTATGGCTCAAGAGAAAGAAGAAAATGAAGCAAAAATTATTAATATGCACATACCCTGGTGGCATGATCATAGATGGTGTAGAAAAAAGGATGGACATTGTCATTCTACCTCAACACAAGGTCATGATTTTCAGTTTACTTAGGTAGTGTGATGTAGGAGTATTGAACCTACATTCCTTTCCAAAGCATATTTATGCATAAGTGAAAGTATTAGTAGGTGTTGAGGAGACAGATTGCAACAATTTGTGCCATTCAATCCCTTCCAATCATAGTAGTTCATATCCTTGTTGGAAGGTTTGGATGCGAGGAACCCATGATAACCTTGTAATAAAAAGTGAAATGTCGAATTCCCTCCTCAAGGTCAACTAAGAGGAGGGTCTCATTCTTCAAATCAAAGGCTTACATGTAATCAATAACATACAAGCTCAGAAAACAATGAGCAAGGATAACTATTTATGATTGGTGGTTGATTGTAGGCTACATAGAAGGAGAAGAGTGGAATCCCATGATTACTTGCTCAAGTGGTTGTTTGAAAAGATTAATGTGGGATGATAAAAGGGTTAGAACATGAAGAACAAGGAGATCATTACATTAAGGAAGGAGATATGAATAAGAGCTAGAGAGGAGAAGAGTTCTTGAAAAGGAGAGGAGTATGTAATATTCCTAATAGGAGTTTAATAGTGAATAATAGAAAACGTGCTCATCAACCCAAAAAATTCAAACACACATAAATATCAGAAATACATATATTGGCACCAAAACTAGATCTTTTTATTAAAATTTTGAGTTGAACAAGTAAAATATAATGAGGCATAGAGGAACTTGGACTTGCTACCACAAACAAGGAAAAACCCAGGTTGTGAATTTGCTACCCAAGTGTTGAATATATTGCACACCAAAGCTCTGCACAGACCCAGAATCTTTCTGCTACCGTTTCCAAGAAGAAATGGGATTAGATTCCTCCAATGTGCTCATAAACTCTTGAAATTGCAGTTGCTGCCTCTCCTCAAGTATCACCACAAAACCCATGAAGGAATTTTCCTCTACCCAAACCCCTAGAAAACCCACAAAAAGTGTGAATTTCTCCCCTACCCAAAAGTATGCACCTCATGGAAATAGTGTTGCAATAGGTTCCAAACCCCTAGAAACTCACCAAATCCCAACTCCAACTCCCTTGCCTTCTCAACCTTATACCTCGCTCCTCCAATGCTTGCATAGGCCCTGCTAGTGAACCTTTGCGCAACTCTGGAAAAGGGGAAATTTTACTTGTAATCTCCCCTCAAAATCAGCCCAACAAACTCTCGGAATTCTTCAACAAAATCCAAGGGTAATCCCTCCTGCAATTTTCAAAAACTAGTGTGCAAGTTGGTAGTCTCTCGAGGTGGTGTGAGTTTCTATTCTGTACCCAAAATAAACACTGAAGCGGTTGTGGTACTCCTGCAGTGGCCTCCAAAACAGCTCTAATGTGATGCATTGTCCTCTCCTAGGGTGACACTCGTGGTTCACCAAAGGGTGAGTTGAGTCTCTGCCTGGAAACTACCTTGTGTTGAACATCACGTTGTTAACTTGGCTCAGCAGCTCAAGTAAACAATGGTTTAGTTTTCTATTTGAAAAAAGGCCCCAAATGTTGGTCCTCACCTCCTCTTTATACTTTCTGCTCTCCTTTCTCCACGTGGGCCCTCTTACCCACCACTTCATGTGTGATATCCTTAGGAGAAATATTCTCTCCAAGATGGTCCTTAATCGGCAGCCAATAGCCCCTTACAACCACCAACTAGCTCGTTGTGCCATATCTCTGCCACCTAAGCCAGCCATGTGGTCCCTCACCCATCTGTCATTATCGTATGTTCGAAGGTGGGCCTCCCGAACCTAAAGGTATGTCTTGTCATTTGGTAATTGAGTATTGGGTTTACTTATCATGGACACTTCTGGGCATGGATTGATGGGGGGATTCGGTGAAAAGAGGGTTTAGTTTGTGCTTATGTCCCCTTGACCTCTTTAGGATGTTACCCTTGGATTTTAGTCCCGTGGGATCTCCTTTACTGATCACTTGGTTTTAGGGTGGTACTAACTAGGAAACCCCGACTTTGGTTGTGTGGCCCCACTCCCTTATCCACATATACCACTCCCCTTCCATTCATTATACCCCTATTCGTCATCTCTCGCACTTGGGTCCACATAGGGTTAGCCTCCCCATTCCCCTACACCCATCTTGGGCCAGGCTTGGAACGATGCTCCGAAGGTTGATGCATCTGAAAAGAAAAGTAAAATCATAAATGGCCACATTCAGTAAGAAAATGTACCACAAGATGCAAAAGATGGTTGGGAAAAACAGAATTAACACGTGGGTAAAAGTCAATGCATGAGCTCTACCCCATACCCATGGCCATCACCCTGGCTCCATAGGCCCTAAGTGAGCTTCCTTTATCATTCAGAACCCATGATTATGCCAACCCCTGGAGGGCAATGAACCACCCTACCAAAAAGGGGGTAATCACTGTTATATATTACACATCATGCTCTTATCCTTTGAGCCTCAAGTAGTTAATCAAAGAAAATCATAAAAGGTAAAAGGAATATAAAGAAGGGTGGAAAAATCAAGGTCGAGGCACCTAGGTGTGGGCTTCCCTTTCTCTAGCTACCCTTGTGCCTCGATATGTGGCCCAGGCTTGCCCCTATCATTCCCTAATTCCATTTCACCTCTTTATCACATGCCACCACCATTTGAGGGATGTACCTTGGACACACTATCCCCTCTAAAGATAGAAACCACCTAATAAAGTAGTTGGCTAACCCCCTTTAGAGCTGGGAGTCATTAGCACACGCCAAAGCCCACTATGGAAGGGCATGCCAATATGAAGTGTCCACTTGTTGTCCTTGGTTTGTAATCTCTTTTACCCGATTACTTTAATGACTTGTTGTACTGGAAGGCTAGGGGACGCATTGGATCTTATGCAGGATCGCAGATGGTGTCCATTTGGGTTTGGTCCCCCTATATGGGATCCTAACCCTCTAGAGGGTGACATTGGCACATATAGGGTGTGTGTAGAGATCCATGGACCTCCACAACATTAGAAAAAACTCCATAGATCCCCAGAGATGTTCAAAAATTGTTAGAGATATACCTTTTGGACGAGAAAGATGCATTTGGTACATTATGCCCAGCTGGCCCCACATGTGCACCACACACTTGGCATGTGTCCCCGGACTTGTACGATGACATGGCAACATTCATTCCATCATTTGAGCCCTTCAGATGGTCTACAAGCATCTTCAACTCATATAGAGACCCATGAGGTCATTGGTGTGCCCCCACACCCACTAGGAGCACCACAAGTTTATTGTTTGGAGAACAAGGGTCCACCCCCTTTTCCATCACTTTTGAGGATCCTATTCATAATTATGGCACTTATGGACCTCATTAGGCCTCTTGGAGGGTCGTACGACATGCATAGATTATTACCTCTTTAGAGCGTTATTATTTTATTTGTGAGCTAGTTTAGTGGGCTTGTCACGAAAAGTTAGTTAATTTGCACATTATTTTATTTTTAGGGGCTAATGTAGACCCATTAGGTAATTTGAACTCCTAATGACTGTATAAATAGGAGTTGGATGGATTCATTTTGGATCATCACTTGGATTTGGATAATTCTCTCCTTACAAAACTTTGCACTTTTTCATTGGTAGATATTTTTGGATAATGGATGAATTTTGATGTATTGATTGGGTTCTTCTTATCTTGGAGCTTCTTAAATTGCAAATGTGTTTCTGGTTGGATATATTCTCTTACGCATAAGTGCAATTTTAACGTTATTTTCTTTTATTTTGTTGCATACATTGGTTATGAGATTTTCATTATTTTAGGGCTAATTGTTGCATGCATTTACGACATAAATGTGGAATTATGTTTCCATTTTGCTTATCTCCATGTATGGGCGATGTTTGATGAATGAATTTTCCTAGAGATCAAGTTATCTCAAAAATACTCTTCCATTTGCAACGAAGTATAAATGCTTTTAAGGTCACTTTTCTTCTCTTTCCCTTAACATTGGACGAAGTCGACTTTGAGAGCTTCCTTGAACAAGAAACGAGGTCCATCTTCATTAATCTCCTTGACTCCATATCCCCAAAAGGAATTAGGCACTAATCCATCGAAGGGTGGTCATTTAAACCATATTCTTTCACCTTCTCCTCCCTTTTCTAGGTCTAGCCACAACGGGCCATCTAGGGCATCAATTTCCCGGCAAACTAGCCCTAGAAAAAATTTGATCTCCTATACCCTACTACATTGGTGTTTCCTTAAGGTCTCCGAATTTGAAGGGATCCCGATGGTGGGATTGCAAGATATTTTAAGCCCTAGGTCTAAGATAAAAATTTTCTCTAGTGTTCCCAAAGCTAGTACCTCATAGGATCAATTTGACATCTGTTATTTTTAGATAACCATGGTATGTTCTATGCTTAATGCAGGTTTACTTCAATCTTTCTTATAGGCCCAATTCAATTTAGCAATCACATAAACATGAAAGTAAAATGCTGATAGAACATAATAATAGATCAACAGAAGACAAGCCAAAATATGTAGATCAGATTTTACAATTCTTCTTGTCCAAAAAAGATAGAGAGTGATGTGCTTTACGGCAGTCAACAAGATGCATAAACCAACAAAGTCTTTATCAACATCAGATCAACCAACCTTCCAAGTGTCACACACACCCCTCAAAGACAGCTCCAAAAGTCAACGCAAGTCAACAAAATAATTCCTCATCCAGATTTCCAACATCCAATTCCAACATCATCCATATTTCCGACATCCAGATTTTCAGCATCCATGTACGACATCATTTCCGGCATCCAGATTTCTGACATCATCCATATTTCTGGCATCCAGATTTACGACATCCATTTCTGGCATCATTTCAGCATCCATATTTCCGGCATCATCCATTTTTCCAACATCCAGATTTTTGGCATCCATATTCACACGTGAGAGAGAGAGAGAAGCCTCTTCTAGGTTGTACGAACCAATCAAATCATGAGGAATGTGTGTGATGAGATGATGATGAAATGGACATCATCTCTCTCCAATTTATATTAGTTAGTGAGGTTGTGTGACACATCTATTAGGCTCGTGAGCCTACATTACAATTTGCCCGACCTTGCACATGTGTGGAAAATAAAATCAAAATATATGTTCTGCTCATCCAAACAAGATGATCTTTAGATCAATATTGCACCTCTATGAAAGAGCAATCCAACAAAAATACAATCATCATCATATGAGTAGTGCAACCTAGAGTTTGGACCTAGTTGCCCAAAATTGACACTCCCTCTTAACTAGGGAGAACTCCATCTGTCCACTTGTGCCATCCAGAGATTAGTACCATCGTGTACTACCATATATCATCTTGTGTCATCATGTCGTAACTTGCTTTGTTGGCTCTTCTTCGCAAATAGAACAAAAGGTGAGTCACAAAGACATCACACTCAGCTGACCTGAAGTCAGCTTAGTGGTTAAAAGCTCTCTTAGACTCGAAAAAAGAGTCTCATACTAACTTGAAGTTAGTTTACTAACTCGAAGTCAGTTTAGAGGTAAGAACCTCATCATACTTGATCCTAGATCAAGGTGTTGGACATGTGCCATCCTAGACATAGAGAGTACGACAATCTCTGATGCGTCCATCGGTCTTGCTATTGGTCTCTATCCACATTTCCCACCTCATTGGCCAAATGAGAGGTACTTCCCACAAGTCTGAAACTCCATGGGTAGGATGCGTGCAGGGCATAGATCAAAGAGAGGTGAACCAACTCAATATCATAACAGTGGGGCAGAAGCACAACATGGTTCGGCAAGCTTAGCCACGTGTGTGCTTATAGCTCCAAGAAGTTATCCCCAAGAACCCTGGAGCTCCCAAAGCTCATAGTCCAACTCAAGCAGGACCCTCACAATAGGGTCTTTCCACGATTCCAAGCTTCTCACAGAAGGTTAGGAACTTGACCTTCCCCAGGGGCTTCGTGAGAATATCTGCGACCTGCTCATCAATTCCTATGTGATCGAGCCTTATGGTGCCTCAATGTATGATGTCCCAGACAAATGGTACTTAATATCAATATGCTTGGATCGATCGTGGAACACGAGATTCTCAGAAAGACGAATCCCACTCTGATTATCACAAAGGATAACGGTAGTATCTAGCACATGTCCGAATAGCTCACTGAAGAGATTTCTCAACCAAATAGCTTCACAATAGGCCATACTCGTTGTAATGTATTCGGCCTCAATGGTTCTCAAAGCCACCGACTTCTGCTTCCTTTTCATCCAAGATATCGAAGCAGAACCCAAGGTAAAGCAACATCCAGATGTGCTCTTGCGATCCACCACATTGCCAACCCAATCAACATCAATATATCCATGGAGTCTAAAACTCTCGGCAGTGTATCTCAACCCATGGTTGATTTTGCCTTGAAGATATCTCAATAGATTCTTGGCACCAATCCAGTGAATGTGATGAGGCTCGACTATATGTTGACTCAAAGTGTTCACTACAAAACATACGTCCGGACGGGAGTTCACTAAGAACATCAGGGCCCCCAAGAGTTATCGATACTCGGTGGGATTTCCCAGCTTGAGCCCAACAGCGTTTCCACACAACTTCTTAAAGTTGAGTTCCATCTGTGTCAACACAGACTTACAATCCACCATACCAAATCTCTCCAACAGCTTCATGACATATTTTCCTTGAGAAAGGAAATTCTCGCCTGGCCTTTGCCAAAACTCCAAGCCTAGGAATTAGTGCATCAATCCTACATCCTTCATCTCAAATTCGGAAGCTAGCTCTCTCTTACACTGATGAATGAGAGGGTCAGCACCTGTTAGGAAGAGATTGTCCACATAGAGAACTAGAATGAGAGGCCTTTTTCTATCAAAAATAAAGGTTTGGATCAACATTACTTTGAGAGAAGCCCAGCTTCATCAAGTAGCTATCTATCCTCTCATACCTAGCCCTTAGGGCTTGCTTCAACCCATAGAGGGATTTCTTCAACATACATACATTATATTGGACTTCTAACCCTAGAGGTTGCTCCACATAAACCTATTCCTTTTTTGAACCATGCAGAAAGGCAATCTTCACATCCATCTAATAGAGACTCCATCCTTGCTTTGTAGCAAGGGCAATGATAGATCGGATGTTGGTATAGCGGGTGACAGGTGCAAATATATCATCATAATCTACACCTTATGTTTGAGAGAAGTCGTAGGCAACAAATCTTGCCTTGTACTTGTCGGCACTACCATCAGATCCATGCTTGATCTTATAGAGCCATTTCGAGGTGACAACAGATTTTTCGTCGGGTCTCAGGACCACTTCCCAGACATCATTTTTCATAATGGACTCATATTCTTCGTGCATAGCATCCTTCCAAACTTGATGCTTTACGGCTTCTTCTAATGATCCAGACTAAGATTGTACAATTGTACTCATGGCTGCTAGATACCCTTGGTATCTATTCGGCTTCTTGCTTTCACGGAATGTCCCCCTTGGGGCAATATGTCTCTCAACATCTTCGAGAGTATCCCTAAGCCATGAGGGTATTCTCTTATTTGAAGGAGGTGGATCAATTATATCCATAGGTCCTTCAACATCGGGCGTCAATTCATCCTTCAGTTCTTCTTGCTTCCCTACTTCTTCATCTTCTTTATCTTGCTTGGAACTAGGAAGATTTCTTACTTTCTTGAGGGCAGCATCTTCATCGAAGGTGACATCGTGGCATATATCCACTTATCTTTGACCAAGCACATAGATTCTATATGCCTTCGAAGTTTCACTGTAGCCCACAAACATTCCCTTCTTTCCAGAAGCATCCAACTTGCTTCTCTTTTCTTTCGATACATGAAAGTAAAGGGGACAACCAAAAACTCTAAATTGAGAAACATTAGGTTTCTTACCAGAGAAGACTTCTTCGGGAGTCTTGGAGTCTAGAGCAGAATGTGGGCATCTATTTTAAATGTACACAACAATGTTCACAGCTTCTCCCCATAGAAATTTCGGAAGACCTTGGTCAAATAGCATGGCGCGGGCAGCTTCCACAATGGTCTTGTTCTTTCTTTCAACAACACCATTTTTCTCAGGAGTATACACAGTGGTGGTCTCCCTCTTAATGTCAGCTTCACTGCAGAAGTCATTGAATTCATTTGACTCATACTCGGACCCATTGTCGATCCTGAAAACTTTGGTTCTCTTCTCATTTTGATTTTCCACCAAGGCCTTTAAGGTACGAAACCATTTGAATGCTTCGTCCTTCTTCTTCAAGAAATATATCCAGGTGTTGCGAGAGAAGTCATCTGTAAAAGTCATGTAATAGGAACATCCTCCCAAGGATGTCACGGGCAGCATACCAGATAAATCATAATGTATCAACTGCAAGATATCAGTTGTCTTTGTGACACTTGAGGGGAATGGTCCCCATGTATGCTTCCCTTCGGCACAACCTTGACATATACCTTCATGATCATTTTTAAATTCATGCATCCCTGTCACCACCTTCCTTGCTTCGACAAGCACTTTGTAATGAAGGTGTGCAAACCTTCGGTGCCATAACTCTGTTTGAAGAGTTGTATCACATGACATAGCCCCCAATGGACTTCCTACAACCTAGTAGAGTGTATCAACTCTAAAACCGATAGTAAGAGCTTCTTTGAAGTTCTTCTTCCATATGCGTACCTTTCCATCAACGAATGCCACCTTGAACCCTTTGTCATCCATTGCTGAAATAGACACAAGGTTCTTCTTCAAATCAGGTACATACAACACATCTTGTAAACGGAGGACTTGACCTTGAGATAGATGAAGGGTCACAGTCCCTGTCCTTCTTAATCAAATTAGAGAGGGCTTCTTTATAACCAGTGAGGTGCCTTGAAGCACCACTATCAATCAACCAGACATCCATGGTGTTGGGAGGAGATGCAACAGAGAGGGCAGATACAAGAATATATTCATTTTTCTTATTATCAACAACATTATACTCATCGTACTTGGAATTTCTTGACCTCTTGAAAGGTTGCCCATTTCCACTACGATTGGAGGGAGCCTTCCCTTTTCCTTTGATTGCCATTCCCCCTGAAGTTGTTGTTGTCATCATGCCTGGGAGAGTCCCTTCTATTGGGGCACTCTCTCGCATAGTGACCAGACTTGTTACAAGTGTAACATATTCCTTCCTTCCTTTGGGCCCCGCTCTACCCTGTTTTTTATTTCTCGGGCCACCATGGTTCTTATTCTTTGCATGAGCGGCGAAGGCAGTAGGGTCACCTCTATTTCCATTAGAGGGATAATCTCTCTCCATCATTCTTGTCTCCTCTCGAGTGCATCTAGTCAACAATTCATCAAAATCAGGAATCATATTATTATTAAGAATCGTAGTATTAAATACATACCAGTCTCGGGGAAGTCCTCCAAGAGCAATGAGTCTGAGCTCTCAATTAGGTACTTCTTCTCCTATGGAAACAAGATCATTCCTGATTTGTGTGAGCCTCATAAAATATGATGGAGGCTCATGAATCTTCCCCTGCACATAGTCCATGACATCTTAATATTCTAATACGAAATCCAAGGACATCTTCCATGCATGATAATCAAACTTGTTAGTCAACTTATCATCAGACCATTGGTCTTTGACAAGAGTCCTTCTTCGGTGATTTCTTTTCACACTATCTTGGGCTTTGTCTTTACCTTAGCTCTGATACCATGTTAATTTTAGATAACAATGGTATGTTTTATGCTTAATGCAGTTTTACTTCAATATTTCTTATAGGCCCAATTCAATTTAGCAATCACATAAACATGAAAGTAAAATGTTGATAGAACATAATAATAGATCAACACAATACAATCCAAATAATGTAGATCAAATTTTACAATTATTCTTTTCCAGCAAAGATAGAGAGTGATGTGCGTTACAACAGTCAATAGGATGCATCAGCTAGCAAAGTGTTTCTCAACATCAGATCATCCAACCTTCCAAGTCACACAAACCCCTCAAAGACAACTCTAAAAGTCAACGCAAGTCAACAAACGATTTCTGGCATCCAGATTTCTGACATCCATTTCTGGCATCCATTTCCGACATCCATTTCTGGCATCATCCATATTTCCGGCATCCATTTCCGACATCATCGATATTTCCGGCATCCATTTCTGGCATCATTTTGGCATCCATATTTCCAACATCCAGATTTCTGGCATCCATTTTTGGTATCATCCATATTTCCAGCATCCAAATTTCCGACATCCATATTCACACGTGGGAGAGAGAGAAGCCTCTTCTAGGTTGTACGAACCAATCAGACATGAGGAATGTGTGTGATGAGATGATGATGAAATGGACATCATCTCTATCCAATTTATATCAGTCAGTGAGGGTGTGTGACACATCTATTAGGCTTATGAGCCTACATTACAAATTTGGCCGATCTTGCACATGTGTTGACAATAAAATCAAAATATATGTTCTGCTCATCCAAACAAGATGATCTTTAGATCAATCTTGCACCTCTCCAAAAGAGGAATCCAACAAAAATATAATGATCATCATATGAGCAGTGCAACCTGGAGTTTGGACCTAGTTGCCCAAAATTAACAACATCTTTAGGTGAAATTTATTGTTTGGTCCTTTCCCCTTGCCTTGGCCAGGTTAAGAATATCATCGGTTGCTAGACACCACCCCCCTAACCTATGCTGGGTACACATGGCCCCGTGTGGTCCCATTTCTCATCAAAGACAATTCATCAAGGTCAACTTAGGAATCCAAGTTTTATAAGGATTTTAGAGATTGGGAAACTCCTCCTCAATTCAAATTCCTTTAACCTATCCCTCAAATCCTCACCTCCTTTCCCTAGAAAGTCTTGTACCTTGCTTAAAGAGAAAGCAAGCTCCATTCCTAATCCTATACTAGGGAAAGGGTCTTTAAGGTCACTTCACATCTATTTGTTGATCCATCCCTTATAAGTGACTTCCTAATTACTAGGTCTCCTCCCATCGATGAAATTCCGTAAAGAACATGCAGTCTTAGTTATGGTGACAGTGGGCTAAGTCTCCATTCTTTCCCTTGACCTTGTAGTTTCCCTCTTAGGAGCCCCTTTCAGGTCCCCTACTGTTTTGAGTGGTAACAGGCCCCAAACTCCATTAGTGTGTTTCCCTCCTCCTTTTTTCCTCTCTCCATAATAGCGTGCTACTTAAGGGAGTGTGTTTGACTTGTGGGTGGCCCCCAAAACCCACCAATAATCAATGATTCCCTTTCTCCCAAGTTAAGAACCCAAAATTTGATGCTAATGCCAAAAATTATTTCCAAGTCCAAAATTTTCCAAAATTGTGATGCCTTCTCTAAAGTTTATAAATTTGGGGATATAACAGTCCCCCTTGCCAAAATTTTCTTGTCCTCAAGCAATTTCAATGTTGGATGTTGTAGTACCCTTTCAGTGTTGGATTTTGTAGTACCTTCTCCCCTTCCCATGTTGCATCCTCCTTAGGAAGGTCCTTTCATCTGACCAAAATTTCACTTATCGCCTGGTTCCTGAGATTTCTTTCACGCACTTCCAGAATGGCCTTTGGTGCCAACTCAAGATGGCCCTCATCATCTAATGGTGGCAGTTGTGCAGTGCTCGTGACCTACTACCCCAGTGCCTTCTTTAGGCATGATAGGTGGAAAAAATTATGCACCTTGCTTCCTGGTGGAAGCTCCATCTCGTAGTCCACCTCCCCAACTCTCCTAGACACCCTGTACGACCCATAAAATCAAGGTTTGAGATTTTCACCCCTTTCTGATTGAGTGATGATTGTTTGTATGGTTGGAGCCATAGATAGACCATGTCACCCACCTCAAACTTCCTCTCAACTCTGCGTCAGTCAGCATACATTTTCGGCTAATTTTGTGCCATCTGCAGATTGTCCTTGAGAGCCTTGAGGATCTCTTAGCTCTCTAGGGTCCAATCACTATCCCCTAGGGCCCTGCTGTCTCCAAAAATCATGTCAAAAAATGAAAGTGCATCATAACCATAAAGGGCATGAAAAGGACACATACTGATCGACATGTGGTAGGTTGTGCTGTAACAGTACTCTCCCAAGTGCAACCACTTCACCCATGCCCATTGTTTACCTGTTACGTAATTGGGCAGATATCCATCTAGCCATTTGTTTACAACCTCCATCTGCCCATCTGTCTAGGGGTGGTTACTGGTGCTGGGAGTGAGATCTGTTCCCACTAGGTTGAAAAGCTCCTGCCAAAAGGCCCCCATGAACCTACTGTCCTGGTTACTAACAATGGTCGTGGGAATATCATGCAGCCTAAACAGCTTCTGGAAGAACAACTCTACAATCTGTGTGGTTGAAGATCTAGATGGAATAGCAAAGAAATGGGATAACTTGATCAACCTGTCCACCACTACATAGATACAATTGTGCCCCTATGTAACCGGGTGGCCAGTGATGAAGTCCATGGACATGCTCTCCCATTTCTTCTCTAGAATAGGGAGAGGTTGTAGTAGACCTGTTGTGTAAAATGGTTCTTCCTTGTTCCTCTGACAAACCACACACTCTTGCACATGCCTCAACACATCCCCCTTCAGCCCCCTCTAAGAGAAACAATCCTTGATGGCCCTATATGTCTTGAGGAATCTAGGGTGTCCTGCCATAGGAGAATCACGGGTTGCCTACATAATCCTCTCCCTAAGTTGTGACCTTGGTACCAAGTAGATCTTGTCCTTATAGTATATCACGCCATCCATAACTCGAAAACTATCATCACCAAAGGTGCCATCTAGTATCTCGTAGGCCTATCGGTCCTTGGAATACTACACCAAGAGTTGCAATCTCTAGTCCTGTGTCATATCCATCAAAGATAGAGTCGCAAGCCTCCTCGAGAGGGCATCTACCACTATGTTCTTATTGCCCTTGACATATTCTATCTCAAAGTCGTACTGACCCACATCTATTGTCTCTCCTAAAGTTCCTTCTACTCTAAGAAGCATCGAAAATTGTTATAGTCAGTCTTCACCTTGAACCTGTTTCCCACCAGATAGTGTTGGAACTTAGCTAGTTCATGCACTATGGCTAGCATCTCCTTGTCATAGATATAGTACAATCGCTCATATTCATGGAGTTTTCGGCTCTCATAAGCTATGGGGTGACCCCCCTGCATCAGTATTTCCCCAATGCCCTCACCTGATGTGTCACGCTGCAGTACAAAGCGTTGGGAGAAGTTCGGTAATGCCATGACCAAGTAAATACTCATGACCACCTTGAGGCGCTCAGAGGCCTCTTGTGTTGTGTCTAACCAACCGAATTTCCCCTTATTCGTGAGATTTGTAAGGGGTGTCGTAAGCTGAGAGAATCCCCTCATAAAGCACTTATAATATGGGCATATGCACAAGAATCCCCTCAGCTCTGTCACGTTCTTGGGCGTAGGCTAGTCATGGATGGAATAAATCTTCTCTTGGTGGACTTGGACCCCATCCTCACCTACAAAGTGCCCCAGATAAAGCATCTCAGTTAGCCCAAACTCACAATTGGACATCTTAGCATAAAATTGTTGCTCCTCCAAGATGCTCAAGACCTATTCTATGTGTTGCAGGTGTTCCTCCCATGTCATGTTGTAAATGAGTATGTCGTCGAAAAACACCAGAACAAATCTGCACAGGTGCTTGTGGAACATGTGGTTCATGCAATATTGAAATGTGGTCGGTGTGTTGGTGAACCTAAAGGGCATCACTAGGAACTCAAATTTCCCATAATGGCACCTAAATGCGGTCTTCGAGATGTCCTGCTCCTTCACTCGAATCTGGTGGTACCCCGAACGCAAGTCAATCATAAAGAAGTAGTTGGCTCCTCTAAGTTCGTCCACCAACTCATCATTGCAGGGTATGGGGTACTGGTTCTTTAGTCTTCTTATTTAGGTCCATTTAGTTAATGCACAATGCACATACAAAGGGTCCCATCCTCCTTCTTCACCAGAACTACTAATGAGGCAAAAGGATGCCCCAATGCCAACAACTCCTAGATAACCCTCTCGATCTTGTCCCTATAGGCCCAGGGATGCCTATAGGGAGTGGTGATCACAGCGTATACTCCCTCCTCCAACTGAATGGTGTGCTCGAACACACGATTCAATGGCCTGCCTAGAGGGATCTCCCCAAAAACTACCTGATGTCTCTCTAAGAGTGCTAGGATATTTGGGTGTTGTTGTCATGACTGAGATTCGGTTTTCGATATCCGAAGTTGTATTGCCCACTCTATGTCCCCATGTTGCAAGTTGATCTCCATTTGATGGGCTAAGACTATCTGTGGTGGATAAGAATGCATGCCCCTCAACACGACCAATTTCACATCTGGTCCTGTAAACTCCATCTACAACTTCCTTCAATCGGTGGCGATCCACCCCAGTGAATACAGCCACTGGACACCCTCACCACATTGGTGTCTGGAACATCTACCATAAAGAAATGATCAATCACAGAATAGTTCCCCATTGTCAAGGTCAATCTAGGGACATACCCCGTGCACTATATTGTCTTATCCCCTGGTACCAACACCGAAAACCCCTCAAATGTTTGTGTGTATGCCTCTCCGCTCCACCATCTAGGAATCAATAAAGTTGTGGGTAGCCTCACTATCCACTAGCACTGAAACACGCTTCCCCTGCACTATCCCTGGGATCCGCAGTGTCAAGTACTTCAGAACTCCCCAGAGTGAAGAAATAACCCCTCCAGTAGGCCTCCTCCATGAGGTGGTGGTCGCGGTGGCAATCCACCTCCCATGAACTGGGGTCCTCCATCTCCTATGTCCATCTCCTACTCAATCTCATCCTCGAGTTCGTTATCTGAGTACACATCAATGTAGTGAACCTTGCCCTTGGTGCACTTGTGCCCTAGTGCCCACGACTCCTGGCACGTAAAACATAACATCCACCTCTGAAGGTCCCTCCTAGTCTCATCATCGAGCTAACCACGCCCAACCTCCCAGTGAGCCTGTCTAGTGTCTCTACCCCCTTGGGGAGCAATGGGTCTAGTGGGGAAAGGGGCTCTAGTCTTGGTCACTAAGTCAATCATATCATTGGTCTTGCAAATAGCATCCATCCATGTCATGGTCTTATAAGCCCTCACCCATCCACATAGGGGGTCATCGAGCCCCTCTACAAACAACATAATCAACCGAGCCTCTGAAATGGTCGTGACCATCACTGCCAGCCTCTAAAACTACAATATATATGCCTTTGCACTGCTAATCTGTCTTAGGTGTGCCAACTCTCTAAAGTGTAACTCGGGGTCCTTCTTATCAAACATATTGATCAGACACCTGGTAAACTTTGTATAAGAGGTGATGTGAATGTGCCCAAGAGTGATTAGGCCATAGTACCACCACTCCTATATGTCCCCCTCCAAATGCAATGTGCCAAACCTTATGGCGTTTGTCTCACGCATGGGATTCAAGTGGAAGTAAGAGTCTAGCTTCTAAACCCATGCCCTGGCCGAACTATTGGCTAACCTATCATAGTTGGGAACTGTGACCTTCCCAACTATCTTCTACACCCCTCGCTCTACTTCCCTCCTCCATAAGATGTACCAACCCCAGTCTTGCGTCTCTCCTTAAGGTGTATAAACTCCCCAAAGGACATGACTCTCTGAATCCTAGGGTCTAGCCCCTCATACTCATCAATCCCCATCAATACAAATTGCACCAAATTTGAAAAAAAATCTAATTCCCTCTCTCTGTCTTGTCCATGAACTGCATCATAGTGGGACGTCTAATCTGGCCACGCATCGGGGTTTGTGGCTGTTGGAAAGCACACTTCTACGTCTGGTGGATGCTTCCTCCAGCTCTAGAACCCCCATATCCATTGTTTTCATGCCCTTGGTTGTTTTGCACCTGCAAGCCCATCATTTGTTGCATCATGTTCATCATTAGTTGACCCTGCCTCAACATTTGTTGGTTCAGCCTCAACAACTTATCCATAACCTTGTTTTGGCCTCCTTCTCTTGGTTTCTCATCACCCCCATGGCCCTCCATGTGTTCTCTAACGTTGTATAACTTAGTGTCTGAAAAGGGTCAAGCCCTCCTTCTCTACCACGTCCTCTACCTTTGCCTCGACCCCTCTGAAAAACCATGCCCTAGTACCTGGGATGCATTACCAATGGCTTCCTCCCACACTGGCCAAGAAAATGCTCTGATACCACTGTAATATTCCTAATAGGAGATTAATAGTGAATTACAGAAAACATGCTCATGAACAACACCTAAAAATTTCAAACATACACAAATATCATATATACATATATTGGCACAAAAAATGGATCTCTTTATTAAAATTTTGAGCTAAACAATTACAATATAATGAGGGACAGCGGAACCTAGGCTCGCTATAGCAAGCAAGGCAAAACCCAGGATGTGAATTTGCTGCCCAAGTGCTGAAGAATTTTCCCACCAAAGCTCTGCACAAACCCAAAAAGTTTCTACTACTACCACCAGGAAGAAATGGGATTATTTACCTCCAATGTGCTCAAAACCTCCTAAAATTGCAGCTAGTGCATCTCCTCAAGTATCTCCACAAAACCCAAGAATGAATTTGCCACCACCCAAACCCCCAAAAAACCCACAAAAAGTGTGAATTTCTCCTCTACCCAAAAATACGCACCTCATGGAAATAGTGTTGCAATAGGAACCAAACCTCGGGAAATCACCTCCCAAAATTTGCACTGGAAACTCACCAAATCCCAGCTCCAACTCCGTTGCCTTCTCAACCCTCTATCTCAGCTCCTCCAATGCTTGCATAGGCCCTGCCAATGAACCTCTGCGTAACTCGAGAAAAAGGGAAATTTGACCTATAATCTCCCCTCAAAATCGACCTTGCAAACTCCCAGAATTCTTCAGCAAAATCCAAGGCTAATCCCTCATGCAATTTCTGAAAACTAGTGTGAAAGTTGGCAGTCTCTCCAAGTGGTGCAAGTTTCTATTTTGCCCCAAAATACACACTGAAGTGGTTTTGGCACTCCTACAGTGGCCTTTGGAACAACTCTAATGTGATGTATGGTCCTCTCCTAGGGTGACACTCATGGCTCGCCGAAGGATGAGTTGAGTCTCCGCCTGGAAACTCCCTTTTGTTGAACAACACATTGTTGACTTGACTCAACATCTCAAGTGAACAGTGGTATAGTTTTCAATTTGACAAAAGGCCCCAAATGTTGGTGCTCACCTCCTCTTTATACTTGTTGCTCTCCTTTCTCCATGTGGGCCCAAAACTCCACTAGTTCCCACAATAGTGTGTTCCCTAAGAGAGTGTGTTTGCCTTGTGGGCAGACCCCTCAACCCACCAACAGTCAAATATTTCCCTTTCCCCTAAGTTAAGAATCCAAAATCTGATGCTAATGCCAAACATTATTGCCAAGTCCAAAATTTGCCAAAATTGTGATGCCTTCTCTAAAGTGTATCAATTTGGGGAGATTACAGAGTACCAAAGAGAAGAGAGTAGATTTAGAGGAAAGCAAGGTGGTCCCTATTACCCACCACTCTATTGGCTACCAAGTGAGGGGCAACCATAGTAAATCAGTTTCAAAAGGACACCTAGACGTCAAGGTGACATCACATTAAGGAGATTTTCTTTTATGTTGGATGGAATGGCAAGAAAGGTCATTTGCTTACAAGGGTAGCCATAATAAGAGGAGCCCACACTTGGGTGTATGAAAATCAGTTTCAAAAGGACACCTAGACCTCAAGGTGACATCACATTAAGGAGATTTTCTTTTATGTTGGATAGAATGGTAAGAAAGGTCAGTTGCTTACAAGGGTAGCCATGATAAGAGGAGCCCACACTTGGGTGTATGAAGTTGCCCCAGATTTTTTTTCCACCCTTCTTCATATGCCTTTCACCTTTTATTGATTTTCTTTTACAACTGCTTGGGGCTCCATGGGATGAAAGAATGATGTGTGGGATATAGCAGTGATTACCCCCTTAAGGTGGGGTGGTTCATTACCCACAAGGGGTTGGGACAATCATGGGTTCCTTAATGATGTAAGGGGCCAATATGAGGGTCCCTAGGAACCAAGGTGATGGCCATAATGATAGGGGTAGAGGTCATGCTTGGATTTTGCCCACGTGCTAAATGTGTATGTCCCAACCATCGTTTGCATTTTATGGTACATTTCCTGTTGAGAGTGGCCAAATTATGCTTTTTATTTTCTTCTAATTGCATCAATCTCCAGGGCATCGTTCCAGGACCGACCCAAAGTGTGTACAAGGAGATGGGGAAGTTAACTCCTTGTGGACCCAATGGATAAATGTGGACCCAGATGGGAAAAGTGATGAATGGGGTTAAAATGAACGGAGGGGAGTGATGTATATGGTGTCAAGAAGCAGGACCATGCAACCAAAATCAGGATTTTTCATGTACTGCCATCCCTAAATCTAATAGCTAGTAAAGGACATCCCACGGGACTAGGATACAAGGTTAACCACCAAATCGAGAAGAGGAGACAAGAGTATAAACCTAGCCCATTCCTTCCGTCGAATCGCCCCGCCAATCCATGCACAAAAGTTTCCATGTAAGTAAAGAAAATTACCCAACTATACAACGAAAAGCCATACCTTCGAGGTCAGGAGACCCACCTTCAAACATACGATCATTACAGATGGGCGAGGGACCACATGGTTGTCTCAGGTGGTGGAGATAGTGGCACATCGATCTATCCGGTGGTTGCAAGGGGTTGTTGGCTGTCAATTGAGGACCATCTAGGAGAAAAAAAATTCTCCTATGGATACTATTCACAGGTGGTGTGTAACAGTGCCCAAAAAAGATTTCAGACTGATATCAGAGCACTCTTATATTGAGGGCAGACCTATAATAGAGAACATTTGAGGCCACATTTAGACCAGCTATCAAAGAGAGGGAATAGTGCATTTCCCATAGATTGAAGAGGGCATTACAAAAGGTTGAGCTCCTGAGGAATGACAGAAGCAGAGGTAATAGCAAAGCAAGTTGCAAAGGTAATGAAGACATCAACCCAAAAAAAATTGTTCGGATTAGGCCTAAGGCCACAGAGGGGAGCATATCAGACTATAAATAGGTTATGTGTCTTATATATATGTTGGAGCATTGAAATTTACAGCTAGGCTGACCTATAACATGCCCAAAGTTCCAACCATACTTGCGATACAGGACCAACCAATAATTTGTTTTGAAATTGATTTAAAGTAAAATAAAGGAGAAGATCTAACTAAAGTATGTTTAGAAAATGATGATACGCAGTCTGGCATATGTGGAAGAAACCTTTGTTGACACATGGGTGCTTCTTTGGTGACTGTTTATGTGGAGAAACAATTGGATATCACATTTGATGGTTCTCCTTGTTGAGTATTGCGGCAGATTGGTTTCATTTGGGTCCCTTTATTGCTCACATGGAATCGTATAACCCATATTTGTCACCATTGTGGTAATGTTAAGGTTGGCTTCCCCAATTGGAATCATTACTTATGAAAGAAGATGAGATTCTTGGTGGCCCTCAAGGCTAGTAAGTCCACATTGTAGCCACACTTTCCCAGCTTGGAAGGTTGATGAAGAGTTTAAGGGGTTTGGTCATTGGTAAGAGGGACACATGCAATTTTGGATCCCACATGTACCCATTGTTGGGGATGTTATATCATTTGTGGACAACCTTTCCACCCACTTTGGAGGCCATGTTTGGAGAACTACTAGCTGATTTTGTGGAGTGTCCACCATTTGGGGTTGTGTGCCTGAATTTAGAGGATTTTGGGTGGCAGATTGGAAGAGTTTTTGAGGAAGTTATGCAATTGAAGGGCCTTTGGAGGCTGAATGCTCCACCAACACCCCTTTCTTGCCCTTCATTTAGGGAGAAGGGTCATCTTTTTGGGGTTTCTGCCCATAGAGTTTGTACATGTGGCTTTGGAAGTCACAGCTTATAATATTTTAGCTTAATTAATTTGTAGAGAGGGATTTTGGGCCCTTCTTAGGCTAAATTAGGGGATTATAGCTTAGAAAAATATTATAGATTTCAGATTTCTGTGGTGAGAGTTTTGTGTTGTTGAGTTCGGAATCTCCACAGTCAACATTTTTACGTCTACGTTTCGGGTCTAGAACAAGACCCATCATCAGTACCAATTCTGTAAAGTTGAGAACCTCCTCTATAAAGTTGAGAACCTCCTCTATAAATAAAGGTGCATTTCCTCTCATTTTCTCACGGATTTTTGGGGAAGAAATCACATAGCAATATGGAATTTCTGTGGATCCTTGTAAATTTTGGCTTTGGATATTTCAAAGCCAAAATAAGTAGTTTTGAGGGGTGGAATTGTAATATCCCTGATTTTGTGAGTGCAGAAGTTATTAAGTAGTTTGGCCAATTTTGATGATATTAATAAAAAACAGGGAAAATATTATTTTATTAGAAAATGGTGGAAAAATATTATTTTATTAGGAAAAGGCGACAAATAATAATTTATTAAAAATGGCAGCAAAAAGTCAGGTAGTGGAGAATGGCCCCCACCAACAAAATAATATTTGAGAGACTCAATAGAAATTATAAAAGAAGGGTGGACTAATTTGCGAAGGATTTATTCTATCCTATGTCATTATTTTTCATTGCCATTGGAGAAGCTCAAGCAGTCTCAGTATTGAGGGTTTCAAGCGAAGCCCTCACACTAGTTTTGGTAGATCTCTTTGCCAAACTAGTTGGATTGGTTTTAGTGTTTCATTTTAAAGATCTTATTGAATTTGTGGTCGGAGAGTTTCAACATTGTGAATCAAATTTTTTGTTGCAGGAACAATCTCTCAGTGCCAAAGAAATCAAATTCTTCAAAGGCCAATTTTATCTTTCCAAGAGGCTGAATATTCATTGATTGGAGACCAAATCTTGGAGCAATTTTCTAAGGCCGAAATGTGTGATAAGGAAGGCCGGATCATTAAAAAGAAGTGGCCAAATTTTACATACTTCCAGCACTGTAATTCCTCAGAGGTCGTGTAGTTCCCTTGCTCAGAATTCATGAGTGTATTATTGGTGCATTCCCAAAAGTTAACTCTTTCATAGAATGTAGTGAATTCCTCAATATTTATGACTGAATTATCCTGTGCCAAAAGGTTGGAGTTTATTTCTGAATAGGGGGCATTTCATCAAGGAGAAAGAGCCATGCAGTCACAGTCAAGGTATTCATTTCTGGGCTGTTCCAGACCTTCATATATGAACCTTCTGTGGGTCGATTTCCTTTGATAAGATGGACAAGTTCCTCTCAAAACTTTTGCTGGTTCTGTCTATCTTCTGGAGTGTTGAGCTGCTATTTAAAAGAAGGATGAGTTTATTGACTTTGCCCAGAACAGAATGCTGAAGAAGAGGTCGAGTCACCTCTTTGTACATTCCTGGAGATTGAGACGAGTTTCCCTTGCTGATGTGGAAAAAAATCAGGTCAAAATTCACTCCTTGAAGGCTGTACATGACACATGTCACTACTAGTGAGAAATTAACTTCTCAAAGGTAATTTGTCCATCAAGGCCAGGAATCCCCACATTCTGGGTTAATCTCAGCTTTGTAATACACTGTTGTACCTGTGTATTCAGTTATGGACGCACTTGGGTATTTGAGAGTGAAATATATGTGATATATCTCTGCCAGGAGGGGTCACAAACCTCCTAATTATTGCTGAACCTGTGACTGTTGGTTATTGTTGATATCTCTCATATATTTGTGTTCTGGAGCTGAATATATATATATATATATATATATATATATATATATATATATATATTGTTGTCACCATGAGGAGTTATTTGTCTTGCTGGAGGTACTTTGATCATATAATATTCATTTACAACCATTGTATGTTCTACTGATCACTGGTATTTCCTATCTCAGCTCTCTTGTCATTATCAATGCATGCATTACAAGTGGTATGTAAGCCTCTAGTTTCAATATAAATTTGATATCATCATTTCTTAAGTGTTCATGTTATGTATGCTTTGCATTGTTGGTGTTATTTCTGATTACAAATTGTCAAAGAATTGCCTACAGCACATTGTCTTCAAACTGTTTGCAAAATTAGCCCAATCACCCAAACCATATAAACTCAAAAAACTTGTGAGTTTTTCAAGACATTCTGGGAAGGTAATCTTACAGGTATTTATTTGGATTGAGGAAGTGATGCTTGGATGAATAGTGGTATTTTACTGTGAGTTTTGTAGAAATTTCTGTTCCCAACCACAGTTTTCAGTTTCTCCTTATGTCACCCATAAAGTTAAATGCCCATTTCCATAGCCATACATTCAACAAGCTGGAAAAATAAATATTTTCTGAAAACACAAATTCGGGTAATTTCACAGTGCTGAAATGCAGAAATAAAAACTCAGAAAAAAAATCAGCCCCACAGAGAATTTTGACACGCTGATTTTTGGACAAGATGACTCTGGAAAAACTCCCTACAACTCTTGGGGTAAACCAATTCGAAAGCTTCTCTTTATTTGTGGAAAATGGTTTTACAGAGAAATGAAATATACAGGAAAAATTCCAGAAAACAACGTATAGACTTGTCTCGTTTTCCGTGCTTGCCTCCACCTCGAAAAATGTGCCAAATCAGCAAAACAGTAATAACAGAAATTTTACAGCAAGAAATAACAACATTTAATGCTGTATGTCCTCCTCGAAAACCATGTCAGAAATTCCTTACTGCTGTACGGAAATTACAACAGCTTCTTTCAGCCTTGAAAACCGTGCCAACTCAGCTTCGGAATGCGTGTTGCACATTGCTGCTTCTCCTCCTCGAAATCTGTGCCTCCTTGTTGTTGTATGGACCTTGAAAAACGTGCCCACTGTTGATGTACAAAAATCTGCCTCGAAAATTGTGTTGATTTATTGTTGTACGGATTGCTGGCTTGAAATGCGTGCAACATCTCCTTGCTGTACAGATTTGCTGAACTGCTCCTCTCCTCTTTCTCAAAACCAGAAATGTCTCCAGCTCTCTTCTTCTACTTCTCTCAATCTACTCATGAAAGAAATGAATGACCTTTTCCTCCTTTTCCTCCTTTAACCTAACCCTAAGTGACTTTTGGGGAATCCCTAAATCCAATGGCTGAAATAGATTGAGATCTAGGGCTGAGATTAAATGCTCATTTAAATCTCACTTTCTATTTTTTAATTCACCCCACTTTAATAAAGACCCACTTAGTCATTTATTTCCAAAGTCACTTTTCCTTTCTAATTTTACACTGACTTTATTAAAGTCACTTTAAAATTAGACTTTAGTAACTTTATCACATAAAGTCACTTTTAAATTAGATTTGACTTTATAAAAATTATAAAGTCACTTTAGGAGAAAAAATTAAATTCTTTTGGACACTTTTCCCTAGGCCAAATATCAAAGCCTTAGGGAACCACCTGTCCTCCGGTAACCAAATTTCAACACTCCCTCTTACCGAGGAAGGTGTTCCTCACCACACCCATCTTGTCTCTGAAGTAGACATGCTTGCCCGTGGTAAGGCTTTGGTAAGAATATCTGCAACCTGCTCATCAGTGGGAATATACTCAAGCTTCACAGCTCCTTTCTGAACATAGTCTCTGATGAAATGATATTTGATCCCGATATGCTTTGACCTGTCATGAAATACTGGATTCTCCGTGAGTTTAATGCAACTCTGATTATCACAGTAAATCATTGAAGGTCTCAACGGCTGACCAAATAAGCCAAACAACATCTTGCGAAGCCAGATGGCCTCACAACTAGCTAGACTGGCTGCCATATACTCTGCTTCCGCTGAACTCAATGCTACTGACTGCTGCTTTCGGCTGAACCATGACACAATTGCCGAACCCAACCCAAAACAGCACCCTGAAGTGCTCTTCCTATCAGAAGCACAACCTGCCCAATCAGAATCAGTGTAACCTGCCAATCTCACTCCATCCCTCTGCCTGTAGTCCAGACCATAATCCACTGTCCCCCACCGTCATAAAATGTGTTCATGAGCAGCACGATGCACCCTCACCAGGCTCACCGCAGGCCCAGTTCCGCCGTGTTGGCTTCCATAAAAACATATATCTGGTCTAGTGTTGACCAAATACATCAAGGAACCAATCAATTGTCTATACAATGTGGGATCTACCAACTCGAAATCTAAAGCGAGAAGCTTCTTCCAATTGGTGATCATCGGTGTCGACATGGGTCTACAATCCTCCATGTGGAATCTGCCAAGGATGTCCACAATAAACTTCCCCTGCCCCAAGAAGAAATGCCCCTCCTCCTGCCACACCTCCAAAGCCAAAAAGTAATGCATCAAGCCAATGTCCTTCATCTCAAACTCCGACGCAAGATCTCTCTTGCAGCTCTCTATGAGTCTCTCTGCACCCCCCTCCTCCTGCCACACCTCCAAACCCAAAAAGTAATGCATCAAGCAAATGTCCTTCATCTCCAACTCCGACGCAAGATCTCTCTTGCAACTCTCTATGAGTCTCTTTGCACCCGTAATGACCAAGTCATCCACATACAAAACCAGAATGAGAGGCTCCTCACCTATCACAATAAATTATAGGTTCGGATCTGCATCACTCTTTGTGATACCCATCTCCTGCAAGTAAGTATCAATCCTGGAGTACCAAGCTCTAGGAGCTTGCTTCAGGCCATAAAGGGCCTTCTTAAGTCTGCACACATGGGACTCCTTCCCATGCACCTCAAATCCCTGTGGCTGCTCAATGTACACCTCCTCCTGTATGAAGCCATTGAGAAATGCGGTCTTCACATCCATTTGGTGGATCTTACAACCCATCTCTGCTGCTATCGATATGATGGAGCAAATCGAAGTATATCGAGCCATGAGAGTGAACGCCTCCTCATAATCTACTCCCTCTACCTGGGAGAACCCTCTAGCCACAAACCTTGCCTTGAATTTCTCAATGCTGCCATCTGCAGCATGCTTTACCTTGTAAATCCATTTGGAAGTAACCACAAATTTGCCCTCAGGCCTCGGCACCACCTTCCAAACATCATTCTTCATGATAGAAGAATACTCCTCCTGCATGGCCTCTCTCCAGACCTGCCAGCTAGTTGCCTCCTCATAGCTAGAAGGCTCAGAGTCAACGATGTTGGCAACCATTGCCATATAGCTACAGAACCTATCAGGTGGTCTGCTCTCTCTGACCAGCCTCTTAAGCCCAGCAACAGATGTGGCCTTTGTCAAGGTATCCTGAAGCCACTTGGGCTTCCTCTTCCCTGAGCACACTTCTCCCACTGGAGAATGAAACTCCTCCTCCTCATCATCAGGAGCTTGAACTCCTGACTGTCTGTTTGTTGTCCTCCTGCCTGAACCTGAACCTGTAGATGCTAAAGTACCGTGTGAACTGTCCATCAGTGGTGTTGGAGCAGGGTCCTCCAACGGCTGCAAACTGGGACAATTTCGAGTATTTTGTATAATTTTGGCATATTTTGGTCTAGCGCAGGGGTTTTGGGGTGGGTCAAAGCCCCGAAAGCATTGTAAAGAGTCAAAGGGTAGACCTAGAGTCCACAAACCACGGTTTGCGAACCACAAGAAAGTTTAGGCTAGATTGTTATAAATAGAAGGAAATTTTGAGTTGTAAGACAGACTTGGAATAGAGATTGATGCTAAGTGCGAACTGATAGATCTGGTTAGGGTTGTTGGGGAAGGACTCCTACTGCTATGTGCACGGAGATTCACTGTCCTGCTATGTGCAGACCCTGCTGCTGTGTGCGCAGGTTGGGTTTTAGGATACTGTAAGTAGATCTGAAGCATTAATGAATGCAGAAGTATTGTTGAATATCTGAATCTATTGGAATTACTGTGATATGAATCTGTGATGTTTGATTAATTAATATATATGCTGTTGTGTTATTGATTTAAGCCACGAACATACTAGTGTTACTTGTTTATGCTGCGATCTAGATCTTTTCTGTTGCATTTCACGTAAGAATATCTCGAATAGCTGCATTATGGTTATATGCGTTCATGATCTGTAGATTACTGTGAATATCATTGTTGTTACGCACGTGGATGCGAAGGGAATCTATAGATCTAGGATCTGTGATACAAGATCTGGTAACTATAAGGTTGAACGCAGCTCTGCTTGACTTACCTACCCTCTCCCAAGGTGCAGAAACCTGGTTCCAGCACCCACCCATACTACTTCGGGTGAGACTTTGGCCTAGGGCTAGTAGTATAGGGGTTTGTTGGCAAACCTTACATCCAAACCTGGGTCAGGGCTACTACCGAAAGGGCTAGTAGTATAGGGGTTTGTTGGCAAACCTTACATCCGAACCTGGGTCAGGACCCCTCGAGCCAACAAATGGTTTCGTTGCCGCGACTGGGAGCATTTTGAGAGAGGGATCGAGTAATGCCAAGGCCATGCTGGAAACCTGAAAGCAAAGAAATTGATGAATGGTTCGAACAGCAAGTTCAGGAATTCGCAGTGAAAGAGAACCGCAATAAGAGGTTGACACACCGAGGAGTAAGTATATTTTCACGGAGATCTACGAGATCTTCTTTGTAATAATTGCGATCGAGCTCCAGGAGTGGCTTGCAAGGTTGGTCAAATTTCAGAAGTGTTGGAAGGACGAACGGGTCACGCAGTGGACCCTCGAATTGATCCAGCAGTTAGAGAAGACTGATAACACCATCACTCGCACGGTGGACCACTGGGTGGACAGTATGCTAGGAGGCTCCGTGACAGAATTTGCCATTGATCATTTTGTATCCTACTCTGAAGTAGAGCGAAGATTCTTCAAGGGTTTCCGGGGTAAGTTTTTGAAGACCTTACCATTGTTGATTAAGATATTACTGTGTGAAAAGAGTGTCTTGTGTAGCCACACCGAATGAATGACCCCTGATCTGGACGGAAGTACGACATGAAGTGGCAAGTACTATCGAACCAACCAAGAAGGAGATAGGTCTGTCTACAGCCCGGTAAGGGAAGCAGCTACGCAGAGTCCTCCCGGCACACCACTTTCAAACCAACATAGGAGGAAGAATTCACCTACACCTCCGCCACCGCCGGAAGATGACATGGCTGCACACATGAAGTTGTTGACCTTTAAGGGTGTGGAGGATGAAGACATAGATCAATTCTGGTTTGTTGCAGGATCCGTATTGACTGAGAAAAATGCAGCTATTGATGCGGTGAAGCGGGCACAGCTATCCCTTGCCTTTGAAGGTAGAGCTTTGGACTAGTACATGGGATACATCGACCAGCATGCGAACGCAACCATTGAGGAAATTAAGAACATTTTGAAGCAACAATTCAAGAAGCCTAAGTCCTACTCTCAAATAGTGGTTGATCTAAAAGATTTCAAGCAAGGGCCTTCTAAGTCTGTTTGGGAGGCTGATCAGTGACTGAAGAAGGTGATCAAGGAAGGGGGATTTCAATATGATGATAGACAGCATACAGAATGGTTCATTTCTATGTTGCTGCCTCACCTGCGCGTACCTATGGGTCATCAAACGTTCGAATCACAAGAGAAAGCCTTGGAGGGTGCCATGAAGTTAGAAGCCTCGCCTTGAGACGAGACCTAGCTGGGCATCCAACAGATCCAAGGGCAGCTAGAAGCAATGCACGTGGAGATCCAAAACTTGCGAAAAGAGCGAGGAGCAGAGGCTAGCCCTGAAAGGTGGTGCATACGATGCAGGGTGAATGGTCACACCAAGGATAACTGTCCTCTATTAGCAAACTATATGCAGGCTGGGGGACCTAGCCTGTTGCGCCCAAGAGAAAATGCAGGGCCAAGTGGGCCGACATTGTGGTACGATGATTGCCGCGTTGCAAGGTTGCACGACACAAACCACTGCCCCCGCCTTGCTGCATATGTCCCAGAGATAAAACAACAATGGTGCAGGTTCTGTAGATCAGTAGGACATGATGAACAGAACTGTCGAACATATGATTTGATGATCGATCGTGGAAACTTATATAGGGTACAATCAGACCCTGCGTCGCCAAGGTCCCCCACAGGCATAAGTGGCTCCCCACCCAGGCGTAGGGGGGATCGAGGCAGAAGCACAGGTCGAGGACGAGGGCAACTAATCTGTTATAACTGCGGAGAGGTCAGGCACTTTGCAAGAGACTGCCCGAGTCCTACGAGGCTGTCCTGCTGGTACTGCAGACATCTGGATCATGCGATTGAAGATTGTCCAATCTTGCTAGCAAAAATGCAGGAGAAGCAACCAACACCTACGCAGAATGTGCAGAGGGTTAAGGTTGAGCTGCAAGACAAAGATCCAAGCGTAAATGTCGTAACGTGCAGTGGAACGGCCACCGGAGGACTTGGGGAGAAGGCTGTGACTGAATCTCTGATCCGACAAGCTGTTATCAAACAAGAGGGTTTGACCTAAGCAAGGAAAAAGAAACATTTATCGTAGCCCGCAAGGACTTTGCTAAGGCAGATGCATCCACTTCTCAGAGACCTGCGAACCTTAAGGCAGACGAGGAGGTTAAGCGCTTTTTACAGGCATGTTTGAAGCTGCTGCGCAACCCAACGGCTATAGAGAATCTTCAAGCAATGATAGATAGCTGCGCAGCACGACCTGGCCTACCTCTGGAAATCAAGGATGTGCACAAACTATACAGATATAAGAAATGCACTAGTAGGGAGATGTGGTTGACTTCGCAGATAGGTGATTATGAGATGGATCAAGTTATTTGCCTAGGGTCAGATGCGAATGTATTACCTAAACAGACTTGGCAACGAATGGGAGAACCTAAGTTGGAATGGTCCACTATCCAGCTGCGCATGGCTAATCAACAAAAGATTATACCCTTGGGAAGACTATCGAAAATCGTGGTGGATATCGCAGGAGTAAAGGCCCAGGCGGACTTTTAGGTAATTGAGATCGTAGAAGATGCGGACCCCTATCCTGCGCTCCTAGGCTTGGATTGGGCCATCGATATGGGAGGAATTATTAACTTCAAAAAGAGAAGCATGGTGTTTGAGAATAACGGTACAAGGGTGATAGTGCCATTAGATCCTGCGGAAGGCGAATGATACATTGAACCGGTGCGCGACGAAGAGAGTGTGGATCATATTTATAAGCTAACTGCGTAGGACGAGGATTGGATCAACCCCACGGCTGACGGTGTACTTTGCTGGGAAAAGGACAGTGAATGTTTCTCCGACTCCAATGGGGAGATGGAGAACTGGCAAAATCGGTTACATGATGTCTCTGCACTGCGATGCCTTCGAGTCACAAAGGACTTCCGCTGCATTTCCTCAGAGGTGAGAGACCTACCCTATTTTGATGGTTTTGTTAATATCAGAGACTTTTTGCGAGCATTCGAAGCTAAGGTCCCAAGAGGACAGAGGCTAGGGGCCCTTAATATCGCCATGCGTAAGACACCTGCGTGGTGGTGGGGCACACATAAGGAAGCCTTCCAGGACTGGTAAAAGTGCCGGGATATGATGATCCTGCGATTCGAACAGCCCGATCACATGCGTGTCCAAACATACATTGGCTCCAAAGACCCGCGCAGGTATCTGTTCACATGGATGGAGAAATGATGTGACAAGACTACGAAAGAATGGGTTCATCTGTTTATTCATGCCTTGGGACCACTTCCCACCGCATGGTATTTAGATTCGGAGCTACACTAGCATACCCGCCACTGGGAGACATTAAAGGATGAATTTCTGGGGACATTTGGATTAGTGGGTGGCATGGAAGCACTCCATGCAGCCCTGCAAGACACTGGCACTGTAGCATGGGATGAATCGCACCTATATGCCACACCTGAAGGGCCCGCATGGGAAACATAGGTAGCAGGCATGGTCGATTACCACGGTCTATCCCCAAAAGAAGGTAAGAATGATCCACGAGTTGCTTCTGACTCAAAATTGGAAGGGATGCGCACGATTACCGAGCCGTATAAGCTGCGAATGGGCGGCAGTGAAACACACCCTGCATTGGCTAAGAATGGGGATGCGGGTACAAGAAGCAGAGTTATCATGTATCTGGCAACTCCTACAACCAAGAGACAGCTACATTCATTCCTCGACCACGCAGGTTATTACAAGAAGTTTGTTCGATAGTACACACTAATCATAGCACCTCTGCGAAACTTGCTTACGAAGGGGGTTCGGTTCTGTGGGGATGACGCATGTCGGAGAAACATGTCTTTGGTTTCAAAGTTCCTAGGAAACGAGCCTGTGTTGAGGAAAGACGCGCAGGAGGCGCAGGCGTTTAATCCAAGCGCAGCAGGTACGCTGAGCACACATGAGGAGCGAAAAGTGGCGGTTGGAACAGTAAAATCTGGTAAAAAGGAAACGTTACTGTTGAATGGAGCGGGCGGCTGGCAATTAATGCAGAGATTCCTTGAGATTTTTTACCATTTACTTGACGATAAGTTCCAAGTGACATTTACCCTACCGTTGGATGACCACAGGCATTATTAAGTAGGAAGAATAGCTCAGACAAGGGTTCTGTATCACTTTCGTAACTCGTATGTATTTTCTCTATGCTGCAGGATTCTCTGGACCTGTAGCGTCCTGTTCATGACGAATCGACCCACTCCTGTTGCCTATAGTCCCCCCGAATCAGGATTCCCTTTTCACACTAGAATGACAGATACTAACCCCGCGGAAGCTTCGGTACCTATAGAGCCAGAACGAGAGGAAATCATGGTGATTGGGTCGGGGGACGAAGAAATTGACAGGATAATAGTGCTCTAGCTACCTACATGGAGGATTGACTTCACACCCGATGAAAAGAGAACCGTAGGGACATGCGTGACAGGTGTGAACCCCCCTGTCAACCTTGAGGAGACTGCAGGACCGAGCAAGATGGGCTCAGACGCCGCCACGAAAAAGGAATCACAGCAGCCACAGATCGCCAAAAAGGATGCCAAGGCTGGTTCGCAGCTAGACCTGAGCGTGCAATGGATGAATAACAAAGATACCACCTCCCTCCAGGGTACGAAGCGGCCAAGCGAGCCTGCAAAAGGGCCCCGAAAAAGCAGCGCGCCCAATGCCAGGAATATGATGCGACAGTCACGCTAATTGATGGTGACCTCAAGCAAATCACGGACACACTTACACTGGCTACAGAGGATAGGTGGGCAAACATAGAGAAACAACAGAAGGCTGCAATAAACACCATTCAGACTGAACTCTGCACCCTCCAGTGGAAGATAGATACGACCAGCGTAATTCCGGGGCTCCCTTGGCAACCAACAGTACAGTGCTAGCCATGAGAGAAGGCCGTCTCTGCTTGTTGCCTAGTGCTGCCCTTGTCGGAATCCAACTCCAAGCAGGTACAGGGATACAATTAGATCTGGCCCAGCTGCCCCACGAGGCATTATAGGGTCTCTACGCTGCCGTGTTCCGGGAGATCCACCATCGAGACCAGAAACACCGACAACTCGATGTGGCCAAGCGAACCATCACACGGAAGAACACAGAAATGTCCCTCACTATATTGCAGCAGGTGGAGCTTGAAACAGTGATCCACCAACTCTGCACAGAGGTTTCAGATAGGATCCCGGCCGCAGCTACGCCCCGGGCCAAAGTGGAAAGAATGGTTGCAACATTGGAAGCGTCTAGGACAGAAATGCAGGACATCAAAACACAGCTGGAGCATCAAATCTCCGACTTACAGGCCAAATTGCAGCCTGCCATGCCGCCGGAGGTACGAGCCCAGCGCGCTGCGTTAGTGGCCGAAGCTACGAACACTATCACTGGGCAAATTGCTTAGGGTGCCCAGTTGCTAGAGTCAACCATGTAGCTCTGGACCACGGTCCAATTCAATCCGCCCCTCCAAACGATCAATCAGAACTTACGGCACAAGGAAGCAGCTTTCGAGCAGGTCGAGGCTACATTGCCCACCTTGGTGCCTGCACAGCGTTTAGCACATTTGAGGACCATCAGCGCTCTCCAGGACGAGATTGAGAAACTCTGGCGCAAGAAGCACGTCGTCAAGGAATGATTGAAGCCGTGGGCTGCCACAGCCCTCCAGCTCTCACAAGATGCAGATGGCACGGTCAAGCGACTAAACCAAACATTGGACAGTGTCACCTCGACAATCGAAGGCCCAACATCCAAAAATCTTGTGGACCTTGCGCAGAGCGCCACTGCTCAGAGTCAAGAGGTGTTGCCTCCGCTGATTGCAGCCATCAATGCACTATGCACACAGGTGGAGACCACACCACTAAGTGACTCAAGACGAGTCACAAGATTGTGTTGGGGGACTGTTGGAGCAGGGTTCTCCAACGGCTACGAACTCGGACAATTTCGATTATTTTGTATAATTTTGGCATATTTTGGTCTAGCACAGGGGTTTTGGGTTGGGTCAAAGCCCCGAAAGCATTGTAAAGGGTCAAAGGGTAGACCTAGAGTCCGCAAACCACGGTTTGCAGACCACAGGAAAGTTTAGGCTATATTTTTATAAATAGAAGGACATTTTGAGTTGTAAGACAGACTTGGAATAGAGATTGATGCTAAGTTCGAACTGATAGATCTGGTTAGGGTTGTTGGGGAAGGACTCCTGCTGTTGTGTGTGCAGAGATTCGCTATCCTACTGTGTGCGCAGGTTGGGTTTTGGGATACTTTAAGTAGATCTGAAGGATTAATGAATGCAAAAGTATTGTTGAATATCTAAATCTATTGGAATTACTGTGATGCGAATATGTGATGTTTGATTAATTAATATATATGCTGCCGTGTTATTGATTTAAGCAGCGAACATACTTGTGTTACTTGTTTATGCTGCGATCTAGATCTGTTCTGTTGCATTTCATGTAAGAATATCTGGAATAGCTGCATTATGGTTATATGAGTTCATGATCTGTAGATTACTATGAATATCATTGTTGTTACGCACGTGGATGCGAAGGGAATCTGTAGATCTAGGATCTGTGATACAAGATCTGGTCACTATAAGGTTGAACGCAGCTCTGCTTGACTTACCTACTCTCTCCCAGGGTGCAGAAACCTGGTTCCAGCACCCACCCATACTACTTCGACTGAGACTTTGGCCTGCGCAAGCAGGTCACTGCCTAAAGGGCCAATAGTATAGGGGTTTGTTGGCAAACCTTGAACCTCCGAACCTGGGTCAAGACCCCTCAAGCCAACAAGTGGACTCCCTAGTGAACTGCTCTGCAGACTGCTCTGCATGCTACCCGAAGCACCACCCCTCTGACTCTGCGAGCCACAGTTCACTAATGGACCTGACACCGTAATCAATATACCTCCGGATCCTCTTGATCCCTGCCCACTGGATCCCTACGACTGACTCAGCTGCTCCTGAGGGTCTGGCTGATCCAAATACTCTAGCTCCCGTGACCTCCTGAAAGCCCTGTCCTCCTTGAACTTCACATCCCACCTGACAACAACTCTCTTCTGTGCAGGAATATAAATTCGAAAGGCTTTCGAGGTCTCACTGTAGCGCACAAAGATACCCTTCTCTGTGGTGGGCTCTAGCTTGGTCCTCTTCTCCTTGGGTACGTAGGAGTATGCAATACACCCAAAGATATGAAGATGACCAACGTCAGGCTTCTTCCCAGAAAAAGCCTCCTTCGGAGTCACATGCCCCAAGGCACGATGCAGACTCCTGCTCTGCAAATATACAGCAGTGTTGCGGGCCTCTGCCCACAAAAACAATGGTAACCCCTGATCATGTAGCATGGCTTTGGCATCCCCTCTAATGGATCTGTTCTTCCTCTCCGCAACCCCATTCTGCTGGGGGTTGTAAGGAACTGTGAACTCCCTCCTAATGCCTGCCTCCGCACAATAATCAACAAACTCACCAAGGGTGTACTCCCCTCCATTGTTTGACCTTAGGGACTTGATCTTCCGACCTATCTGAGTCTCCACAAGAGCTCTGGAGTCTGAACTCCTGAAACCGCTTGAAGACCTCACTCTTGGTCTTCAAGAAATAAATCCAGGTCCTCTTGGAGTGATCATCAATGAATAAAACATAATACTCATATCCACTCAAAGAAACATGAGACATCCGATCACTCACATCGGAATGAATCAAATCAAGTATCCCAGTCGATCTACTGTCACTGCTGGGAAAAGGGGATTTGGAAAACTTACCCATCGCACATCCTCTGCATGTATCAAAGTGATCAGTAATGAAATCTGGCACACCTGTAGTGATCTCCCGCAATGTCCTCAAGGCTCCATGATACATGTGCCCCATCCTGCGGTGCCAAATCTCGCACAGCTCTGAACTGCTAGCTCTACTGTCGGTACTACTGCTCAATGCCAAAAGGCGCTGAAATGCAAACTTGTACACTTTTGCATGGCGTACACTAATCACTCTAGCTGACTCAGCTGGAGAGCCCCTGGGATATATAAGCACATGTCCTCTCCTGAACAATATCTCATACCCTCTGTCCTCCAATGCTGAGACGGATATGAGGTTCTTCCTCATCCCTGGCACATATAAAACATCTGACACCATCAAGGGAGGTTTGGGTTCCCTATCAAATGTCAATGTCCCCACACCGACTGCTCTAACAACGATGTTATCTCCAAGAACTACCTCTATATCAGTGCCACCCTCTAAAAGCTCTGAGAATTACTCACGGACTCCTGTCATATGACGTGAAGCCCACTGTCAACATACCAGATACCTGAAGATGCTCCGCTAGTGGAGGGAAATGCACACTCCCTCTCACTCTTTGTGGTAGGTGATCCTGCATTGGTGGAGTCACAAGAAATGAACTCAAACTCTCGATCAAAGCTATCTGTAAAGTCCTCTATCTCTGCTGATGTTGCCATGGTCTTGTTCTTCCCCTTCTTCTTCTTCTCCGGACACACGACTGCATAATGTCCCATCCTCTGACAATTCCAACACTTCACTTTGGAATAGTCCTTCTGCGTGTTCACTTGATTACCTTTACCTTTTCCTTTGCCCCCACCACTACTTGTGGAAGCTTGCTTCTTTCCCTTACCTTTCTTGCCTCCTGCTAACAGTGCTACATCCTCATCATGCTCAACAGGTTTAGCTGCCCCAAGCTGGCTCTTCCTGATTTCAATCTGTATGCAATCATCCCAGAACCTCTCCCAAGTGGGAAGGGTCTCACGTGCACAAACCCCATCAGCAAAGTTCAGCCATGAACTGGGAAGGCCATTCACTACAATCCGCACCAACTCAGTGGGTGGAATGACCTCTCTAACTGCTGACAATGCATCTCTCACATTAGTAATATTTGTGAGATATCCAGTTGCACTATCAGTCTTACCCATCTTAATGGTCTTCAGCTTCTCCCTTAGGACCATTTTCCTTTTCTCATTGGTACTCTGGTAGAGATTGGTCAATGTTGTCCACATCTCATGAGCATATCTCTTTCCTCTCACATGAGGAATGCAATGGTCTTTGATTCCATCCAGAATCAGTCTCTTACCCTTGTTATTCTTCTTAAGTCTGCCAACTGAACAACATCAGTAGGCACATTAACAGGGTGTTATTGAGTATGCACCATTATACCCCAGACTTCTGCCTCCTCAAAGATGCTCTGCATTCTTTCCTTCCATACGCTGTAGTTACTATGCCCATCCAACCTATCCTCCACTCTCAAGCCCAAAGACATGTTTGTTGTCCTAATAAACTGAAAAGACATTGTTGTAGTAAAGGTACTGTTTTCTGTGTGAAAAATTAGCTTGCTGTAATTTTTCTTCTTGCTGTCCCAAACTGCACTTTTCAGCAAAATAGCTTTGATACCATGTAGAAATTTATGTTCCCAACCCTGGTTTTCAGTTTCTCCTTATTTCACCCATAAAGTTAAATGCCCATTCCCATAGTCATACATTCAACAAGCTCGAAAAATAAATATTTTCTGAAAACACAAATTCTGGAAATTTCACTATCCTAAAATGCAGAAATAAAAACTCAGAAAAATAAATCAGCCACACACAAAATTTTGACACGATGATTTTTGGTCAAGATGACCCTGGAAAAACCCCCTACAACTCCTGGGGAAAACCAGTTCAAAAGCTTATCTTTATTTCTGGAAAATGTTTTTACAGAGAAATGAAATATACAAGAAAAATTCCAGCAAACAATGTATAGACTTATCTCGTTTTCTGTGTTTGCCTCTGCCTCGGAAAATGTGCCAAATCAGCAAAACAGTAATAACAGAAATTTTACAGCAAGAGATAGCAGCATTTAATGTTGTACGTCCTCCTCGAAAACCGTCCCAAAATTTTCGTACTGTTGTATGGAAATTACAGCAGCTTCTTTCAACCTCGAAAATCGTGCCAACTCTGCCTCGAAATGCGTGCTACACACTGCTGCTTCTCCTCCTTGAAATTTGTGCCTCCTTGTTGTTGTACGAACCTTGAAAAACATGCGCACTACTGCTGTACGGAAATCTGCATCGAAAACTGTGCTGATTTATTGTTGTACAGACTGTTGCCCTGAAATGCGTGTAGCCTCTCCTCGCTGTACGGATTTGCTGAACTGCTCATCTCCTTCTCTTTCTCAAAACAAGAAATGTCTCTAGCTCCCTTCTTCACCTTCTCTCAATCTGCTCATGAAAGAAATGAATGACCTTTTCCCTCCTTTTCCTCCTTTAACCTAACCCTAAGTGACTTTTGGGAAATCCCTAAATCTAATGGCTGAGATAGCTTTAGATCTAGGGCTGAGATTAAATGCTCATTTAAATCTCACTTTCTATTTTTTAATTCACCCCACTTTAATAAAGGCCCACTTAGTCATTTATTTCCAAAGTCACTTTTCACTTTCTAATTTCACATTGACTTTATTAAAGTCACTTTAAAATTAGACTTAGTAACTTTATCACTTGAAGTCACTTTTAAATTAGATTTGACTTTATAACTTTATAAAGTCACTTTAGGAGAAAAATTAAATTCTTTTTGGACACTTTTCCCTAGGCCAAAGATCGAAGCCTTAGGGAACCCCCTGTCCTCAAGTAACCAAATTTCAACACTCCCTCTTACCAAGGAAGGTGTTCCTCACCACACCCATCTTGTCTCTGAAGTAGACATTCTTGCCCCGTCGTAAGGCTTTGGTAAGAACATCTACAACCTGCTCATCAGTGGGAATATACTCAAGCTTCACAACTCCCTTCTGAACATAGTCTCTCATGAAATGATATATGATCCCAATATGCTTTGACCTGTCATGAAATACTGGATTCTCCGTGAGTTTAATGCAACTCTGATTATCACAGTAGATCACTGAAGGTCTCAACGGATGACCAAATAAGCCAAACAACATTTTGCGAAGCCAGATGGCCTCACAACTAGCTAGACTAGCTGCCATGTACTATGCTTCCACTGAACTCAATGCTATTGACTGAACCACGACACCACTGCCGAACCCAACCCAAAACAACACCCTAAAGTGCTCTTCCTATCAGAAGCACAACCTGCCTAATCAGATTCAGTGTAACCTGCCAATCCCACTCCATCCCCCTGCCTATAATCCAGACCATAATCCACTGTCCCCTGCAAGTACCGCAAAATGTGTTTTGCAACGACCCAGTGCACCCTCCTGGGCTCACACATGAACTGGCTCATTGAGTTGACTCCAAAACATATATCTAGTCTAGTGTTGAACGAATACATCTATCTATACAATGTGGGATCCACCAACTCGGAATCTGAAGCGTGAAGCTTCCTCCAGTTGGTGATCATCAGTGTCGACATGGGTCTACAATCCTCCATGTGGAATCTGCCAAGGATGTCCACAATATACTTCCCCTGCCCCAGGAAGAAATTCCCCTCCTCCTGCCACTCCTCCAAACCCAAAAAGTAATGCATCAAGCCAATGTCCTTCATCTCAAACTCCGACGCAAGATCTCTCTTGCAGCTCTCTATGAGTCTCTAATCACCTGTCATGTAATGCATCAAGCCAATGTCCTTCATCTCAAACTCCGACGCAAGATCTCTCTTGCAGCTCTCTATGAGTCTCTAATCACCTGTCATGTCATCTTGGTGACTCCACTATGAAAAGGTACAAAATTGCAAATTTCAAATTTTGAAGTTTTATATGGATAAAAGATGGATCATTGGAATTTACATTTATTGTACCCAGAATTGGATGTTGAGAGCATCCCAAGATACCCAAGCGAGCCTCATCCAAATTTGTACAATAAATTTCCAACATTCGATGGTACTCCTTTGGTTGTTGTCCCACATGTTTTGGTACATAAAAAATTTGCAACATTTATCATCACCATTGTAAGCCCAAGGTCACAATTCAAAAGCGATGTAAAAATCATGTGAGGCCTTGTATTAGGCACCCTAGAACTGTGTCTTTGTCTTTAAGTTTCTATTTTGTTGCATTGGTCGGACCATGGTTGCTCCCTTGAAGTTTCACTTCAAGATACTCTTGTCATATACAAGATTGGGGAGCCTTGCGTAGACTCTCTTGTGGACTCATGGTTTTATGGAAGCCTACATTGGTAGGGGTGACCATCAATGTATGGCCCAAGCTACCTTGCATCAAGGTGCACCTATGTCATTCCCCATGGCTAGAGTCTATAGAATCTATAGGGGACCTTAGATTTGGTGCATTATTCCTCATGATAGCTCTCAAAGACTAGCAATCTCATTTGACAACATTTCAAGTTTTTTTAGGAAGTTCACAATTCCCAATGCAAGGTGGTCCCATTGGTCAAAAATTCAACTTAGTCTTAGAATGTGCAATTTGATGAAAGGATTCCATGCCATGTGGAATTTATTCAATCAAAGCACCCAGTGGCTAGTTATAGCTTGGTCATACTTGGTCATCATATTAATCATTAGAGCAAGTTTCTAGGGGCCAAAAAATGTAGAATCAAAGCATTGGTAAGAATAAGACATGCATTATGTCAAAAGTGGTTAGTACGAAGAGAAAAACAAGACCCATGTGTTTATTTCAAAAATCATTCAAGGAATTATAAAACTAGTACAAGGAGGTGATGATGTAGCATCACCCTAGATGACATGGAAAATATGAGAGAAACCTAATATAGATTAGGACTAGCAAAAAATAACCCAAGTTCTAGAATTTCCAAGTGAGCAAGGGTGTTGAAGCTCCAATAACTAGGTGGCTAAGTTGGTGTAGTCAAGGGAAAATCAAGCAAAAATCAAGTTGAACTAGTCGATGGAGATCAAACTAGTTGTTGGGATGAGTCAACTAGCCGTTAGAAGGAAGATGGATTGGGAAGTTGAGGAAATGACCAAGAAAATAGCCATTGCAACAAAAACTTCTCTTCTAATTGACCAAGTTGAACTTTCAAGGAAAGTGGCACCACTATTATGAGCAAGTTGAATTCTTCATGGACCAAGGGAGTGGAACATTGAGGCAAAAAAGTTTATTATTTTGATTATTGACCATTATGGACCATGAGCAATGGGAATATTGAGTTAAATCGTGGAAAATTTTCCAATCCAACCCTCTAGTGGATGAATTAAAAATTATATTGTAATATTTAAAGAAAAAATTATTAAGCATCCAACTTGTGGATGACTAGTAAATTACTATTTTGAGGAGTCAAAACTAGCCATTAGCTAGTTGTTGAAAATTGTTCTTCGAAAAACTAGTCTCCCCTCATTGTATAGTTGTTGTCAATTGAGATAAGTGGTATCACAATAAAGAGCTCAATTTTTTGCAAACCCTTGCGTAAATTTTATTTATGTATTGTGTGCAGTGAATATCATTTTCATTATTTTTCTTATATATGTTCTAGGGTTTTTTTGTTCTAAATATTCTTGGCAATAAATAAAACTACATTAAAGCTAACACTTATTGCCATTATGGGGCTATCTAGTCACGTGGAAAGGGCCAACTAGGAGATGACCCAACCTGAGTTCTTTTGTTTTGCGAGTGAGTCGATCTAAGCAACTGAACCATCTCTAAAGTGGAGCTTCAATTTGTGTAGGGTCTCACATTCATCACACATAGGAGTTGAAGACTATAAATGCCACTTTAAGAGAGGTTGCTCCTGAGTGAGTTTGAAAGTCACCAAGAGAGTTAATTCAATAGTGGCGGTGATTTTTGTCTAAGAAGAACCCCAATCCTTTGAGTCCAACCAGCTGCATTGACTTAAGAGGGTGTCAACATCGCACACTGATAAGGGTAAGGTATTTAAAGGGAACGAGTATATCCAACAACCATTTTCTATCCAAAAATCCAAAAAAAAAAAAAAAAAAATCTATAAATTAGTTTAGGTTATTCAACTTGTTGATTTTTCATTGGTTGTTATTCTAACAAGCAATTCCTTGGGGAAAATTGAGCATATTGTTAAATTTAACAAAGGATATATACAAGTTCCATTTCAAGGTTATTTTACACTTGTATATAGCTTTTTGGTCCTGTAGATCTGAAGATTATATTGCTCTACCAAGTAGGATCTACAATTTCAGAGAAGTTTTCAACCATTCAAGTAAGCAAATCCTTCATTAGACCTCTTTCCATTACTCTATAGTGCCAAAAATCTATGTTTCTTGTGTTTAGATCATTTTTTGCATAATTTCCAATGACTTTTAAATTTTTTATTTAAATATGAAAATTTCTAGGCGAATCTCCCAAGAGGGTTTCACCTAGAAATCTGAAAAGTGATTTCCAATCTACTAAAAACCCACCTTTTTAGTCAATTTAGGATCAAGGGAGGTACCAAAAGCCTCAACATTAACCTTCATACAATTTCCACCCCTATAATAACAATCTAAAAGTGCTAAGAAACTTAGAGGATGGTTGTTATAGGAAAATTACACCATTGCCCTATGTTTTTGCAGATTTTACAGTCTGTTACACAAGATAGCAAGCTATTTTCACCTGTAACTTTCCAACTAGCAGCCCAAATCATAAAATAATCACATATCTAATTATAATTTTTCCAATAGACCAACATCCTAGGTTACCTAATATATGTTTGATGTTTTTGTGCTACCAAACTTGTTGTTTAGTTTTATGTTGCAAAAGTCATACAGTTTATAGCTACACAATTTTGATAAGTGACCATCTCTACTCTAAGTGACTCCACATAAGGCATTGATCTTATTTGGGTTAAGTGACGCTATATTTGGGACTCCTTCCTTGGTAATTTAGGAGGTTGTTGGGCCTATTACCCAACTAAAAGTGGGTAACCGCTAGGAGATTTTGTTCTCCTCCTTGGACAACTAGCCAACAACCCTATATCATCAACACATAAGATCATGATAGGATCCTCCACTTCTTGCACTATTCATATTCCTCTCGCCCATTTGGCATTCGTTTTTGAAGGAAGGAAGGTCATCCATCAACGAGTACTTTGACCATTTTTCACTCATGTGCTTTCACTTAATGTTATGGGCATATTAATGTGAATCAAAAGGAAAACTGCATGATTAACCAATCTTGATTATATTCATTCATTATATTTAATTTCTCCCCTCACAAGGAGAATAGTTAGGGTTTTAAAAATGGATTCCCTAGTCATCCCCCCTTACTCCATCAAAACCTTTCCATGGAATTTTAGCCCTAGAAAACTCCATTAAACACTTATAAGATAAGGCAATAATCTTTGTTGTGTTGATCATCCATAAAATTTATTAATTTTCATCCTCTTTCCCTCATTCTTAGACATCTAGGGTTAGCCACTAGGGTTTTTTGAGAAAATTTCTACATAAAAGTGAATTTTGGTTAGATGTTTGTGGCTTATAATTTAGGAATTTCATCTATAAAAATTATTAGGGCAAAATCTAGCATAGTGCATGGTTAAACCTCCTTATTTAGGGCTAACATCATCCCTCATGTGTTTTTTATGTGTATATTTCAGCCATAAAAATAAATTTCCTACCCTAACCCTAGTCTCTATTGGAAGGCCTTTGTTGCTTTGTTTGTTGATTATCATTGGGAGGCCTTTTCTTTGACTGCTATATGACATTGTGCACCTCACTATTGCATATAAATAAAACCCTAACTTATATCAGCCTTATCTTTGGTCTAGGAATAACGTATTTGAACCTTGGTATAGAACATCTAGGCCTCTCTAGAATTTGCAGCGACTATGTCCCATATTTTGACCTCTTATTATTCAGCTTGAGCCATAGCATTAGAATATCCTTAAGGATATAGGGAAACCTCCATTATGGTTGAATACCACTAAAGAGAAGGAGAAAGGATGCTAAGGTGATGGTGGCAACCCTTTCTCATGCTTCCATAAGGTTTGGTCCTGCCCATTGAGGATTTCCATCGGGCTTACTAGATTTTGCGAAAATAGGACCTAAATAGCGAGGGATAGTGCTAAGATGATAGTGGGCCCTGTGAAATTTTTAATCTATTACAGCAACTGGAAATTATTCTTCTAATTGATTAAAATTAAGTGTAGTTTATTTTCTATGAAAAAGTTGCGGAAAATAAAATGCTGGAAACCGAGAAAATGATAGCACACAGACAATACAACTAATACATATTTTTGGACAAATGTCCCCGGAAAAACCCAATGTGGAAAAATCGGTGGAGCGGATGAGGGTTTTATTATTATGCAACAGTGAAAAATCTGAGTACAATTTATGGATGCCCAACTGGCTATCCAATTATAAAATGTCTGGTAAAAATATTAGAGAGAAAAATCTCTCTCCACAAGCGATCCCAACACTAACTACCTCAAAAAATATGGCCATCCAAACCCCTATGCAAGCCTTCTGTGCAAACCCTCACGTGTGTGGCTCGATTCAACCTCTAATCAAGTCGTTTGGCCTATCTCTGCTGATAGGCCAAAGTGACTCTCTGACCCTCTGGAAATTTTTCCCGACCTCTGGAAGTTGAATTGACCTCCCTCTCAACTAAATCGAACTGCTCAATAAAGCTACTGTGTAACTTCATCATGGATTACTTTTGCCACTTGTTGTTGTCTCTCCGGAACTGGAATCTTCTCCAGAATCACTGTCGCTTGTGAAAAATCCTAGATCTGGATTCCTACTGCAACAAATATGAATTACTTCTTCTATTATGTTTCATAATTATTTCATTACCGTGAAGTATCAAAGTAATTTTTGAAGCAGTCTACACAAATAATGCTGCAGAAATAAATCTAAGTGTTGAAAGTATCTGAACAAAATGCAATGAAAAACATCCAAATGTGACATAGTTATTTTTGGACTAAGTCCCCGAAAAAACCCAACTTGGGAAAACCAGTGCAGCAGATCTGAGGGTTTGTATTATTAAGTAGCAGAATCTTGAATACAACTAGGGTGCCAACATCTAGCAAACCCTTCAGAGAAATCTAGACAACAAATGTAACTGTGAGATATACCTCACTCTGCAAGTCTCCGACTGATCTAGAACAGCGTTGGTGAAGCCCTCACTGCCTCTGTGTGACTGCCTACGTTGGATCTGCGTAAGCCTGCATGGGTAAGCTTGAGGAACTGCATCACCCCTTACTGCAACTGATCTGGCTAATCTGAGACTGGATTTTGGCCCTCCTGGCTCAAAAACCCTAGCCTCTAGCTAACTCCAGACTGACTCCAAGAGAAATTGCGTTGTTTCTGCGTGATTTCCTGCAAGATCTGCATCACCTTTTCAGAAAGCTGCATTGTCTCTCTCTACGTCACCTCTACCTCTCTCTAAAATGCACTCCTGGTCCTCCTGACCAGTCTCTGCTTCCACTCCTCTCTGGATATGATCATTGAATCACAATCACTTAGCAAACCCTGCCCTAGTGATTTGATTATTGATCAAAAGTTGTGTCTCCTCAGACAAATTCGAAAAATGCTCAATGGCTCAAGTGTCACAATGTATTTTCCATAGGCCCCTCACCCTCCTTATATTCTTCAGTTGACCCTTCAACGGCCAAGATTAAAACATAATCAAAGGCTAATATTAACTTGGAGGTGATCCATGACTTTATCTAGAAGATTCACACTTAGTTTAATTAATACCCTTTAATTAACCAGTTTTCCTAAGTTTAGACTTAGGAAAACATTAAAAAACAATTAATTAATTTAATTAAACCATCTCTAAGTGGAATTTTTCAAAATCCTTTCTGGGTATTATGGAATACTTGTATCCTAGCCTATATACAAAGTTACAAGGCTAAAGCACATCCGATGCTACCATAAATCAACACTCCCTCTTAGCTAGGAAAGTGCTCTATAAAAACAACTCAATGTGCTGCACTGACTTCTGGAACATCTGTTGTTGTGTTGTTGATGCTGCTCACCAACACTGCACAAGAAAATGTTGCAACTGTACTGCTGCTGACTCTGCATACTGCTGTCAATTGCCATTGTATTGCAACTCCCTCTAATTCTACAACCATGCTACTGCACTGTGTGAGCACTGCGTGAGCCCTACTCTGCACTGCGCTACACCTCTTGTGCACTGCGCTGCTGCTGCTCATTTGCTGCTTCTACTCATCTAATGTTGCTGCTGCACTGTTGCTAATTGCAACAGAAAAACATCTGAAATTGGACAAGTAAATCTGCAACTGAAAGATAAGACTGATTGCTGCTAGGTTCTGCACTAGCTCTCTGAAAATGCTGCAATGTTGATGCTTTGCACTGCATGAGCACTACACTGCACTGCATTGCACCAATGTGCATTGCGTTGTTGTTACTCAACTGTTGATGCTGTTGCTCCTTCTCTGCGCTCATCAGGCTCTAGCACTGCTAGCCACTACATTGTCTTCTCATCTTCCGCTGCAACTGTCCATCCTGCTACTGTCTTTAGGCTGCCATAGCTCACATGTGATCCAAGAGTTCAGAAATGCTCAAGGATCTCGCCTCCTTGTAGATTCTGGATCTACAAGGACAAAGTCAGCCCACTTTTCTCCTTTTAGAATGTGAGCTAACATAGCACAATCTTTTTCTGCCTCAATCTTGGCAGCTCCTGCTTGTGGATCTTCCTTCTCCTCTTTATCCTTTTTCTTAAGAGGAAACTGTGTGGCATAATGCCCCATTTCCCCACACCGGAAGCACTTGATCTTGGACAGATCTTTCTTCTTTTGCTTCTATTGCCCTTTTGATGCAAGGTAGTGTTATCTTCTTCCTCCTTGACCTTTGAACTGCTACTGCCATCCTTCAAGTGGATTTTTAGGAGATCTCTCCTCAACTCTTCTTGCTATAAGGCTGCCCACATTGCTTCTCATCCTGGAATTCTTTCTCTTCCCAATATACTTTGGAAAAATACCTGATAGTCCTCTGAAACAGAGTTCAGAGTGAGTCTTACTAGCTCTGAGTGTCTAGGAGTAGATCCTACTACAGACAGTTGATCTCGATTTTCCTGAATCCGAGACAAGAAGGAGTCAAAACGCTCTCCCTTATTCATCCTGATATTCTGCATCTTCTCTTCAAGGTAAATCTTCTGCTGCTCGAAAGATCCTTGGTATAACTTTTCCATCCCTACCCACATCTCTCTAGCAGTGGTCTTTACTGCTATGTGGGGTATGATATGATCCTTCACACCATCTAGGATCAATCGCTTGGTTCTTGCCATATTCTTCTTGAATTACCTCAGGTGTGATGCATCAAGAGGTTTTGCAACTGCGTTATCTATGAGGGCTTTTAGATGATGTTCATCAAGGAGAAGTTCTATCCTTGATTTCCAAATAACATAGTTGGAGGCACCCTCCAATCTATCATGGTCACGCAGTCCATTGCTGGCCATCTCCTCAACTTGTCAAAATCTTCCTCTAACCCTCTGCTCAGCTAGACTTACGCACTCCTTGAGAGTAAGTCACTGCTTCTGCTGCTGCACGGGAAAAAGCTGAGTTTCTTTGAGTAAGAAACCCTCTGAGGTCAAGAAATCCCCAACTGTGTTTTTCAAAAAAATTCTGATGCTTATGCACCAATTCTTACTGATGTGCAGTAACTTTGCCCTTCAGCTACGCTGATCTGCTACTGCCTCTTCTGCCACTGAAAAAGATTACCCCTCTGTCAACTCTCTCAGAGGGAGCCTTTTCTGCGCTGGAATGCCCTCCTGACCTGGAAAGCGTAATTTCTGAGAGGGTTTGCTGTTGCTTACGCAGATCCCAGACTCTTCAGTGTTGATCTGCTGGTTCACTTGTGTTTCACCTGCACTTCAGCTTGAATAAGCTCTGATACCATGTGAAAAATCCTAGATCCGGATTCCTACTGCAATAAATATGAATTACTTCTTCTATTATGTTTCATAAATATTTCATTACTTTGAAATATCAAAGTAATTTATGAAGCAGTCTACACAAATAATGTTGCGGAAATAAATCTAAGTGTTGAAACAATCTGAACAAAATACAATGAAAAATATCCACATGTGACACAGTTATTTTTGGACTAAGTCCCCGGAAAAACTAGTGCAGCAGATCTAAGGGTTTGTATTATTAAGCAGCAAAATCTTAAATACAACTAGGGTGCCAACATCCAGCAAACCCTTCAAAGAAATCTAGACAGCAAATGTAATTGTGACATATACCTCACTCTGCAAGTCTCTGGCTGATCTAAAACAACGCTGGTGAAGCCCTCACTGCCTCTGCGTGACTGCCTACGTTGGATCTGCGTAAGCCTGTGTGGGTAAGCTTGAGGAACTGCGTCACCCCTTACTGCAACTGATTTGGCTAATCTGAGACTGAATTTTGACCCTCCTGGCTCAGAAACCCCAACCTCTAGCTATCTTCACACTGACTCCAAGAGACATTGCATTTTTTCTGCATGATTTCCTGCAAGATCTGCATCACCTCTTCAGAAAACTGCGTTGTCTCTCTCTGCTTCACCTTTGCCTCTCTCTGAAATGCACTCCTGGTCCTCCTGACCAGTCTCTGCTTCTGCCCCTCTCTGGATCTGATCACTGAATCACAATCACTTAGCAAACCCTGCCCTAGTGATTTGATTCTTGATCAAAAGCTGTCTCCTCACACAAATTCGAAAATGCTCAATGGCCCAAGTGTCACAATGTATTTTCCATAGGCCCCTCATCCTCCTCCTTATATTCTTCCGTTGACCCTTTGACGGCCAAGATTAAAACATAATCAAGGGCTAAGATTAACTTGGAGGTGATCCATGACTTTATCTTTTAGATTCACACTTAGTTTAATTAATACCCTTTAATTAATCAGTTTCCCTAAGTTTAGACTTAGTAAAACATTAAAAAACGATTAATTAAATTAATTAAACCATCTCTTAAGTGGAATTTTCCAAAATCCTTTCTGGGTATTATGGAATACATGTATCCTAGCCTATATACAAATTACAAGGCTAGAGCACATTCGATGCTACCATAAATCAACAGGTGCCAGAGTGACAGATGTAGTAGCTATAGCAGTCAAAGACTGAGCAGTGCAGAGCAGAGTTGGCAGCAGTACAAAGTTAGCAACAACACAGAGGCTTCAGTGACAACGCAAAGACTAGGAGCAGTCAGGACTCGGGTGACAAACGCACCAGACTAAACACAGTTGCTTCAGTATGATGGACATCTCTCAGTTGCAGCAACAACAGATGAGAGACAGTTGCAGATATTGTAGTGGCAGTAACAACATAGTTGCAGTGCAGATGTAGTAGTTGACAATAGTTCAACAGTTTCAGCAGCAACACAGATGCAATGCATATCAGAGTTGCACGGTAGTTGGTGGGCAATAGTAGCCAGACATCAACAACGCAACAGGAGATGCTGCAGAGGCAGTTTATTGTAGTTGCAGTACTAGAACACTTTCCTCGCTAAGAGGGAGTGTTAGTTTCTGGTAGCATCGGATGTGTTCTGACCTCTAGATTTTGCAGACAGGTTAGGATACATGAGTACTCCAATACCTAGAAATCGTTTCTGGAAATTCCATCTAGAGATGGCTTAATTAAAATAATTAATCAATTTTTAATATTTCCTAAACTTAGGAAATATGATTAATTAAAAGGTAATAATTAAGTCAGATGTGAATCTTCTGGAAAAATGCATGGATCGAGTCTTAGTTAATCTAAGCCATCGATTAAGTTTTAATTGTGGCTGTTGATGTCTCAACGAGAGATTATAAGAAGGAACTCGATGGGACTTGGAGGACACACGAGCAAAGATCGAATTCACTAGCAGAGCGATTTCCTGAGTAGCAACGCTGAGTTGCCGGAGAGAGAGCTAGTGAGCTTGTTGCAGTGAGAGAGGGGCAGGGATAGTAAGGTCGGAGGAAGTTCTTCCAGATCCAGTGAGTGCACAGCAAAGAGGCAGCAAGTGCCACAGAGAGGCAACGTAGAGCCACGCAGTGCTTCAGAAGAGATTCTGTTTTTGCTAGGGAGCAGTGAGATTTTCAGAGCCAGAGACTGGGAAGGAGGCCCGCAGGTTAATAAGATCAGTTTCTAGACAACAGTTGATCAGATAACGAGAGAGATAGTTGTTCCTAGCTGAGAGGACGCAGTGACTATGCAGAGTAGCTCATCTTGAACCCAGATCAGTGTTGGATTGCTAGTGGCAGAGTAAGAGTAAGAATTTTCTCATTAAATTTTTGTCAGATTTTCTCTGTATGGTTTGCTAGATTTTAGAGCAACCATAGATTTGTACTCAGATTTACTATTGCATAATATACAAACCCTCAACTGCTGCACTGGTTTTCCCGAATTGGGTTTTTTCGGGGACTTAGTCTAAAAATAACAATGTTATTTGTGTGTGTGTGCATCTATCTTTCCAACGTTATTTTTATTTCCGTAGTATTTATTTTGTGGAGGCTTTCGATATTTACCGAAGCAAACAATAAATAATTTGTTAAGTAAATTAACAAATAGAAGGAACTTAATCAGTTGCTGCAGTAGGATTATGGTTAACGGAATTTTCATAGGATGTAGGTGGAGATGACAATGTGAAACATGTCGAGAGGGGACCACCACCACCAGGGGGAGCTCCCTTCGTACCATCAAGAGGGGTCCTTGCATCTTTACGTGGGGTACCCAAGTTTTTGACGTTGAGGATCAGGGGCACCGTGCAGGGGTCGCATGTCTCAGTTTTGGTGGATAGTGGGGCCACCCACAACTTCATTGATGCCCAGATGGTTCAAAGGAGGGGCATCACAACAAAGGAGTTTGAGGGATTCTCAGGTCTTGTACTGGGAGACAGAACCATGCAGTGCACGCGTTATGTTCCCGCTTTGATAGTGACCATGGGGAACTATTCAGTGATAGATCATTTCTTCGTGGTGGATGTGCTGGACACCAACGTGGTGATGGGTGTCCAGTGGCTCTATTCTCTTAGCCGAGTCACTACGGATTGGAGGAAGCTAGAGATGGAGTTTATAGGGCCAGATGGAAAATTAGTTGTGCTTCGGGACATGCATTCTTACCCTCCACAGACTGTCTCAGCACATAGGATGGAGGCTTATTTGAGGCATGGTGACATTGAGTGGGCGGTGGAGTTGAGGATTTCCGAGGTTGGGGGTCAGCTCAAGCCACCATATCTGACATACATGCCATCTTGGACAGGTACCCGGTAGTGTTTGGAGACATACCACTAGGGCAACCACTTGACCGAGGATTTGAGCACACGATTGATCTAGAGCCGGGGGTACGGGCCGTGATTACCACCTCGTACAAACATCCCAAGGCTTATAGGGATGAGATTGAGTGGGCCATCCATGAGCTGCTGGCACTTGGGTATATTAGGCCTAGCTCTAGCCCTTTTGCTTCATTAGTTGTCTTGGTGAAAAAGAAGGATGAGACATTATGCATGTGCATAGATTATCGGGCCCTCAACAAGAAGACCCTGAAGAACCACTACCCCATCGCACACAGAGATGAGCTGAGAGGGGCCAAGTTCTTCTCCAAGATAGACTTGCGTTTGGGGTACCACCAGATCAGAGTGAGGGACCAGGACGTCCCGAATACGACTTTCAGGTGTCACTATGGGCAGTTCATGTTCTTGATTATTCCCTTTGGGATGACTAACGCACCTGCCACTTTCAAGTCCTACATGAACCATGTATTCCATGGGCAGATGCGGAGATACGTATTGCTGTTTTTTGATGATATTTTGATCTATAATAGGACCCGGGAGGAGCATTGCAACAGCTGGAGGTGGTGTTGCATATTCTAGAGGAGCAACAGTTTTACGCCAAGCTATCCAAATGTGAGTTTAGATTGACAAAGATGCTCTATTTGGGGCATATCATTGGGGATAATGGCGTGAGAGTGCATGAGGAGAAGATTAGGGCCATCTGGGACTGGCCAGTATCTCGAAATGTAACAGAGTTTAGGGGTTTCGTGGGTATATGTAACTACTATAGGAAGTTCGTGAAGGGCTTCTCCCAGTTGGCATTTCCTGTCACTGAATTGACTAATAAGGGGGCATTTGAGTGGAGTGATGTGGTGCAGGAGGCTTTTGAGCGACTCAAACAGGCGATGAGCAGCTGCCTAGTGTTGGCACTTCCGGATTTTGCACGACCCTTTGTACTTGAGTGCGATGCATTAGGGGAGGGTGTAGGAGTAGTCCTGATGTAGGAGGGGCACCCGATAGCTTTTGAGAGTCGAAAGCTACTTCCCCACGAGTGGCTATACTCCATATACGACAAAGAGATGCTAGCCATCATGCATGCGCTAGCCAAGTTTAGACAATACTTGGTGGATAATAGGTTCTAGGTGAGGACATACCACAACAACCTGAGATTCTTTTTGGAGCAAAAACAACTGCAGGAGAGGCAACAAAAGTAGGTGAGCAAGCTTCAGGCATACGACTTTGACATTCAATATCTCAAGGGTCGGCACAATGTAGTAGTTGATGCATTGTTCAGGAGGTCGACCACCATTTCGTTGATGAGCATTGCGCCAGATTAGAGGGAGCAGTTTCTAGTAGAGTATTCCAAGGACCAATTTGCATGTGAGGTCCTTGATGGTGCGGTGACAAATGACTGGTATAAGGTGATGAACAAGGTGATTTACTATTGAAAGATCTATTTAGTGCGCAATCCCAGCTGAGGGAGAAGATTATGCCGGCTTCCCATGACTCACTGTTGGTCGGGCATCAGGGGTTCATTAAAACGTATAGGGCTATTAGGGAGCACTTTGCATGGAGGGGGCGTAAGGAATCAAGATGATGTTCTGAGGCACGTTTGGGAGTGTGATACGTGCCAAAGGAACAAGGGTGAACAAACTCACCTTGCTCGGTTGTTACAACCTCTTCCTATCCCTGAGGGGAAATGGGAGAGTATTTCTATGGATTTTATCACTGGGTTGCCCACAGTCCAAGGCAAGGATTGCATCTATGTGGTGGTAGACAACTTGACAAAATTTGCCCACTTCTTCGCTATTTCAGCGCAGTCCTTGGCCTCACAGGTGGCTGAACTGTTCTTCAGGGAGGTGTTTCGGCTTCATGGTCTTCCGAAGACCATTGTAAGTGACTGGGACAACAGGTTCGTTGGGGGATTTTGGTAGGTGTTGTTCCATGTGGTGGGCATTGAATTCACCCCAAGCACTAGTTACCACCCGAAGACGGATGGGCAAATGGAGATTGTAAACAAGTGGATGGAGGGCTATCTACGCAACTATGTGACGAGCCAACAACGTGAATGGATACGGTGGTTGCATTTGGGCGAGTACTGCTACAACACAACATACCACATGTCCATAGGTATGTCCCCATTCAGAGCTTTGTACGATTATGATGCATTATCTTTTGCTGACATTATGTTTGGAGACAGCAAGGCCCCAAGGGCCAAGGATTGGATTTAGGAGAGCCAAGATATTTTACGGGCTCTCAAAGACAACCTACAGACTGCACAAAACCAACAAAAGGATAGTCCACTATCAAGCAGAAGGGGGCTGAGAAGCTCAAGCCTTGATTTTATGGGTTGTACTGAGTCACCAGGAGGGTTGGGGAGGTAGCGTATGAGCTGGAGCTACCCCTAGTAGGGAGCCGAGTTCACAACATTTTTAATGTATCTTGCCGGAAAAAGACATTGGGGCGACATGTGACAACAGCTACAAAATTACTGCCCATGGATGATGAGGCGCATATGGTCTTGGAACCAGAGGCTATTTTGGACACCATGAAGGACACTTGCGGAACAAAGTCATCAGGGATTTTTTGATCAGATGGAGGAATCTACCTAATGAGGATGCTACTTGGGAGGGAGAGCAGATACTCCAACATCCATCATTGCAGTTGCTCGAGGACAAGCAACGTTTTGGCGGGGAGGACTGTGATATTCCCACTTAGCAATATTGCTAAGGGGAAATATCAATTTTGCCAATTTTGTCATATTTTGCACTTTTACTTAGGAAAAGTGGGTTGTGGGACCCCACTTGAGTTTTGGAGCTAAGGCAAGGGCCCAAATTAGGAGAAAAGGGAAAAATCAAATGGTTGTTGGATTGTGGGGACCACTCCAAGGAGGGAATATGCTCCCCTCTTGGAAATACACAGCTCTTGGAGGGAAAGATGAAGGATTCGATGGCTGGGCCCCACATGGGAAAATTGGAGGCACAATGACGAAAGAGGAGGCACTCATTTTGGGCATCTTGATCATTTGAACACTCACCTTGGCGAGCACTCTTGAGCTAGAAGCCAAGTCTACATTTGCTGTTGAGCACAAGAGATTTTCGGGGGAGAATCTCACCCTTGCTTCGGTGGACCACGAGTGCTAGCCCTAGGAGGGGGTATCCATCATCTTCAGATCGGTCTGGGAGTCTTGTAGCCTGTTCTTGGAGCAGGTTCAGCAGAGACTGCGTGAGCCTGCACAGTTCTACTTTGTGCCACATGTGGGACACAAGAAGGAAGAGGAATTTGGGGCTGAACTCTGTTGGGGAATTTCTGGAGGGCGTTTGCTGAATATATCAGCCATTTTGGGGGCATTTAGCAACATCATTCATGGGTGGGTCGAAATACCCAACAACTGGAGGAGTTAGGGGAAATTGGGTCGAAATCCCGAGGTCAACGTTTGGCCAAATCCTTCGTGGGTTTTTGTGGGTTATTGGAGGAGAGCCCGGGGTTAATTTCCTGGAATTTTCTGAGCACCGGAGGAGGCCCTAACAGCCATTTCTTGCAGCCAACAATGCAGTTTTCAAAGGGACAACGCAGAGCTTTGTTGGGGACAGCAACACTTGCGTCTGAGCAGCTAATTTCATCACCTGGGCATTGTTAGCTTGTCTTGGGCAATCCCCAGGTGCATGCATTCTGATCTTATCTTGTACCCAACATTTATCTTAATAAAATGGCTCAGCTCAATGCAGATTTTGGCATTTTCTGGGTGTTTAATGTGTTGTGAAATTGTGTGTGTTTTAACTTTTTGCTATGTTTGCTTTGTTTATCATTGTAAATTTCCCTTAGGAATATTACAAACTTGTACAAATTACCTTCCCTAATCCCTATTATTTGAGCTATATTTGGGATAGAATATTTTCGGCCTAATGACTTGCTGGTTCTTGAACTGCATACAAAGCCATTATCTTCCACAACTGAAACGGAAAGAAAGTTCTCCCTAATACCTAAAACAAACAAGACATTGTCAAAATCTAAAGAATTGTCTAACTCAAACCGGAGGGGAATAGTACCAACCCTTGCTACTAGGTATTTGGCACATCATAGAGCTCTATTTGTACTCCTAAGGCATGCTTCTTTAGAATAGAAAATAATTGTTGGGGTGATGCCATATGTTGAGATGCCCCTCTGTCCACATGCCATGAAGCATATGGATCAAATGGTCTTTTATGGCATCCAAGATCATCTGCATGGCATACACTTCCTTCTTTTGTGAGCTGCCTAGTGCCTTTGATATATAGGTGGAGTCACAATGTCCTTGAAAAAATCCTAGAGATCACTCTCTTTCGGTAAGATTACCTCACCTTCCATGCTAAGAGATTCAATGCAACATCCAATCTATCTTCAAACTTGAAGCTAGCTGATCCCATCTTTGAGATCTACTGCACAAACAAATTAGAAAATAAAGCTTTGAAATTCTCTTACTGCTGGTCCTTCTCCCTGCAATAGATTCACGGTTTCAAATCCCAGAGAATTTCAATCAAAGACAAAGCCCTAATACCATGTGAAAATTGGAAGCCCTGAGTGATTAATGTCATTATTTCAATCAAACAAGTATATTGCTGAATTTAATTAATGCTGAAATTAAATATCAAACGATAGCATCAATTACATAATAGCTAGCAAGTAAATAGTGAAAGCATAAATTAATTTGACACATACATAGGTAATTAATCCTTCAAATCAGCTTTTCATTCTTTTGAAAAATTATAAGGAAACCTCCACATGCTGCCCAAAAAGCAGCACTGCATAGTTATTGAAATCACCGTGAGGTTGAGCTTCTACAGGCTGCTTAAGAGGTACAACTGGTAAAAATATCAGAAACAACAGTTCTCTGCTCTATGGACTGTACGGCCACAGCATAGCTCTGATGTATCGATTCTGTACGACTGTCCATATTTCTACTGTACTGTCAATACGACTATATAGAATTCCATATGACTGCACTAGACTATTCCATATGACTGTACAGAACTGTGTGCTGCCCACAAATGCCTCTTTCCTGGCTCTCTGCACATACACACACTCTCTAGGTCACTCAACCTACTCAACTGCTTGTGTGATGAAAGCCTCTACCTTGTGCTGTTTTTATACAATTAGTGGAGAATTTATTTTTAAGATTCTCTAGTCTAAGTCATGCATGAGATACAATTTTATACTCAATTGTTAAATATAGGACTTTTATTACTTTTTACCAAAGTGAGTTACAAATGAGAATTACTTTTCCAAAAATTGAATTACTTTTCAAAAATATCTCGATCTACTTCTGAATGTTCACATTGAACATGTGGAGAAGTACCTGTTCAAGCTATAATTCTCAACATGAACAAAGGGGTCTCATACATGAATTTGGCATTTGGCTAGGCTTTGATCTTAAATTAGATCATTAGTTTTATTATAATATAGGTTTCTGTATATTTTTATATGTTGTTTCTTGGGCATAATGTACATTGTATCCAGAACTTTTGAAAAAAAAATCTGGTGGATTTTGACCTGGATCCATGCAATTTAGTTTTCTATTCATTCTTTTTCCTTTTTTGATAACTTTCATTGTCTGGTTTTTGTAAATGGAATATTTGGAAGCATTTTTATGGTAGTCTTGTTATCAAGGGTAGGACTAAGCAATTGTATTTATTTCTAGAACAATATTTTTGTTGAGTCCCAATTACATGAGCTGCATAGTGTAGGATGGTAGTTGGATGTTAGAAAAATTGGCACATTGTATAATACTAGTACATAAATTTGGTATTCATCATTTGTTGCCATGGAAAAGAAAGATTGATCATATATTTGATCTTTTCGTGCAGGTAGTGCAAGAGGATTTTACAAGATATCATATAGAGCCTCAAATCATGTCATTTTCAGACTCAGTTGCGCCTAGCTTGAACTATGGACAGATAGCAAAGGTGAGAGCTTAGAAGTTTGTAGTTCTACAACAGCTGGAATATTTTCATTTCTATTTTAGGTCCTGACCATGAAATGTTGTAACCCCCTTGACAGATCAATGGTTGCTATAGAAGAAATGTACATTCACAATCACATATTTGGCATAGTGTTATGTAGAAATACTTTTAATTCATGCTGAGGACTACGTTGCCTACATATAATTCAGTGATATAAACAGGGAAAATCCGTAATGTCTTAATTTTCCAATACTTGTTGTATTGCTGTTTGTAGTGTGCAAGCCTATACCATAATTGTTTGCTACAATGGTATATATCGTTATCAATAATATTGCTGGGGGTAATGAAGTTTGAATATAAAAAAAATGGGAAAATATTGGCAAAAACTTGGATATATCAGTGGAATATTGGAGAATATTGTTCGTGATTTGTGGATATCGAATTTGTTTATTTTGTGAAAATATAGATGCATGTTTGTTTTTACTCAGTAGTCTAGTTCTTTGTCAACCTTCAGTTTATGTGGATAGATGATGTTCACCATCAACATTTAGCAAATGGAGTTATTCTTATCAAAGATGCCTAATTATGGATCTTATTCCTCTCATATTGCATGGGTCACATCTGTGATTTTTATCACGATCCAGTTGCACAAGAAAGACACTTTTTGATGATATTGATTGATCATTGGACAAATGCAAGGGCTATTTTATGGACAGAGACACTTTCCGTGGCATTACCCATTCCTATGGACTATTGTTAATTTAGGTTAACATGATTTTTGCTTTCAACATTGTTAATTTAGGTTAACATGTTTTTTTTCTTTCAACATTCCATATTAGCCCATTTTCAAACCATTTCATTATCATTAGTAATCTCATAGATCATTATCACAGGAACAGAAGAAAGAAACTGGAAGATCCAGAAGACAAGCCAAGACAAAAGAACACAAGGATATGGCTCAAGCCAGGGAAAATCCCCAAGATGGGGAAAACCCTTTTGATCAATTCTTCTTCTTATTAATATCAAATGTTCAACAGAGAAAGAGAGAGAGAGAGTACAATCAATGTCAAGATTGACATGCCAATATAATGACCAGAACCACTAACCATATGGCAAAGAGACAACTCAAACAAAGAAGCTCGGTCTTGTTCAATCAATGCATCCTTGTTGATTATGATGAGCCCAAAACAATCTAGTTCACTTGCACATGAACTTATCCCGGAGATCATAGCAGACCTGGTTAGAGCACACACCAACCCTAACCTGCAGCAACAAATTCAGTGAACACCCTCAAGACAGGATCCAAAGGCTTCACTGATCATCCATGTGACTGTGGCCTAGACAGAACAACCTGCTAAGCCTCTCAGACTCCTTTAAATAAGGGTCTGAATCATGTGTAGCTACAGGAGGGTCTGCGGCCTGATCATGAAACCAATTTCTGCCCTAAGACAATCTTCCACGTGCTCCAAACCATCCAGATTACCTTCATTCAGCCTCGGCCTCTTGTTGACGGAACACGTCCTGCATTACAGCAGAGGAAACTCAGTAAATTTACAGCCCAGACCTGTGGCTGCTCCTCTGCTTCAATCTCGAGCCTATGGAAGAGAGAACGCATCAAAACAAACCCTAACAATTTCCCTCCTAGCTCCTTAATCTGCGGTTGCCTCAGATATATACGAGCCCCTTGATGATACACTGCCTCAGAGTGCCCAAGAAATTCCAATTGTCGAAATGGGATGAGAAGAGTTTCCTTATATACAATTTAGACATGATGATTTGCCATAACATTTGGAGGCAAATTCAAAATTCAAATTTTCAATTTTTCCCGCCTAAACAAAATCATGACTTATAACAATTCTTTTTGAATAAACAAATACTTTACTTGTCCAAATTAGACAATCTTTAGATCGATTTTGGTCCTTTCGAAAGAGGAACAATGGGATTATTATCTCCATCAATTGAGCAGACCAAAATGGAATTTGGCCCTAGTTGCCAATTTTAACACTCCCTCTCGAGTCTCAACTAGGGAGAATTCCACCTGCCTATCCATCTTCTGCCATAGGACATCATGAATCATCTCTGCTCTACTCTACTCTACTCAGTCGCTGAACACTGATGTGAATAATAAAGAAGAATTGATCGAGGGTGAGTCACAAGACCTTGCCACTCTCTACTGACAAAAGTCAGTCTAGAGGTAGAACCTCAATTGA